>OW804094.1:152732171-153059671 GCA_942159475.1 Sthenelais limicola | reverse complement strand
TATACTCAGTATTTATTATTTTTTACTCTTAATTTAGCAGAATTTGAGTGATGAGAACTGTAGATTGTGCATTTGCTAAGAATCTGACCCTTGTGGTCTATCAAGCTTATACCCGAAGTTTCATTATGCCAAGTGTACAGGAAGTCGGATAGAATGGTCAGATTTTCAGAAAATGTACAATTGCTAGCTCTACACATTTAGGAAATTCTGCTAAACTAGGCTGACAAATGATGAATACTGGATACATCTGAGTATATTCAGTGTCGAATTGATTTATAGTATCAGTTCTGTTATGTTAAACTGTATTTTGAAGCTCATTTCTGTCTTGAATTTAGGTTATTTGAGAAAATAAAGGAAGGCGAATTGTACATTTTCAACTAATTGGAACCAGAAGCATCCATTAGAATAGAACCATATATGGTTCCTTAGCTTTCACCCAGTTGCAACTTGAGATTTAAAAAAAGAAGGTGGAAATCCATTGGACAAACATCCTTCGCACTTGAGGCGTGCATAGAAGTGTTTCTGAGCCCGAGAGAAAACTTTGAAATTTGAAACTCAAATATAGGACCCAATGAAACACGTTAAATCGCTTTTTATTCATTAAAAATACTTTACAAAAAGTGTTATCAAAAGTTACTGTTCAATTGTTTAAAGAATATATTTAAGAATTGTGTTGCATAGAGCACAGAAGGCATTTCCAAATATAAAAAATGTACGATAATTAATTTGTATATATGACATTAATTGTTGTATATGACTACATTCGAATTTAATACTTTACTTGGAGTTATGGTAATATGGAGAAGATATACTCGTTTACAAACTCAATAAGAAATAGTTAGGGGCATTACCTTGGTCCTAGTTATAGCAGCTTATCGAAGAATTAATTAGAATGCACTCTAGGTCCAAACCCTCAGACCAGATAAGAATGGTATGTCAGCCTACTTCGCTAATCTGTTCCCTGGCCTAGGACTCGGCTTTCTAATGGGAATATAATGATATTTTGCGGTCTTAATGGAATTATAATGGACATTGCGGTTTGAGGCGAGAGGCTTCCCCTTCGTTTGAAGGGGCTCTCTCATCTTTGGACCTAGACTGAATAGCTTGAAGTAAGATATAACTATAACTGTACAAATGTTGGTATGGTTACTTTACTAAGTTTTGCATTTATTGGAATAACTGATTGCCGATTGGTCTCATATCATTACACTCTGTTCCTATTATCTCTGTGTTATAATTACACAACCCTTATCTATGACAGAATCCTCCTGTGCCAGGGGATTGGTGGAGGCCTTATATGTGATGTGTTCCAAGAAAATGAGTCACAAGTTGCAAAATGGATATTTTTCAAAGTGGTTTATTTATAGGATATATTTGTTTGAATATTCTTGGAATATTCTTGGGATTTTTGAGGTGCTTAGCGCTGCTAGTGCCATGAAAATATGTACAAAATTTCAGGACAGTGTGTTAAATATATTCATGCATGCCTAAGGTCATCCCATGGAGTATATTTAGCTACTTTACTAGTAATTGACCACCTAACAATTCTGCAAACATTCTTTTCAAAAATAAAAGTATCAAACATAAAATATAGAAATACTTATTAGATAGTCCTAATGTTTACCATGATTGGAATCGGCTTGATCTCATCCTTTCAAATATGATGATATCTCAAAATCTATTATTTCCGACTTGAGACTCATTTTCCTGAAACTCATCACATATACTTGAGTCTCATTGATACTGAGATGGCAAAGCGGGCTCTTCCTGCTACTAGGAAGGCGAATAAAATAAAAATAAAAAACAACGTGAAAGATAAACTGTGTGTGTTTTATGTTGGATCAATATCAGGGCCTAGATTATGAGGCTGTGTTATATCAATAGGGGATTTGCATAGCCGCCATTTTGAATCTTGAATCACATAGAATTATGGGACAATCGGTACAGTCTAAAATCTATAGAAAACATGCCATGTTCAGCATGGAATATTTATCAATGATCTAATGTCAATAATCTTTGTCTATATCCCCATCTTTCCCATCATGCATTTGGCTTACATTACTTAGATCATTTATACAAGTTCTGATATTGATGAAAACAATTTTTAGCAATTTTCACTAACAATGTTGCCAAATATTTGTATGTCAGATTTCAACAGAATCCATCCCAGCATGCACTGCAATAGACATATGCAGTGATACATACAACTCCCCTATTGTTATATCCAATCAGAACGCTGTATCCATATCACATGAATACAATCAGATACGTCTGATTAAACATTATGGATATGGCATATCAAATAAGAATAATGATTCATCTGATCAATAATAATACATACATTATGATAACAGCATTAGAATATGGATGCATTCAGCCCTATAAGTCATAATATGAGTGAATTTAGAAAGATTTGTTTTGTAGTAATAGCTGAGATATAGCTTTAATAATAAGACTGTGCTTGCATATACCACACGTATCTGGATATGGGTCAGATTTCCAGAAAATGTACAATCGTCAGCTGTACAAATTTGGTAACTACTGGCAATTGAGACTGGAATATTTCAAATGCTATGCATATCCAAGTATCTATGGCATTGTGTTGATTACAATTATCCCTATTTTAGTTCTAAACTTCATTTTGAACGTAATTGTTTTCTTAGATTTGGATTATTTAAGAGGATTAGGGAAGGTGAGTTGTACATTTTCAGAAAATCTGACCCTTATATATAATCACCTAATTAGAGGAGTCTGCTGGCAAATACCGCATGAATCTGGATATGGGTGGAATTGCCAGAAAATGTACAATTCCTTTTCAGCAATCCTCTCGAATAATCCAAAATTTAAGACAAAAATAAGGTTCAAAATTCGGTCCAACACAACGAAACAGATTGTTTAAATTAAGGCAATATCAAATATACTCAGATATACCTAGTATTAACCGTAAATATTCAGTCGAATTTAACCGAATTTACTAAATATGTAGATCTGCAGATTGTACATTTTCTGAAGAATGACCCTTATAATATAGAAAATACAATAAAATTATAAAATATACAAACATAAACTTGGTTTAGACATTATCTTTAAGAGTCACTTTGCTAAAATTGACGGCAAAGGTTAAACTACCCCCTCTATAGGCCCTCTCCCACTTCCCGCTATCTCTCAGAAGAAGAATGTCAAAAACAATTTGTCGGTGACATAAGGGGCCCTCACGCAATGCCTTGTGGGATAGCAGGTAAACAAACATGGCGGTGGTGAATTATGATGCGGTGAGTGCGCATGCCTGTGGGTGTCACGTGTTCTAGTTCTTATTCCCACTTATTTGACATTCTCTGCATACTTTACATTCTTTCAGAGTGGATTTAACATAGACGACGGAAGAGTGGTTCTTGAAATATTAAAGTGTGTAAACATGTATATGTACAATTCACCTTCACCAATCCTCTCAAATAACCCCCATTTAAGACAGAAATGAGCTTCTAAATGCAGTTTAACTGATACTTTAAATGAATGCGATACCAAATATATTCAGATATTCCCGGTATTCCCGGTATTCATCATTTTTCAGCCTAATTTAGGAGAGTTTCCTAAATGTGTAGCGTTGCCAATTGTACATTTTCTTAGAGTCTGACCCATGTTGTGTTTAAGAGTAGTCAGAAGATGTAATAATACAGAGTTTAAATTGATATGAATCTTAATAATATATGATTTTTTTTACGATCGATAAACTTACTTAGTTTGGAGGGGCTCTCTCAACTCTGAACACTCAGATCAGATAAGAATGCTATGTCATTGATTGGAAGCCTACTTCGCTAATCGTTTTTTGAGGACTCAGCGTTTTAATGGGAATATAATGCCATTTTGCGGTCTTAATCGAATTATAATGACTCTTTGCGGTTTGAGGTGAGAGGTTTTCCCTTCATTTGAAGGGACTCTCTCAACTTTGGGCCTAGACTGTAAACTGTTGATCATTATTTCATGAATATTTTCTGAGTAGACTGGAAGAACCACTCAGTAGAATTCATCATTCTCTTCTGTAAAGTTTGTCAGAATAAATTAAATATAAAAAGTCATCATGTTACACCAACAAAATCCAAACATGTATCGCATGATAAATATCAGGTCCTTCAACATACACATATCAAATTTGAACTCAATAACATTCATTAAAAAAAATAAAGAATGTGTGTATATAATTATAGACTAGATGCCAGCATGATGTATAAAGTACAATTATACATAGACATTGGTGCACGTATTAAGATATGTGTATAGTCATGGGTGCACAGGGTAAAATGTATATGTACCAATCCAATTAATCTTTCTAGGTTGTTCTAAGATTGAATTTGAATCGGAGCTAAAAAGAAGTATAAATCAACACATGTAGAGCGTATAGACTAAAGCTAAAGTTTCCTCCCAATGTGATGTAAATTATAGGCTAGCACTGATGTAATATACATCATCAAAAGTAATTCATTGTAAAGATATTATCATTTGATCATAATCAGTAATCATAAAGACATAATTTGGTATAATTGCTCAATGATTAATTAACACAAGCGTTCACTAATTTATCTTTTTTTTTTAGATTTAGATTTAGAAAACATTTTTATTGACCAAAGATCACTGTTGAAGAAGAGTCCCCAACGGACGGGAAGTATTCGGTCTCTTCTTTTAATTTTACAAATATGGTATAGGCAAGAAACAGTACCAACTCAGTCATAGACTGCTAGTTGGCTTCTTGCAATAGTTTATAGTTTAATAAAGAATTCTTGTTGACAATATGACTTATATCGGTTTTGTGACTCGCTTAGTGGTATAAGTATCTATTCATTCGAAGGGATATGTACAATATATCCTCAGTTAGTGCATCAATATCAATATCAATATAGCAATGGGTCAATCAGATGCTAAATCAGTCATTGACTGTAATTTAGCTACATGAAGTGAAAATGAATCAGGACATGTATAATATAGTATGGTTATTCACTTTTTTTGTTTTTGCAAAGTTATTTTTTCCTGCCTACCATCGTGGCTGCTACAGACTAAGACATGTAATATGAATCGAAGATATTCAGTGCACGTAGTATAAGATGTATGTGTACCAATCTAATTATCTAAGATTAAATTTGAATGGGAGCTAAAAAGAAGTATAAATCAACACATGTAGAGCGTATAAAGGGTAGAAAAAGTAAATATAACTAATTTATCTTTGTTAAATTAGTCATGAAATGCTTTTTGTATACTTCACATACCACTGCTCCATTTATAGGGTCAGATTTTCAGAAATCTACACGTTTAGTAAATTCTGCTAAATTAGACTGAAAAATGGTTATTACTTGGTATATCTGAGTATATTTGATATTGCATTGATTAAAATATCAGTTCTGTTAGGTTAAACTGCATTCTGAAACTCATTTTTGTCTCAAATATGTGTTATTTGAGAGAATTAATGAAGGCGAATTGTACATTTTCTGAAAATCTGACCCTATTGCATGTCTGTATTATGTGAGATGAACTATGCATGCATATTATGGGTGAGATTTCCAAAAAATGCACAATTCACATTTAGAAACCCTCTAAAACAACCCGAATTTTATACAAAAAAGAGACTCAAAACACAATTCAACATAACCAAACACATGCTTTGAATCAACTCAATACCGAATATACTCAGATATAGCTGGTATTTACCGGCCCCTGGTTCCATTCCCTCTATAAGTCCCCCCCCCCCCCCCCACACACACACACACACTTTCAAATTCAAATTCAAATTCAAAAATTCTTTATTGTGGATGTTGCTACAATGGGTCGGTCAATTCTGAGGCAAAAGTCAGGTCTTCCTATGACTGCCGACGTATGGTCTTTGAATGTTGTTACAATAAAAACGCGTGAAACTTAACGCTAACATAGTAGTTTATGAAATGGGTAATTACATTAATGGACATGATGAGGTATTAATTAAGTGAGAAATCAACTGACATTATCGAGAGTTAACAAGTGATCGAGGATCACAGCTTATAGCAATAAGGCTAAAGAACACGTTAGGCAGTGGTCTTAGCTATTAAGTAAACATGTGGGTAAAATCAAATACAAATACAAATGAGTGAGCACTTTTTATAGGCGAGGCAGCAAGTTATTATACTTGTTATAATATAATGCATATAATATCACAGGTTATTTTACTTGTTATAATATAATGCATATAATATCGAGGTAATTTAAAACGGTGTAAGAAGCTGTTGGGTATACTTTCTGAAAGAGGCCCTATCCTCAATCCTGTGAGTGACAGGCTTTAATAAGTTCCATCGAGACTGGCATTTAACAATGACAGAATTGATGACTTTATTGGTTTTTGATGTTAAAACAACTAAATTCCTTTTACCATCCGTATGGCTCCGCGTTGGCAGTTTCCTACTATCTAGATTCGTCTTATTTTCAGCTAAATAGTGGGCCATATCTAGGATGTGCTTGTCTCTACGTGTCTGTAGTGGCCAGACATTTAGGGTTTCATGCTCTCTATCGACATTATCATACTTCGACTTATTAAAAATAATTCTCAGTGCCAGGTTTTGTTGTGATTGGAGCTTCTGTAACAGAGCTTTTGGGGCAGAGTCGTATATGAAGTCACAGTAATCTATATTTGGGAGGATGGCTAATTTATAAAGATCATGTTTAGCTTTTTGAGTTAGAGAGCTTCTGGCTTTATATAATAATCTGATCTTTGATGTAACTAACTGGAGGGTTTTACTGACATGAGGTTTAAATGAGAGAAGGTCGTCAAGTATAAATCCAAGATACTTATATTCCTGAACGGTGTCGAGGAGAGCAGTACCCAGAGTCAAACTAAGAGAGGAGTTGAGAGATTTCGCCCTCGATAAAAAGCTCAATGAGAAGGACATTGCTTTGCATTTGGAGGTATTGAGAGACAGCTTATTCCTGCCACACCAGTCAAAAATATTGTTAAGATCTTCTTGAAGGTTCGCGTGAAGGGAGATAGGGTCTATGTTATGATAATAAATAACCGTATCATCTGCGTAATGCTGAATATCAGCATGTTTAACAACAGAGTATAAGTCATTAATATATATAGTAAAGAGAATGGGACCCAAAATGGTTCCCTGAGGGACTCCGTATGTAATAACGCCTTCCTTAGATTTAAGACCATTAACGGTAACAAATTGCCTCCTGTTTTCCAGGTAATTGGAGAACCAGAGGAGTTCCATACCAGTAATGCCATAGGACCGCAGCTTATCTAATAAAATTTGATGATGAACCGTATCGAAGGCCTTACTGAAATCCAGAAAGACCGTTTTATTTAGTAATTTATTATTTAAATTTGTATAGATATTATTAAGGAAATCAATTTGTGCTTGCTGAATCGAATGGTTTTTGCGAAAGCCGTATTGATTGTTATTAAATAGTTTGTTAGATTCAAAATAATTCGTCAGCTGTTGTTGAACTGCGGTCTCTAGAATTTTAGCTGGCATGGAAATACATGAAATAGGCCTGTAATTACAGGTGCTCAGCTTGCTGCCTGCCTTGTAAAGTGGCGTGACACGTGCCAGTTTAAAAACACTAGGCACTTTGCCTAATAATAGAGATATATTGATGATATGAGTCAGTTGATCAGATAATGCAAGTAAACATGATTTCAAAATTGTAGCTGGAAGAAAATCAATTCCAGAATTCTTCGTTGAGTCAATGTTAGAGATAATCTTTCGTACCTCTTTGGATGAAAGCTCGCAAAACTTAAAGATAGTGGGCTGCGGCTCTGTGACTGTCTCTGGACAGTTTACAGAGTTGGCATTGGGGGGGAGAAGGGAATTAATCTTACTCGCTAGACTAGGGCCAACGTTTAAGAAATAATCATTAAATTCATCGGGGATATTAGATGCATCCAACATTTGCCCGCCCTTGTCTATAGATATAATGTTACTCTTTTTGATTTTCTCAGGATTTATAAGAGGTCTTAGGAATTCCCAGTATTTTCTCGGGTTTTTATCGTGAAATTCAAGACTCGATTTGATAAATTGGGCCTTAGCCGCCTTACAATTATAATTAGCTTGACGCCTGAGAGATTTAGCTTTATGCAAGATATCAGGGTCACTTGTTTCTTTAGCTAACCTGAATAATCGGTCTCTTTCGTTCATGATGAGAAGTAGGTCATCATTAATCCACTTGGGCTTAGTTCTAACATTCCTGAATTTTTTGAGCGGACACATTCCATCTAAATAGAGAGTAATGTTATCCAGAAGAAAACCCCAGCATTTTTCTGGGTCAGAATCATTAAAGAGGGGCCTCCAATCCAAATTCTTAAGAATCTCATTAAGTATTTTCTGGTCGAGGTATTTTGTACACCTCGCCCAGAAAGTATCATTATTATATGTAGTGCGAGCCTTCTTCCTTACCAAAAAGATAGGAAAGTGGTCAGATAAGTTCAGGGCTATTGTGCCTGCTGCATTAACTAGAGAGGAGTTGGTATAGAAATGATCGATGATGGTCTGAGACTTAAGGGTTAATCTAGTCGGCTTCTTAATATGTTGCGTGAGAGAAAAATCGTCAATTAACTTTTTAAAGTCAGTAGAGAGATTCGTGCTCGAAGTTTTGATTGTTTTAAAATCTAAATTGAAATCACCCATCATGAACAGTTCGTGTGAGTGATTAAGTTTTGAAAGAATATCTTGAAGCTTTATGATTAGTGTTTTTGTGCAGCCACTAGGCGGCCTATAAACGTTCAAAACCGAGCACGGTTTGTTCATTCCTTTCTTAATAAGAGCAACCTGTACCTCAAGGTCCGTACTAGAAATATTCAGATGTTTATAAGTCTCTGTATCAACAACTAGATCATTCCTAAAATACATACATAAACCTCCACCTCTCTTTCTCGTAGCTCTATCTAGCCTGTGCAGAGTATAATTTTGAAGTTGAAGCATATTGTCATGAGTGCTGGCATTGAGCCAGGTCTCATTGAAACCTAACACGTCCACATCACCTTCAGATGCTAAAACCTCAATCTGATTGAAATGTTTGTACAGGCTACGGATGTTCCATGACACCAGCTTGACACCCTTATATACTTTTAGATCTGCAAATGTCTGCAGTAGGGTACTACCGACGTCCAAAGACATTTATGGACTGACTGATATCGGTAATGATAATAGTAAGTTGGGAAATTTACTTAATCAATAGATTGTCTGGTTTGACAGAGATCACATAAGTTGAACATTTATACATATATACATACATGTGGAGAGTAGCAATTAATAGAGCGCGCTTAGAGCCCAGGGGGGGGCTTAACCTGAGAGAGTTGTAGAAGTTCGATACAATTAGCGACGACACACGACGAAATATATCTTAGCAATCGGAGTAAACTTCTCAATTTGTGAAGGTAGCGGAATAAGTCTGAAGAGAATTAATTATTATTTACAGCAAAATTACAAAATTACAAATTGCAGAATTACAAATTGTAGATTGTAGAATACAAATATTATACTGCAAATGGTAGGTGGCAAATAGCAGATACTGACATGGGTTATTCTGTGACATTTTGTGACATTTTGTGACATTTTTGTGACATGGGTTTGTTGTGACAAGGCGAATACAGTGAATACATGGTGAAGCGACAGGTTAGTGTCCTGACTTATAGCAATAATTGACTGATTGACCATGACTAGTTCAGGAGTGAGAGTGTTTGAGTGACATGTTAAGACAGATGTTAAGACATTTCGATAATAGATAACTGTATTAGCAAAGTAGACAGTGATAAAAATTCGGGATTTTACTTACAGGGAAGGGCTCTACATTTAAATTAACACTTTTGTGAAACCGATTTAATGAGATCATTTTTATTACAATATATATATGTTTCGCAGTAGCGGATCAATTGATTGTATATTTTAGCTGCCTTTAATCGGATACATCACCAGGACCAGAACAGGTTCGGTGGGGACATGTCATTTCAAAATAAGAGAACAATGATAGTATCTCTACTCGGGGACATGTCATTTCAAAATAAGAGAACAATGATAGTATCTCTACTCAGGAATTTGACACTATAAGCATCTTAATTTGATACTATAAGTGTCTTATAGGTGAGTGAGAGGAACAAGATCTAACTAACTTGGTCACAACATTATTATATTAGTTCTCATATCATCAATTCATTACCAGGTTACTGACAAAGGAATTAACATCAATGAGTTGTACGATTAATTTCAATACATTTCAGATGTTTAACAATTACATGTTGGATTCCGTTAGCAGGGCCTCGACTGAGATCTAGATTAGTCAGAAGAGTAAGAAACCAGTAACCCACCAACGGGGGGGGAGGCACTAAAACAAGTTGCCTCAGTTTAGTGGGCCCTGGTCATCGAACAATCTAACAGTCTAGGTCAGTGGAGACTATGCAAGTATCGGAACTCAAACTAAATACATGGAGTCAAGTAAACACAGCTGACTCGAACATGACGTGTGGCTCATAAGCAATAGTTCAGACATTGCATTATTTTCATTATAATAGCCAATGCGGTGAGAAAAGTAAATTCAACTTTAACACACTTCGATCCTCATAACAATTTCCGTAACAATCACAATATTCTATACCAGACAATGTTATATAGACATTTCTCAAGCATTCAGGTATTTCACTCGATCGTGGCACTAGGGAGCAAGAGAGTAATGAATTCGGAGGTACTAAAACAAGTTACCCCAAGTCAGAACTGTCCAACCAACCAAAGCGACAATAAGGTGACATAACCATGATATCTAAAGAAGATCAATATTGAAATTGACACTACAGGATACAGTAGATTGACTATTCTGAGATCCGTAGATCAACTCGATAGAAGATGTTTGGTATGGAAAATAAATATGCTTATATTTTAGATATTTACACCTGATTATGTGAAGAGGACAGATGCATTATAGTCAATAAATTGTTACTAGGCGAGTGAGTCTCTTTTAGCGATATGAGCAGCAAAAGTCTTTGATATGGCCTTGGCCCATTGGTCCTGTAGGTGTTTAGATAGGTGACAGCCATCCAAGGCCATCTGCAGGTAGTTATGAGTGTATGAGGAGTTATTGGCGTGATACCTGTGAATGGTTCTTTGTGTCCAGGGGGTACCAGTGTCTCTAGAGACGTTGAAATCCTTGATGAGTTTAACAGCCATTTCTACCTGCAGGTCAAGCGCTCCCTGTAGCGGGTGGATAGGAGTATCATCAATCGACAGGAGACCTTGTCGAAGTTCGTGTCGTCTGTTGAAATGACCGATAGACATTCCAGTTATAGGGGCATAACTAACGTAGGACAGAGGGAGAAGGTTTGTTATATAATCACAGGAGCTATTTAATTCGTGTGAAAGATTCTCCTTCGCCACTTCTATATTGGAATTACGAAGAGTGACTAACCCAGTGTATCTGTCCTTCACTGTCAAATTACATAGGCCGGAGACTATGAAAACGTGACTGGGCGAGAAGTGTTGTATTTCGTTGGTGGCATGGTGCACCGATTGAATTATACTAGCACCAGGCGAAGAGGAGAGATCAAAAGGGATACCTGTAGGTAAGTAATTCCGTAAAGATGGGCCCAGTGTCCTAGCTCGGGAGTCCCCGACGACGAGAATAGAGTCCATGTTGATGTTTACGTACAGCGGACGGGCGATAATTAGTGATGGTATGGAAATGATTTGAATTATAGAGTTGAATTATAGGATGCAATCACAGGAGTCCAGTCATTTGTGGAAGGCATATAGGGCCTACTTAAGGAGCTCTCTCTTCAGTTTTCCTATTATTTTCCCGCAGTGGTTTGAACCAAGAAGGTCTTTGGAATCAAGTTTTGTTCTCAGGCCGTTCTCGTCAAGGATACGAGGGAGGTTACTTCCGGTGGCCCACTTTCGGTCGGTAGTCATCTCATAAAACTCCGTCGCCGGAAGTTCCATTAGTTTTTTCTTGATGAACTTGTTTTGATCGAACTTCAATTTAATAATCTGTTCAAGAACATTTCTCTCCTTTTTCTTCCAGTCTTGAGATGGTATTAATTCTTGTCTGGCTTTACGTTTCACCTCATAAGGATTCGGGGTTTTCCGGAACATATCGGCAAGTTCCGGACGACCTAGATCTAGCGCCTTGGTGGCCTGGAAGGCGTGCTCAGCTGATGGATATAGTGAGCCTTTATAATCTACCTTAGACGGATGAAAGTTAGACAAGAAGGAATGTTCGCTCTTGAAACCAATTCCCTGATCGTTATCAACACTGACTGTACATGCATTTTCCGGACGGCAGCCATCTGGTAGTGTATGTAGGTCACACCTAGTGAAGGCTTTACCATCTACCATAAGATGGCTACCACGATGTTCCGATGGGATGCTTTTTAGGCGCAGGAGCTGGTGGCAGTCACGAAGGATACCGTATTCGTGTGAAGGAACAATCAGCCCCTCAGCATGAATCTCCAGTTGTGCAAAACGAGGGTCAGAGTGTTTGATATCTGACAGTTTCTCAGCTATTTTCTTCAGAATATCACCGGACTTAGACCTTATGAAAACTGGTCTTAAAATTTTCACGTCGTAAAGGCCTATTCTATATACTTCCACAATATCATCAGGATTGAAATCGGCATCAAGACTTTGACATAAGTCAAGGAGGGTTTTGGATATATCATCTACGTCAAGCTCAGTGATATTATTTAGCACCATAAACTTGCGATGAGAGCGGTGGCCATGAGACTGTGCTTGTGCTTGTGTTGGCAGCCTATAGGGCTGCCTAGGCGGAGGACCCCAGCTATGAGGAGGCCCGTTCGGCCTGGGAGGGGGACCTTGGAAGCGTCGTTGCTGGTGAGATTTCTGCTCTGGATTAGCTATAACTAATGAGACTCAATGAGACTCAAAACACTAATGAGACTCAAAACACAATTCAACATAACCAAACACATCCTCTGAATCAACTCAATACAGAATATACTCAGATACAGCTAGTATATATACCGGCCCCTGGTTCCATTCCCTCCCCCCCCCCCCCTTGCTATAACTATAGCTATATGTGATGTGTTTCAGGAAAATGAGTCATAAGTCGCAAAATTGATATTTTTCAAAGTGTTTTTTTCACAGGATCACATGATTGGAATGTTATAATTTTTGGTGGGTTGATCACTTATAGCTATATCAATCGATGTATCAAATTTCAGGACAATCTACGTAATATATCCTTTCGTTTTAAAGGTCCTTATATGGACTACATTTAGTTACTTTACTGTGTATTGACTCCCAGAAATATTGGAAACTGGTTTTTTTTCAAGAACGAAAATATCAAACTTAAAATCTAGAAATACTTATTAGATTATTAGACTGTTTACTATCATTGGAATCGGCTTGATCTCATCTTTTCAAATATAATGATATCTCAAAATCTATTTTTTGCGACTTATGACTCATTTTCCTGAAACACATCACATATATATATTATGCAGCTCATATTCAGCAAGGAAACTTATAAGCCAGGAAACCATGAGACTAATCTATAAATCCCTACATGCATCTTACACTGTTTTTATGCCTACAATCCCCGCAGGGCCACCCTATATTCACGGCTCTATTTACTCTCATCTCTCCCTCTATACCTTCTGGGGGAAATCGTGTAAAATGTACAATTCGCCTTCACCAATCCTCTCAAATAGGCAAAGGTACAGCTCACTCTGGGTCCAAACCCTCAGATAATATAAGAATGGTATGTCAGCCTACTTCACTAATCGGTCTCCTAGGCTAAGACTAGGCGTTTTAATGGGAATATAATGACATTTTGCGGTCTTAATGGAATTATAATGGCAGAGGCGAGAGGCTTTCCCTTCGTTTGAAGGGACTCTCGCATCTTTGGACCTAGACTGAGCTCAACATAAACCAACATATATTTTGAATTAGCAATATCAAATATACTCAGATATCCCAAGTATTTACTATTGTTCATGTTTAGCAGAATTTACTAAATGTCTAGATCTGCCGATTGTACATTTTCTGAAGATCTGACCCATCTCCGCGCACAATATGAGTATAAATATCTCACACTGTGTCAATAGGACCAGCGGTTTACCAGTGGAATCTACCTATAAAACACCCGCCATTCAGTCTCCATATGAATGGGTGAATCGTCGGAAAATGCACAATTCGCCTTCTCCAATCGTCAAAAATAACTCACATTTGAGACAAGAATAATGTTCAAAATTGGTTCAACATATCCCAACAGGTTGTTTGAATCAAGATAATATCAAATATATTCAGTTATACCGAGTATTGCCCATTTTTCAGTCTAATTTAGGAGAATTTAGTAAATGTGTAAAGCTACCAATTGTACATTTTCTGAAAATCCGACCCATATCCAACAGAGCAGTGGATCTGGGTGATGTTGAATGGGGGAGAAGTGGGCTTAAAGCATGATTGATAAGCATTAGGACTTAATCTTGGCTTAAAGGTAATAGTTAATGCTATGTATCTGTAGAACTACAAGTCTCCCTTTCCCCATTCGCCATGTGTTATTCCTCTCCTCGTCCCCTCACGAAATCATATATTTATACTTTCCATCCCTCATGCCCTTTACCTACCTCTCCTCTCCTCTCCTCTCCTCTCCTCTCCTCTCCTCTCCTCTCCTCTCCTCTCCTCTCCTCCTCCCCTCCCTCTTTTCTTCCCCCTCCCCTCCCTTCCTCCTCCCGTCCCTCTTCTCCTCCCCTCCCTCTTTCCCTCCCGTCCCTCTTTCCCTCCCCTCCCTCCTTCCCTCCCCTCCCTCTTTCCCTCCCGTCCCTCTTTCCCTCCCTTCCCCTTTCCTTTCCCCTCCCATCCCTCTTCTCCCCCCTCCCTCTTTCCCTCCCCTCCCTCTTTCCCTCCCCTCCCTCCTTCCCTCCCCTCCCTCTTTCCCTCCCCTCCCTCTTTCCCTCCCCTCCCTCCTTCCCTCCCCTCCCTCTTTCCCTCCCCTCCCTCTTTCCTTCCCATCCCTCTTTCCTTCCCATCCCTCTTTCCCTCCCCTCCCTCCCTCCTTCCCTCCCCTCCCTCTTTCCCTCCCCTCCCTCTTTCCTTCCCCTCCCTCTTTCCCTCCCCTCCCTCCTTCCCTCCCCTCCCTCTTTCCCTCCCCTCCCTCCTTCCCTCCCCTCCCTATCCCTCATTCCCTCCCCTCCCTCATTCCCTCCCATCCGTCTTTCCCTCCCCTCCCTCTTTCCCTCCCCTCCCTCTTTCCCTCCCTATTTCCCTCCCCTCCCTATTTCCCTCCCCTCCCTATTTCCCTCCCCTCCCTATTTCCCTCCCCTCCCTATTTCCCTCCCCTCCCTCTTTCCCTCCCCTCCCTCTTTCCCTCCCTCTTTCCCTCCCCTCCCTCATTCCCTCCCCTCCCTCTGTCCTCTTCTCCCTCTTTCCTTCCCCTCCCTCTTTCCCTCCCCTCCCTCTTTCCCTCCCCTCCCTCTTTCCCTCCCCTCCCTCTTTCCCTCCCTCTTTCCCTCCCCTCCCTCTTTCCCTCCCCTCCCTCTGTCCTCTTCTCCCTCTTTCCTTCCCCTCCCTCTTTCCCTCCCCTCCCTCTTTCCCTCCCCTCCCTCTTTCCCTCCCCTCCCTCTTTCCTTCCCATTCCCCTCCCCTCCCTCTTTCCTTCCCCTGCCTCTTTCCCTCTATTCCCCTTCCTCTTCTCCTCCCCTCCCGCTTTCCTTCCCTCTCCCCTCCCTTCCCTTTCCCCTTCCCTTTCCCCCTTCTATCCCTCATGCCTTCCCCTTCCCTACCCCTTCCATCATTCCCTTCCCCCTCCCACCCTTCCCTTCCCCTCCCACCCTGCCCATTCCCCTCCCCCTTCCCCTGCTTCCCCCTCCCCTCTTGCCTACTTCACTCCCCCTCCCCCTCCCCCACCCCCCAACACCCTCCCCCATATTGCTGGATACCTTGGTGATATCTAAACTCCTTTTTGCACCGCCATGTAAATACCGCTCGTTGAATCTGGTAGTTTTTATTGAACTTTCAGTTTTTCACCAATTTCAGCCAGCAAATTTCCATGACAACAGTGAAAAACCTGCAATGGCTTCATGTCAAGTGGAATTGGTTCCACATAGGAACTGCTACTCGCACCGATTGATTGTTATAGGAAAATCGATGGCAACTTTAGAAATTGTGAAAGGGTAAATGGAAAACGCTGTTCAGAAAGGTTGAATCATGAAATATGCAGTATGGGAGTTTTAAGGGTGGTCTCCACTTGCTGCGGTAAGCCCTGTGGTAAGCTCTACGGTAAGCTCTGTGGTAAGCCTTGCGATGGTGCTGTGATGGTGAGGAGTGGCGAGGTCCTGCCTACATGGCCAGGGAACCATGTAGGCAAGGACTTTGTCACTCCTCACCACCTACAGAACCAGCACAAACCACCGCAAGGCTTACCACAGAGCTCTCCTGCCCTTGATATAACCATATTAAATGTGTTGATAAGGGCGTAAAGCAACCAATCCCACTCACTCACTCCCTCTCAGCTCTCCCGCCCTTGATATAACCATATTAAATGTGTTGATAAGGGCGTAAAGCAACCAATCTCACTCACTCACTCCCTCTCAGCTCTCCCACCCTTGATATAACCATATTAAATGTGTTGATAAGGGCGTAAAGCAACCAATCTCACACACTCACTCCCTCTCAGCTCTCCCGCCCTTGATATAACCATATTAAATGTGTTGATAAGGGCGTAAAGCAACCAATCTCACTCACTCACTCCCTCTCAGCTCTCCCACCCTTGATATAACCATATTAAATGTGTTGATAAGGGCGTAAAGCAACCAATCCCACTCACTCCAATGTATACAGTTAAAGTAATAAAACATATTAGCTATCCACTTTTTCCCTATTATCTATACTATACTCTTTAAAGCAACCAAAACAGGTAAGGTGCCAGGGGCCAAAAATGACATGTTTTTGCGGAATAAAGGAACCTTTAGGCTCCAATGAAAAAATAATAGTAATAATAGTAATAATAATAAATCATTGCCAGCTACCGGGGTGTGCGTTCTGCATGACTTGTTTGTAAAAATCTCCCTTTGCCTAGAAACTCACATATTCTTTGGCGGGGCGCCAAGAACCTAAAGCCAATATTCTCAGACAAGCCAAATTGAAGACAATGTATAGGGAGAATGGAACTCAGTGCAATTAATTGAATATCTATTTAATATAAATATTCAATTACTAGCACCTCGTTCCATTCACTATTCATTATATGCTCCTAGCATAGACAAATATTGATATATGAACCTTTCTTTTTATTTTGAATCATCATAAAGTATCTAAATGCTAAAAGAAAACCTAATTCGAATTTTTATTGTACACAAACAATAAAAATATTTGTATTGACCGCACTTATCGCACCTCTCAAATGGAAAGCGCATATGATGAAACCAAGGAGATATTTTGAATCAGCACAATACTGAATATACTCCAATATAATTAGTATTCATTATTTGTCAGACTAATTTTGCAAAAATTGTTGAAGTATTGGTTCTTCACTTTGAGCGGGAAGAATACGCCCATTTTATTGTATGTTTACTTCTGTACGCATGGTATAAAGAGATAGAATTACCACAATGTAAGCACGTCTGTGATTGGTCTATATCTCTGTCATTGATGATGTCAGACCAATCAGAGATGAGCTTACTCAGCAGTGAGGCACATTAAGAAAAACATGGCCGTCGTGAACTGCTTCTGCCAGCTTATTACAAGCGTAAGAGTGAAGATTTTCTATTATTTCCAAGTCAAAGTATAAAGAAAGAACTTACGGGAGGTTAGGAGATTCAATGGCTCTTGTTAAAACAAGGCGGGAAAACGTTCTCGAGCTTAGACATGCGGGCTTAGGAAGCGTAGGTCGAAATCAGCCAAAATCGGGAAAAACACCGTCAGACAGACTTGAAAAATAGTACAAAAAGAAGGAATAAGATCATGGAGTCTCCAGGATTATTCTCACGTATGAAACACGCAGTGTTAGGAAGCTCTCTTAAGAAAACTGTTTCGCTCCGCAAAAAGACCGTTGGAAGAGATGGCGGCCATGGGGATAGTGCGACGATGGGCGAAAAAACTGTCGTGAAAGAAGTTGAAAACGAATTATCCGAGGAGGAAAAAGATATCTTCACAGAGAAAAGTAGGAAAAGTGAAGAAAAAAGAAGCCTAGACACCGAAAAACTACTCCAGAAGAAATATGGGAATATAAAAAAGGTACTTTTCGATGATTTAGAAAGTGAAAACGTACGAGGTGAGACTCCACGAAGGAGAATCACAACGTCGGAGCAGGCAAAGGAGGTATTGGGGCCATTACTGTTCCAGGTGTACATAAACGATCTAAACCAGTGGATTAGGTACTCAAACATAATACTGTTCGTAGACGACACTGTAATTTACAACACAAATAAAGAGAAACAGACCATAGAAACGGAAATGAAATTTGACCTAAACAGAGTAAATCTGTGGTGTAGGGAGAATAAAATATCTCTAAACATTAAGAAAAGTAAAATAATGGAGATAAGTAGAAAAAGGCAGGTACCAGAGATAAATGAAACAAGATTTCACATAGGAGAGGCCGAAATAGAGAGAACGAAATCTTACAAGTATCTCGGTGTAACCATAGATGATAAGCTAACGTTTAAGCAGCATCTCGCTATGAGAATAGGAACTGCTAGAAATAAAATACACAAGCTAGCACAACTGAGACAATCTGCAGGGGATAATACCCTACTGACAATTTATAAGGTAGCCATACGCCCTATTATAGAATTTGGCGATTTATTATATAGCGGAGGTAACCAATCAGGGATTGCAAAACTACAAGTTTTGCAAAACTCAGTGGTGAGAATAGTAAAGAATCTTGTGAAAAGAACAAATACGGATGCAGCTCATGCGGAGTTAGGCCTCCAAAAGCTTGATGTACGCAGGAAATCCCATCTGCTTGAAATGGGTTTTAAATTAGCTCAAAACAAGAAATACATAGACAATAGAGAAATAAACCTTAGGAGTCTGGTTGGAGGAATGAATATGAAAGTGATAAATCCCACTTCAGAAAGAGTGAAAAAGTCTTTTATATATACAATACCTACACTCTGGAACAGTGTGGCCCCAAAGCAACAGAATTTAAGTAGTATTAAGGAATTTAGGAGGTTTTTAAAGAAGGAATATGATCCTGGTTAGGAAATGAGAAAAGTCAACCCAGGGTATTACTAGTAAAGGCAAATAGTGTTTATTTGCAGTAAACTCTGGACACATGACTTTAGTGGAAATTGTATAAGGAAGGTTAATACAATTACAAATAGAGGTAAAAAGTTATTATGAACAATGTGAATGAAATGACTTTTAGGAAAGGAAGGAACTCACTCATAAAGTATCCAAATGTATAAAGGAAGATAATGGGCTGAATGCAATCAGATATAAGTAAAATTTATATAGACGATCAAAGATAGAAAAGGAGAAATAAAACACTCGGCAAGAGTGATAAGGGGGGAAATTAAGGGCAAACTGCTATACCAGTTATGTAGTTATAATTAAGTTAAAAATAATTCTTCTAAAAAGAGGGTTAAAACCTTCTAAAAAATTGTACGAGTCTTCACAAAATGTAATGATAAGTGAACTCTTGGAATAAGAAATGTCATGTAAAATTTTATTGTTGAATTGGAATTAATATTAACTAAATGTTTGAGAGTAAAAGGATCCACATGTATTATCACAATATGCCAGCGGAAGCCCGGGAAGAGCAGCAATGCGTTGAGGGGCACTTATCCATTTTCTCATCATTTATTGTAACCGTCCATTGAGAAATAAAAATCTTTATATATATATAAAACTTTATTTTGTATCCAACGCGCGATCTGTGGCCACTTGTTGGATACAATATAAAGTTTTAACTTGAGCCATTGAATCACACTTGTAGTTCCTAACCTCACATACAGTTCTATCTAATTATAACATGTACTTGTGAAATGAATTGTTCATCTTAGTTCCAAACTTCAACTTTCATCTTCAATAGAGGCATCTAGTGATCATACATTACTTATGTAACTTATGTAACACATGTGGTTCCCTTTATGCGCAACTCAAGCTTACAATAGCGGGATTGCATGTGCCACTGTGCATGTCTGGTACAGTGCATTAAGGGATGGATTTTGATTAAATCTGACATACAAATATTTGGGAACATTTTAATAAAAATTGCAAGAATGTTTTCAAGAATATCGCAGCTTTTATAAATTATCTATGAAAAGCAAATGCATGATGGGAATGATGGAGGCTTGTGTAATGGAAACATGTGTAACACATGTAGTACAGGCATTTTAGCATGGAACCCGGAATAAAATAATGTAAAGCTGATTTTTGGATATATGATGCGGGACACATGGGGGAACATTCCCTGAAAAGTCCCCACCTGGGGACCGTGTGCTTTTTGAGATTTTGACGTTTTTGCGTCATTTTCCACAAAATAGCATTGGTCTCTATGGGAAAAAGCACCTGGTTCAGGCCATTATTGCCAACATTAAGAATATTTGGCATTGTTATTTGCAGGGAATATAACATATATAAAATATACTGTACAGATTGAGGTACCATAGTAAACATGGATGTATGGAGATTCTTAAAATATATATTTCAACAAAATATCTATTTTTTAAATTTTGTTGCCATGGCATCGGTCAGATTTTGGTGAAAAAAGCATTTTCTTAGATCAGGTCATAATATTTGGGGACCTAATTCTCTACATTGTGCATGTTGTGACACGTTTTTTAAATTTGGCATGTTGTTAAATAAGGCCTGAAATTTTCAAAAAGCACCAGCTACAAGTTGGTAGACACCCCTGGTGGCCAGTAGCTGCAAAATTCAAGATGGCCGCCCAAAAAAGTAAATATGGCATATCTTGGCTTCTATTTGGTAGATCTTCAACTATAATACCATTTTATTGATGTTTTTAAGTATGAGGAATTCATTTCTGAAGGTAATTTTATGTTCCAAGGTCATTTTCAAGGTCAAAATCCAATATGGACCCTACTGAGTAACAAGAATGTTATTTCAGCACTTGATGTAGGCCTATATGCATTCAATAGCCCCCTTCACAAATTCCATCTCCAGTGCATACCAGTAACTGCGGGATGAACTTCTGTCATTCTGCGCATGCGCAGTTCAGTTGACTCACCTAGCTATGCGGGCCAAACCGTCACCCTCCACATGGGCTCCCGGTGGATGTGCAGAGGTGTGACCACACAGCCGCTGACCCCCTACAGCCTGTATGGGAGCCCGTACACCTAAACTTACTTGTTTTTGTTGATACACTGTTACGAAAGTTGCTATATACTAAAATCTAGTGGATAAAATGTCCTCTTGTTAAGCATGACCAAACTTAACATGTCATTTGATAATATTGGATAGCTAATACCATTGTACAATCACTCAAATCCTGGAGAAGAAGGAGAAAGTTAGAAGCCTATGGTTAATACATAAGGCTTCTGTGACCTGCCCGCGGAGCTCATAGTTCAGCCGTTTTCCACTGCTCTTGGTATGGCGCTACTGTCAATTTGTAACGTACCATATTGGTGTACATATTGATGAATAAGAACAATTCTTTTAGGATCAAGGGTGTGAGGAATCCATATTTTTTTTCACATTTTTCTTTGTAGGTCATTTTGAAGGTCATGGTTCAATATGGCTGCTGTCAGGAATCAGAATGTCATATATTGTGACTGCCATTACCACTAAATCTATGTATAGTACCAGTTTTTCTATGTTTTAAACTGTGAGGGATCTGTCTCCAAGTCATTTCTCATCAAAGATTAAATACTCAACAAAACTGATCTGGAAGCCATATTAAATTTTGACCTTGAAAAGGATCTATAATGACCTTGAAGCAGAAAATGATCCCAGAAATGGATTCATTACACCTACAAACATAGAATAACTGCTCTTATACATCGATCTAGAGCTCAAAACATAGAAAAAATGGTATTTTACTTGGATCTAGCAATAACAGCAGTTAAGATATATGATATTCTGGTTCCTAGCAGCAGCCATATTGAATCATGACCTTCAAGATGACCTTCAAATCAAAAAGTGACATAAAAAAGAGATTCCTCACACCCTTGATCCTAAGAAAATTGTTCTCATGAATGAATATGTACACCAACGGAATGCATATAGGCCTACCACGAGAGCGGAGATAACATTCTTGTTACTCAGTAGGGGCCATATTGGATTTTGACCTTGAAAATGACCTTGGAACATAAAATTACCTTCAGAAATGAATTCCTCATACTTAAAAACATCAATAAAATGGTATTATAGTTGAAGATCTACCAAATAGAAGCCAAGATATGCCATATTTACTGTTTTGGGCGGCCATCTTGAATTTTGCAGCTACTGGCCACCAGGGGTGTCTACCAACTTATAGCTGGTGCTTTTTGAAAATTTCAGGCCTTATTTAACAATATGCCAAATTTAAAAAACGTGTCACAACATGCACAATGTAGAGAATTAGGTCCCCAAATATTATGACCTGATCTAAGAAAATGCTTTTTTCACCAAAATCTGACCGTTGCCATGGCAACAAAATTTTAAAAAATAGATATTTTGTTGAAATATATATTTTAAGAATCTCCATACATCCATGTTTACTATGGTACCTCAACCTGTACAGTATATTTTATATATGCTATATTCCCTGCAAATAACAATGCCAAATATTCTTAATGTTGGCAATAATGGCCTGAACCAGGTGCTTTTTCCCATAGAGACCAATGCTATTTTGTGGAAAATGACGCAAAAACGTCAAAATCTCAAAAAGCACACGGTCCCCAGGTGGGGACTTTTCAGGGAATGTTCCCCCATGTGTCCCGCATCATATATCCAAAAATCAGCTTTACATTATTTTATTCCGGGTTTGGCCTAAAATTTACCTAAAATGCCTGTACTAATGGACATTGACATTGATATAATTGAACATTGAAAAATAGTCAATGCTGAACATGGCATGATTTCTATAGATTTTATACTGTACCATTAGTCCCATAATGCCATGCGAATTAGGATTCAAAATGGCGGCTATGCAACTCCCCTATTGGAATCAATGATTTACAGACCCACTTCATAAATGGTTGACAATAACAGACACACCCTCTCCCTTTCATAACATAATTGGTCTCAGTGGGCGAAGACTAACTTATTCATTGCATCCTGACTGAGCTCAAATAGAGGTGTAACTTCTGTCAAAATGGGTTATTCTTTTTTTTTTTTTTTTTATTTTATTTATTTGACAGTATATACAATTTCATGGTGTCGCCGTTAGACGGTGTTCCCACCACCTGCCTTAGTAACTATACACGTGTAACATTTACATTCATACTTCTTTATAGTGTCATTGTCAATGCGTTTGTCGAGGGGGAGGGAGTGGAGTGGGACAGCCCGAGACCGGGCCTGCGTATTTTAGTCTTCAATAAAAGCCATTTTCTTGAGTTTGTGTTCTTATTATATTTCCTTTTAAATAATTTCTTTAATGTCATAGCATCCATATTTCTAATATTCTAATATTCTACTGAAATATATACAATTGAGATCAACAATTTATACAATAATGGACATTTTTAGATGAAAAATACATATGATTAAGGGAATAAAATAAAATGCTCAGATATTTGAGAAATTTTGTAATTTTCCGAAATCTTAGACCATGTTTATTTGAATAAAGTATGTGGCTTTGGGGCCAGTTCCTGATTTACTTTTATTTTTATAATCATAAGTTATAAAATTGCCGACACTCGGGCCAATATGGGTCAAATTTTCAGAAAATGTTCAATGGGCAGCTGTATATATTTAGTAAATTCTGCTAAATTAGGCTGCAATTTAGTCAATACTAGGTAAATTCGAGTATATTCGACATTACATTGATTCTATCAATCTGTTTGGTTAGGTTGAACTGTGTTTTGCACTTCATTTTCGTCTGAAATTTGGGTTATTTGAGAAGATTGGCGAAGTTGAATTGTACATTTTCTGAAAATCTGACCCATATGTATTATTTATTATTCTGTGCTCCTAATAATTGACGTTATTTTCGATTCACCCACCTCTTTGAATGTTTATGGAATTTGGGTTTGAGGTCGGGTTTGGTTTAACCTATAATTTGACTCGGTACCAATCACAATATCGGTAAAACTTGACTAAACGGGTCACATTTTCAGAAAATGTACAATCGTCAGCTCTACAAATTTGGAAACTACTGGTAAAATAGAGTGGAATATTTCAAATGCTATGCATATCCAACTATATTTGGCTTTATGTTGATTAAATATATCACTTTCTCAGTTTTAACTGCATTTTTAACTGCATTCTGAACGTCATTGTTCTCTTAGATTGGATTATTTAAGAGGATTGGGGAAGGTGAATTGTACATTTTCAGAAAGTTTAACCCAAATAGGCCAAGACCCGATTGTACATGATTTGGTAGCTAACCCATTGGACATTAGTAAATGTCCGACCTAGGGGTATGTAGGGATATTAGTATATTTCCTACCTAGGGGTATGTAGATCCATAGAAGTAATTATCTGCATCCAATTTACCTTCTTATTATGAACAAGTCAAAGTTAACAAAAGTAGCTGATGATTAATGGCCTCAATTTGCAGAAATTTTGAGAAATAAATGTTAATCCTGAAAACATGACGTGTATTCAGGGTCATATCTTCAGAAAATGTACAATAATTCACCTTCCCCAATCCTTTCAAATAATCCAAATCTAAGAGAAAAATTACGTTCAAAATGCAGTTTAACACAAAGAAAGAGATATCCTTAATCAACACAATGCCAAAGATACTTGGATATGCATAGCATTTAAAATATTCCAGTCTAATTTTGCAGAAGTTATCAAATTTATAGAGCTGACGATTGAACATTTTCTGAAAATCTGACCCTGGAGTGGAACCGCGCATTTGCTGTATATTGTGAGCAGCGATGCGAGTAATTCCGTTGTGGGTCATGTTGACAGACAAAAATGTAAAATGTTGACAGACAAAAATGTACAAGTGGGGCAAATTAATGTCAGTTTACTGATTAATATTGTGATTAAAAGATATTTAATTACATTAAACCATGTATTTCATCTTTTATGCTGATTATTTCCTACATATGGACAGATTTTCAGAAAATGTACAATTCACCTTCACCAATCTTCTCAAATAACCCAAATTTCAAATGAAAAATAAGTTCAAAAGACAGTTCAACCTAACCAAACAGATTGCTAGAATCAATGCAATGCCGAATATACTCGAATTTACCTAGTATTGACCAAATTTCAGCCTAATTTAGCAGAACTTACTGAATGTGTACAGCTGCCAATTGTACATTTTCTGAAAATCTGACCCATATGTAACCATTCTTTACTAACGCATGTGGTAACATGTCCAACATTATAATTCATCTCGTCCACTTTAGTATTTTTTTATTTAGAATTTGTTTACAGCTTTTCCTCAGACAAGTGATATCAAGTACTTCTCTCATTACTCCAAAATCCATTTGCAGTCCAGGCCCAAAGTTAAGAAAGTCCCTCAAAACGAAGGGAAAGCCTCTCGCCTCAAACCGCCAAGTGCCATTATAATTCCATTAAGACCGCAAAATGTCATTATATTCCCATTAAAGCACCGAGTCCTAGGCCAGGATACTGATTAGTAAAGTAAGCTGACATTCTTATCTGATCTGAGGGTTTGGACCTAGAGTGTTTATGGGCAAATGACATGAAACACACACAGGTTCATTCATATCCTTCCAGTCTTTGTCGAATTACTCAAAATAAAAGATTATTAACATTAAGGGAATAAAATAAACTAGTCACTAGTCAGTAATCGATCACCTTATCACCTCATCCCATCTCATCTCATTAATTACATCACCACCCTTACGTATATTGTGTAATATAGACAATTGTATAATGACTATACTGCGATTTGTACATGGTAATACCTAGGAAACTTATGTTTATATGAAAAATTTTACGGAAAGAATTGTAAAGCTGACGATTAGCAACTTGTAAGTAGCATTGCCTTGTACACTACGAAAATCACCTTCGGAGTGAGAGTGACCCTGAATAAAAGCTTTTCCAAAAATAACCTACATGAAATGTCTTAAATATGTGATTGGTACTTGCTGCTATCATATCTTTGATTTTCTTTTGTATCTTTTGTAACGTGAGCAAATGTAGTAAACATTCCCACTGCCTTGATTGTCTATTAGTTTATTGATATTAAGATGTTTGTTGCCAGGAATACTCATATGTATTACCAATATTATTTGGTTTTTTATTCAATTTAAGGCCAATACAATATTTAATTTTACATTTGTGAAATATCCCTCAGGGATGTTTTCACACGGTGCCTGATAATAGAATAGTTATTTTCTACAATATAATAATCCATCTCACTACTACATCAAGGTATACAAAATCAAGAAATACTATTACAAGGAGCACATACTAACTAGAATGCATACCAATAAGAACGGTATGAGGTGGTGGTTCACTGGTAATAGGCTACTCCAAATTTACACGTCAGAAAAAATAAGTATATATCTAAATGATTATTACGTCGAATACACAACGAGAAAATAAACAACAGGTAAATGCACCTGTGCCCATGGAATAATATTAATAAATAGGATATAAAATTTAGGTGATAAAATAGGAACCTAAACTTTAGAACAAAATCATCTCCGCTGTATATATATATATATGACCCATTCTCACGAAAGTAGTGCAACCCCCCCTTTTTTCCAAATATTGGCCAATATCTAGGTCGATAGGGATCTTAAATACATAAGAATTGATTAGCTAAATCCGTCTTGGCATAACTATTATAAAAATATATACTTTTGTGTATCTGTGATATATATTTTTTTAATTATGTACTATCAAATCAAGGAAAAGAACCAATTAATCACTACCAAACTCACAGTTATGTTGGAAAAAGATATAGTTGAATGAATATACATAAATAAAATTTGTGCCATAGAATGGAGGGTTGAAAACCGAATAAAATGATGTATTAAGTTTGAATATATCAGCAGAATTTTTGCTCCTAAGTCAATTAATGTGAAAATGGCTAAATTGAGGTGTAAAAACGTCGCCAGATAATATAGCTGTGATTTCTAAAATAATAGAATCAATTTCGTCTAAGAAGTCTGATTTCATGAGTATAGGTTGGCAGACACATGAATACCTCCATTGGAAGATTCTCAGACCTTAGGTGACTCTGGTCATGAAAAATAGTGGAAAAAACGTCGCCCCTGGGCGACGTTTTTTCCACACTATGGGGACGTTTTTATATAAGAATATGAGCTAAATATTGGCTAAATTAAATCATTTTCCATTTATTTACCATTATATGATCTTAAATCTTGTGGAAAATGATCTCCAGTGACTGTCAAGGCTTCAATAAGTGAGTTATTTAGACTTTAGATTGGGCGACGTTTTTACAGTTTTCACTCAATATATGACTTGGCAGTGTAAAAACGTCGCCCCTATTAGAATCCTTGTAATCAAGGAATAATTTGATTTTGATGTTCATATCCTGCTCAGTTTTAAGGAACAGGCCCTTAGGTAGCTTCCTCTAACAAAATAAAAAAGATTGATAAATATATTTCATGTAGATGAGTGATTATGATACATTGCATGAAAGAGGTATGGACATCACAGGATGCAACATATATTCTTGTTACAATTCGTTGACAAGAATGCACAAATATATCAAGGATATATTTAATACACTATCCTGAAATTTGGTACAGATATTGCCATGATCATTAGCACAAAGCACTCTGAAAATGAGAATATTCCAACAAAGAGATCCGTGAATTTAACCACTTTGAATAACATCCCTTTTCTGACTTGTGACTCATTTTCCTGAAACACATCATATATATGACTCTACTGCATGAAAACGTCATCATCCTTGAGTGAATATTGTCATGAATGACAAATTTTCAAAAAATAATGCTAAAATGGTCTAAAATGGTGTCAGTCATGTATTAAAAACATCAAAAATAACTATCAGGCTTTAAATAATTCAATAAATGTGACATAGATTGGGCGACGTTTTTTCACTCAGAAAAAACGTCGCCCAAATTTGAAGCCTTAAAACGTGGATAATTTACCCAAAATTTGGTAACTAATCATACTCAGGGGTAAAAGATAATATTTGATCATATTATAACAGAAAAACTAGAACGATTTGAGAATAATAAATAAAAAGACAGTCAATGATAGGATGTTTCATCTGATTGATGTGGGAATCCAGTTTCTGACATTTGTTGTTGTCCTTGATTTGAAAAGTTATTATATAGGGGGGAAAAAAATCTTGGCTATTACATCAAGAAAACATTTAGTTAGAGAATGGTGATAGAAATAATTGATGATATACAAATTTAATAGAGAAATGATCATTACTAAGATATATAGGGGTGTGCGACGTTTTTTCACAAATTTTTCTACACCAATCTTTGATAACCTCCTGTACAAAAACTAATGGTCTAATTTAATGGCAAACTCAGACATATTACCGCCCATATATTACCATTAATCCTACCAACTCTCAGATCGATCAAACAAAAATTAATTTTAACCCTTTTAGAAAGGACTGCACCATTTTCGTGAGAATGGGTCATATATATAGAATTTTTATTCAATATCGTCATTTACATGAAAAGGACATACAAATCTAAAATTAGTCGTGCTAACTTTAGGTCTTCCATCTGGCCCTAGACCGTTCCTGACTAAATAATATATAATAATCGCATAACAATATTTTGAGAATACAATTTACAATTCAAGCGGATCAGATTTATGATCCGATCACGCATATCTAGATTTTACATGTTACACAATATACAATGAGTTTCCAATAATTTTTGCTGTTATACAATACTTTAAGCTAGATGGAAGAGACTTAACGCAAAGACTTATTTCTAACATCTAAATTCAGTTTTACAAGTACCTGTAGTGATGAGTCAACTCTACATTCGTCGAAAGTTAATTAATTAATTAGTTAATTACCTTTACTATACAATGATTTGAGGACTGGATATACTTCCGTGGTATATTATTTACAATAGATATTTTATTATAAACACATTAATGATAGGAAACCCATGTAGGTTAAGGAAATAATAATATGTCACAGGTTTAACTAATCAAAGTATTTGAATGTACTTTGACCAACTGCTTTTAAAATTCCCTTTTTATTGATACATATTACTTTATCTGACATCCATTGGAAGATCTGAGAATTTGAGAATTTAGAAATAGACAACCAATTCCGAAAAGAAATAAAATACATTCAATTCAATCCAATTCAACCTGGCCTCATTGAATGACTCTGTGGAATAAAAGGTAGTTCCTACTCAGCTAAACTCTCTCAGCATCAATGTAGCTAACCAAAGAAACCACATTCTTCCTGCATTCCTTTATGGAAACATATAAATACCAGCTAACGTTATGGATATTTGGGAGCCACTAAAGCTCCGGCAAAAGGCTACTAAACCTCTTTCATCAATTAGGAACATAATTTGTCTCAGAGGAAGGAAGAAGGAAGGACTCCATACCGGTAGATCGGGTTTATTTACCCTCTCCTCCCCCCCCTAGCCCCCCCCCCATCTCGTCGTCCTCCAAATGGATCAGACCATGACATGGTGCATATTTGGTTTTCAAAAAGTCAAAGCTTAGACCCCCGCTGATAGTGCTTATATGGAACTAAAACTATAGACTTTCTACTCTTTATTCCATTCTTTTCCAGCCCATCAGAAAATCGTTTTATTATCATTGATTATGCTGCGTAATAACTGATCTTTTAATGTTATTCGCCAATTAATTCAAACTCCAATGAGCTATCCAAATTAGCGGCCATATAGAGATTTCTGGATCCAAAGTATATAATACTATATTCATCTTGATATTAATTATATATATCACTCCATCCATAAACTAAAATTAAAACGATTGGGAATTTTGTTGAATATCGATAGGAAATTTATATGAATTTTGATTTTTTGTGGTACCCAATTGGACACATCCGGACGTCTTGGTCCGTGCGATATGTACTAAGGAACCTACCTTTCCATGAATGATGAATCGCTATGATAACTTTCTCATTAACATAAATATTCTTTGCTTTCCCTTTTTTTCCTAAGATCCTCTTACGATTAACTAGAGTGGGCGCCGGCAGACAGCAGATGTATTAAGGTTACATGAGTATATTTAGGATCGGAGGAATGGATTGAATAGGGGAGTTGCATAGCCGCCATTTTGCATCTTGATTCGCATGGAATTGTGGAACTAAATGGTACAGTCTACAGTCTATAGAAAACATGCCATTTTGAATTTTGGACTATTTGGACTATTTATCAATGCTCTAATGTCAATATTCATGTGTTATACATCTTTCCCATTTTGCATTTGGTTTTCATAGATCATTTATACAAGCACTGATATTGGTGACAACATACTTGCAATTTTCGATAAAAATATTGCCAAATATTTGTATGTCAGATTTTACAGAATCCATCCAATAATGCACTGTAACAGACATGCGCAGTGGCACATGCAAATCCCCTATCGGATTGAATAATGTTTGTATTGGTCCATGTTTCGGGAATGTCCTGGATTTCTCCATTTACAGTGGAACCTCTCTATTGAGACCACCCTTGAGACTGACTGATTTGTGGTCTCATAGCGAGGTGGTCTCATTAGAGGGGCTAATCTAATAAGAGGGGAAAGCAATTTGGGGCTGAGAAAGAGTGCTCTTGATAGAGGGGTGGTCTCTGTAGAGGGGTGGTCTTTATGTGAGGTTCCACTGTATTCATAAGTAGCGTGTTCATTCTACGCTCATATATCTCTTACATTGTTTTTTTTACATAAAGTGTGCAGAATTGTTACTGTTTGATTACTGTTTTATCTCGATTCATTCCTTTAGGCTTTTTTCACAATAAACGTTATGTACATTTCATTCAATACTCAATATTTTAAATTGGTTACCCGCTGACGTTTAAGTGGTCTGGCCACTGTTGACAAAACGGTGTTGATGCAAAGACGATGCAAAGATGATGTAATTGCCGGCGATGAGGAGGGTTATTGGTGACTGCATCGTCTTTGCATCGACAAGGGGAAAAAGTATGGCAACTATAGAACCAATTTTCATGCTTTTACATATACAATCTCATCGACTAGACATCGCCAGCACATTGCCTTGGCTCTTACCTCCATTGACAATGCACAGATGCAAAATATCATCGCAGGGAAATATCAAACATGTTTGATGTTCATCGCTACCCTTACCTATGCAATTTTCACATCGCCCACTCATCGCTGGCTATTGCAAAGGCATAGCGATAGAAGGCATAGCGATAGAAAGACGATGAGACATTAAATTTCACAAAGATCTTATTGACTAGCTCATCGCCAACGCATCGCCAACGATTTTGTTTACAGTGGCCGGACCCCTGTCATCAGAATTGACCATATAGGGCCTAGTCCACTAAGCCAATTTTCATGCAATTCTCACCGAATTTAGTGCAAAAGAGTCCTGATCGGACTCAGAGTCAAAATCGTATGAGAATCGGCTTGGTGGACTAGGCCCTTATGACTCTTCACAATGGATAAATATAACTTCTAATTTCCACTCATTGCGGGGAGACGCCAGCTTTTAGAAATATTTACGAGGTAGTGCAGGTCTTTATTCAAAACTTGAATCACATTCTAGAACTTCTTAAGTTTAATAAGGCAGGAAAATCATCCATTCCCATATCCACTCAGGAGGAGGAGAGGGGGTGGGGTACTATAAGGGTCAGATCTTCAGAAGATGTACAATTGGCAGCTGTACACATTTAGTAAATTCTGCTAAATTAGGCTGAAATTTGGTCAATACTAGGTAAATTCAAGTATATTCTGCATTGCATTGATTCTAGCAATCTGTTTGTATAGCTTGGACTGTATTGTGAACTTTAGTTTTGCCTGAAATATGGGTGATTTGAGAAGATTGGCGAAGTAGAATTGTACATTTTCTGAAAATCTGACCTATGAGCGGTAAAACTCCATCACTCTACCATTTGAAGCTAACCATTATGCATCTCTTGGAGTAATCATTACAAATCGTATTGTCGATAATCTGTTATGAATAGTGATTGGTCTCATGGATTCCGCCTTCATTCTTTTACTTTAATGTCTTTCTGGTATGGAAAAGATTAATCTTATTTTATATTTTTATTTTTGTGTGGAAAAGGTTAATCTTATCTGTTGCCCATCACTCATCTTCACAGAATATTAACGTGGAGCTTGATATTTTTCATGAGGATATTAGCAACTAACACTAAAGATGCATAGTTTGTGAAAATTTAGATATATTTCTATGATATTCTACACCGATATTTTCTTTGGAGAAAAAAAAATAAAGATAGCCACCTTTGTGAACACACTTTTTATTTCAAAATAAATATAAGATAAAGTAAATGTGGTTTGATATTAAACTTAGATGTTAGACAAATATGTCTGCTGTTAATTGTTGTTGTATACATCGAGTGATATCAGGTACAATTTCTCCCAACTTATGTATAATTTATTTTACATATTCAAAATAAATATTAGGTGCAGCAACTGTGATTAAGGATTTCTAATATGTGAGTCGTAAGTCGCAAAAAATAGATTTTGAGATACCATTATATTTGAAAAGATGAGATCAAGCCGATTCCAATGATAGTAAACAGTTTAATAATCTAATAAGTATTTCTAGACGACGAGGCGCCAGTGGCCAATCCAAGAGATTGCCTAATTCTCCCCTTTGACCACAGGACGCGCCACCGGTACTCGGAGCGGCGAAATTAGACTAGGAAAGTTGGCTACTTCACCCGATTTCGTATGTTTTCGCAGTCGACGGGAAAAAACAATTACAGATTTGTCATCCTTAACATGTTTGAGACGGAAAAAATCAGGGTTCATAGTGTCTATATTGTACTGGTAATGCACATAGGCTGATTTCCCAATGCATGTCTACCAGCTCCCAATGCTTAAGCCTTCTTCCACGCACTCGGCCGTACTCGTGTAAACCTGCACTACAAGCGCTGGGTACTGCTGCACTATAGGAGCAGCAGTACCCAGCTTTTAACAGTAGGGTGTGTGTGTGGGGGGGGGGGGGGAGGGGGGGGGCGGGGGGGGGGGGGGGGGTAGCGTTATATACAATAAAGCCATTCCCATTCTCATTCCCATCAAATTGTGACGATAGTCCTACTTGCCACACACACATCTGGATCCACCTGTTAGAACTAAGATCTAAAATTTGCTAAAGGTACATGACATGGGTGTTTGACCTATAACGCAATTATGCCTTTAAGGGCTGTGAACACTACAGTGTAAACAAACCCTTCAAGTCTCACTTGTGGCTAAAGGTGTTTGTGGGTCAACGTGCGTGGGAAAGACTTTACAACTGGTTTGTAAACATTGGCAGAAAAGTTTCTGTAATATTCTGGACTGGGGCGGGGGCGGGGGAGGGGGGTGAGTGAGTGAGTGAGATTGGTTGCCTTACGCCCTTATCAACACATTTAATATGGTTATATCAAGGGTGGGAGAGCTGAGAGGGAGGCAGTTTATGATCATACCCAGGAAATAGAGATAGAGAAGAAGGAAGAGAGACAGACAGAGAAAAGAGACAGAAAGGCACTTTATGGTCTCACCCAGGACCCAGGCGGAGGGGGGGAGGGAATGGGGGGGGGAGAGATGGGGAGGGGAGACATGGAGGAGAGACAGAGGAACAGAGAGAGGGGAGAGGGGGAGGGGAAGATAGGAAGATGGAGGAATGACAGCGGGAGGGGGAGATAGGAGAGGGACAGGGAGACGGAGTGGCGGAGAAAGGGGGTGGTGATGGCGGAGAGAGGACGAAAGAAAGCAGAGAGGTGTACAGGGGTCAGACTTTCAGAAAATGTACAATTGGCAGCTGTACACATTTAGTAAATTCTGCTAAATTAGGCTGCAATTTGGTCAACACTAGGTAAATTCGAGTATATTTGGCATTGCATTGATTCTAGCAGTCTGTTTGGTTAGGTTGAACTGTATTTTGAACTCTATTTTCGTCTGAAATTTGGGTTATTTGAGAGGATTGGTGAAGTTGAATTGTACATTTTCTGGCGATTTCACCTAGTTAGATACAGGATAGGCGGGTAAGACCAACAGAGAGTGTGAAGGAGATAAAGAGGTAGGGAGAGGGGAGGAGGGGAAAGTGCGGAAGAGACTATACAAAATGTCATTTCAGTGTAAATTCCTATTTGCAAAATCTACTATCAATATAAAATACAATTACAGTTACAATTCTAAGGGCAAACACACTTTCCGAAAAACTGAACTGAAAAAAATGCACCTTGTTTTTCACCTTGTTTTTCACCTGAAACATTTTTCCCCAGGTCCTATAAAGATTAACTTCGACACCGTAATGCCCCATTTCCCACGCACTCGTATTACGAAGGAAAATGTATTTAAAGAAAGCTTAAAAGAAACTCTGTAGGACTGTATGTACAGATAGACAATACAGTTATTTCCTATAGTATTGGATCTATAGCTCTAAGGATCGTAATCTGAAACTAACGAATAGTGTCAATCTCCAATTATTTCTGAAGTCAGACGACTTTTGGATCTCATGTTTCAATTCATCGAATACGTTTCACTAACTACGAACTTACATGGGGAAGTCGTCAGAAAATGTACAACTCACCTTCACTAAACCTTTCAAATATATAGCCCAAAGTTACCAGAGAGAAAAGTATATCTTGCAGCTTGTGTGGTATGAAGTTATGTATCAAATCTCAATATCAAATCTCAAGACAGTGTATTAAATGTATCTTAGCATTTCTAAGGTCATCCTATGGAGTATATTTAGATATTTTAATTCAAAGTAATTATCTATGTATTATATATAATATATAACATTTACCTCAAATACACAGAAGTATTTCTGTATAATAGCATTTCCATTTTCTTATGTAATTATATTATAATTACATAAGAAAATGGAAATGCTATTAATTATATTTAGTACCTGCCCGTACAGTCATGGGGCTATACACTAAAAGGAATAATAACCTCCATTATTGAGAGACTGCCAGTGCACTGTTTGTTCTATAAATCTCCGCTTCGCCGCGGGATTATGCACCAAACAGTGCACCAGCAGCACCTCAATGTCGGCCATTAATCCTTAGGTATGTACATACAAACTAAAGATAACTAACTAAATCTAGCCTAGCGAAAACATCTTACTTTTCCTCAATTTGGTTGGCCTGAATAACAACCTCAACTCTTGTTCAGATAATTGTTGAAAGTTTCAAGGACACAGGCAAAAAACTATCCAGATCCCACCAAGCGATAAGAAGGTAACAAATTGAAGCATGAATCATTGGTTTCATCTTAATTGCCTTGAAAAATGAACAGAGGTTGTTGTTTAATATGTCATGAGACAAGTCTGCAACCTCTGGCTTGGCCATAGTCTTATTTGTGATGTGTTTCAGGGAAATGAGTCACCAGTCGCAAGAAATGGACTTTGATATACTCAAAGATATATTCAATACACAGTTGGGAAATCTGGTCCATGTATGCTGCGACTAAACACCCTAAAAGTGAAACATCCCTAAACATTAGGGTTTCGGAAAAAAACATTTGAAAAATAACATTTCTTTCGAAATTGAATGAAATTGATACTGTCAATTGTGTCTCAACTGGTCCAAATCTATGATTCTGAGAAGAAAGAGATAGAGAGAGAGAAGAGAGAGAGAGAGGGAGAAGAGCGAGAGAGAAGAGAGGGACAGAAGGGAGAGAGAGGAAGAGAGAGAGGGAGAGAGCGAGGGAGAGCGAGGGAGAGCGAGGGAGAGCGAGGGAGAGAGAGAGGGAGAGAGAGAGGAAGAGAGAGAGAAGTGCGAGACAGAAGAGAGAGACATAAGGGAGAGAGACATGGAGGGAGAGAGACAGAAGAGCGAGAGAGAAGATAGAGACAGAAGGGAGAGAGAGAAGAGAGAGAGAGAGGAGAGAGAGAAGAGGGGGGAGAGAGAGACAAGAGAGAGGGAGGGAGAGAGAGGGAAGAAAAGAGGGGGGAGAGAGAGAAAGAGGGAGGGAGAGGGAGAGAGAGTGAGGGAGAGAGAGAGACAGAGGAGAGAGAGGGAGAGAAAGAAGGGAGGGAGAGGGAGGGAGGGAGAGAAAGAGGGAGAGAGAGAGGGAGAGAGAGAGAGGACAGAGAGAGGGAGAGAGAGAGGGAGAGAGAGAAGAGAGAGAAGAGAGGGAAAGAGAGAGAGAAGAGAGAAGAGAGAAGAGCGAGAGAGAGTAGAAAGAGAAGAGCGAGAGAGAAGAGCGAGGGGGAAAAGAGAGTAGGGAGAGAGAGTAGCTAGGGAGAGAGAGAGAGAAGAGCGAGAGAGAGACACACAGAAGGGAGAGACAGAAGAGAGAGAGAGGAGAGAATGAGGAAGAGAGAGAGAGAGAAAGGCAAGACCCAGAGGCTCTACTCAATACATTATTGCCATATGATCTAAGACTGAGGTGGGCTGCAGGTAGTAAATAGGCAGTTGCTATATATATATAAAACTTTTATTCACATATTACATATACAAAGAGATATAATAATTAGAAAAGGACGCGGTCCTCACCAAGGTGATCTTCCTGGAGGCCCTTTTTAAAATAATAATTGTGATAATCTTTGAGAACTTAAACTAACAATGATCAAAAACTTAAGCTAACATATATCATGACGGAAGTTTACTTTAGCATAGAGATTGTCTTTTATAATAAATTAATATTCAATTAGATAGTTCAATATCGATAGAGTGTCCGTGTGAGATTGTGATTATTCATTCTTTCGTCGGTGTTTTTCAGAGTCATTGTTTATCTAATGAGTTGTAGTTGTTTCTTCTATGTCAGTTCGATGTTTTTGAATTCTGATGAGGAGATTCATTCCAGAGTGGAAAAGAATCGACTTTACCTTTGACCACTAAACATAAGTGTTGAGAAGGACATTGTATCTTTAAGATAATACAGATTTACATTTACTAGACATATTAATAATATCACTGAGTATTCGTATACACTGGTACAATCTCCGCTATCTTTTGACACCACCCTAAGATTTTTAGGGATAGAATATAAATTAACAGGAATCATCTCCCCCCTTTACTGGATGGAAGTTTTATATCATAATAAATTAACCAGATCAACACCTTCCTTATACTTGGAGGGAGTTTACATTCATATCCGTCCTATACTGGTTGGATTAGTCTTAAAACATAGAAAGTCAAAAGTAAACATGATATTCATTGAAAATACAATGTATCCCATACCTTCCCCATCGGTTAGTCCGATTTTCCGATGTCTCGGTCATAATATCATAAGACTTACATGCCTATATTTACCCCCCCACCCCCCTCCCCCATATTATCAGTGAAAAGATGATCTTTACATCATTCAGATCATTAGAGACAATATGAAATTGTTAAGGCTCAGATAATGAGACTTCTTTAAGATATACATCGTATTCCTGTGGGTAGAGATTTTTTAAATAATACCTGAAACTCTTTCGATTTGGAATTTCTCTAGGTTTTTGTGGTAGATTATTCCAAAGAGTTGGTAGTTTAAAGACATATGATTTCCTAAATTTTTCATTTTTTGGTGTGGGGACACGCAATTTTTTTCCATTACTGAGTCCTCTTAGATTAACCTTACGGTCATCAATATTTGTAGGGACCAGCGATTTTCTAAAGGCTAGTTCGAGTAAGTGAGCGTCTCTTCTTGTGATCAGAGAAGGGACGTTCACTTCTTTGTGAATCTCCCTGGAACTGGTGTATTTAGGGAGTTTTAGAGAGATTTTAAGGGCTGAGTTCTGCAATGACTGTAGTTTATCTAAGTATTTTTGGGGGGCTACTTGGTAGAATAAATCACCGTAGTCAATATGGGGTAAAATAGTAACTTTATATATTGTTAAGAGTGTCCTTTCATCACAAATACCATAAAGTTTGGAAAGCGATTTAACTTTTTGTCTAATAACATTAATCTTCTTCTCAAGAAAAGTTTTAAAATTGAGTTGTTCATCGATCTCTACCCCAAGGAATTTATAGTGTTTAACTTTGTCAATCTTTTGATTACCTATTGAGAAATTCTCAATAACATTTTTTACAGGTCGTGGACTTATTGTCATATATTTACATTTTCCTATATTCAATGAGATTTTGTTTCTTGCACACCATTCAGAGACTCTATTAAGATCTTCTTGTATTCCTTTAGAACAAACAGAGTTCTTATCCCTGGATTTATAAATGACGGTATCGTCAGCAAAGTGTTGTACATTGCTATTTTTAATTACCGTATGCAGATCATTGATATAAAGAATAAACAATAAGGGTCCTAGGGACGTCCCCTGAGGTACCCCACAATTAACCGTTTGTAGGGTGGAAAGGAATCCATCAACGACCACCCTCTGGGATCGATCTTTCAAATAATCCTGAAACCATTTATGAGATTCATTTTCGATGCCAAAAGTCTTTAATTTATTTAGTAAGATATTATGGTTCACGGTATCAAAAGCCTTTTTGAAATCTAAAAATATCATATCAGTTAATTTATTATTATTAATATTGTCATATGTATAATTTAGTAGATGATCTAGGGCGTTGTTGATTGATTTTCCCCCTCTAAAACCAAATTGCGATTCACAAAGTAAAGATTCTTTTTCTAAGTATGAAGTTATTTGTCTTTGTATACAACTTTCGAGTACCTTGGCCGGAAGGTTTATACAGGAAATCGGCCTATAATTACTAGTGTCGTTCTTCTTTCCTTCCTTAAATAGAGGAGTAACTATAGCGGTTTTAAAAGCAACAGGAACTTTGGAAGTTTGAATTGAGAGATTAAATAGATAAGCGAATTGCTTGCTGAGCACAATCATACAGGGTTTAAGGATTTTCGTGGGCATCAACTTTAACCCAGATGCCTTATGATTCCCTATACGGGTCAGTGCAAGTTCTACGGAAATATCAGTAACTTCTGTAAAGTTAAACCTTTTATCGGTTGAAAACACTTTATCATCCACCAATTTTTGTGAAGAATCAACATCAATTTTTTTGGCTAAACGAGGGCCAATTTGTACAAAAAAGTCATTAAAAACTTCAGCTGCTTTCAGGCCAGTAACAGATTCACCATTATCACATAACACTGAAAGTTCATTATTACGGTTTTTACATTTTTCAGCCGAAATAATGGGCTTTATGGTTTCCCAGAATTTGTGGGAGTCCGCCCTATTTAGCTCTATCTGATTCTGTAAAAATTTGTTTTTGGCTTTTTTAATTTCCTCGTTAACTTGACACTTCAGTTTTCTTGCTAAAATCCAATCATCATTTTTACCAGAGACCTTAGCTTTTCTGAAGGCTTTATCTCTGTTCTTAGATATAACCACTATATTGTTATTGTACCATTCAGGACTCTTATTAACTTTCTTAAACTCTTTAACAGGACACATCCTGTCTAAATAATGTACAATGGTGCTGTAAAGCATATTCCACGCTTCATCGACATCCCTACAAGAATAATATTTAGTCCAATCAAGGTCCCTAAGTATTTCTTTTAATATTTTGATGTCCAAATTTTTAGTGTTTCTAGCCTCAAAAGTTACTTGGGGGAGTTTATTACGCTCCTTTTTTACTTGAATAAAAACAGGTAGGTGGTCACTCAGGTTAATATTAATTGTACCACTGTTTTTTATGTCTTTAAGATTAGTGTAGATATGGTCAATGCTTGATTTAGATTTTTTACTTATCCTGGATGGGACTTTTATGGTCTGGTGTAGGTTATATTTGTTTAAAACATTGTTAAATCGATCAGCGTGTTTGGTTTTCCCTACTTCAATAATCTCAGAATCATAATTAAAATCACCTAATAAAACTATATCCAATGTTGAATCAATGGTATTCAATGCATTGTCAAGGTGCGCGAGTGCCTCACTAATACACCCCTGAGGCGGTTTATAAACATTGAATAGAACCTTGTCTTTCATGAACTTTTTTGTAAGTTTTAACGCTTGTACCTCTATGTCTTTATTTGACATCGAGATTCCCAAATTCTCCCCTTCAGCAACCTTAATGGACTTATGGACGTAGGTAATCAAGCCACCCCCTCTTCTTTTCAGCTGTCTGTCAAGTCTAATGAGTTTATAATCAGGAATTTCTATCTCGGAGTCAGACGTTCTTTTACTTAACCAGGTTTCCTGTATTGATAGGATTTGGGTGTCTGTGTTTTTTAGAAATAGACGTATCTGATCAATTTTGGCTACAATGCTCCTGATATTCCATGAAATTATCCTAAGTCCATTAAGGTTTTCATAATCAACTATTTCGTACTCCATTGTGAGTCCCTTTGTTATTCACCAATGACCCTTCCCCCCATAGATACCCCACATTAATCCCATAAATTTCATACAATACAACACTAATAACCATGGTGTTCAAAATACAAACTCTAACAATAATCACCAGACTATTTGCGTCTTTAGTAATGATTTCAGGCAACAAAATTGAAAGTATGCGCCTAGGATAACAGATTTTCATCCTCACAAGGTATGACACTGAAGTATTTAAACTCCTGATAGAAGGTAATTCCTTATCAAGACAGATACGTTCAAGCATCAGACAACAAGTGATGTTTTCAAAGTAGAGATAAGATCGAGCATCAGACAATGAGATTTTAGCAGCAACACAATCAACATTATTTTGTTTTTTCATCTTCAATTATAAGCATCAACTAGAACCTTTGAAACTCGGATACTGATTTATCAGGTCAGTACTAATCTAAAATGTTAAGGGTTAATACAATACCCAGTATAAGTGAGTATTTCTTCCACACCGCTTACAAATTCATCGTCTCACAGTATTTATGACAACCATTCTGTTTGGTAGAGTACAATAAGATAGGTTGTTTTATGCAAGTTGAACATTTATGATAACAGGTTCACCATTATAAATTTTGTTCCATGTACAATAACGCCCAGTGTTAATGTTATTTTAGAGAAAAATTTCAGTTACCAATAAAGAGCTTTGGACAGTGATAGAAATCAGCAGAAGTCAGGCTCAAGAAAACTCTTGTCTCAGCTGACTCGATTACCGCCCTTGCTCGTTTTCAAATATTATTCAGTTATAGAAAATTTAATCTCTCAGTATATGAATTGAGAAGATACTTGGGCAGTATTACATAATAGATTTATATTTTATGATAGGCCTTGAGGATTTGTTTCGCCACCTCCTCTCTGAGCTGGTCAGTGAGGTGGCACCCGTCTTCGGATAACTTAAAGTATTCGGCCAAATAGTGCGGGCGTAAGGTGGTTTTCTGCTTTCTACCCGACTTGTGTCTGTGAATTAATTGTCCGATATATGGTGTTGGAAGATGGTGACGATAATTATTCTCTTTAACTTGATTGTTGTATGAAATAATCATCCTATCAAGAAGTGGCTGATCTTCGGCTATAGCTTCCAATTTTGAAGGGGTAAGCAGGTTGTACAATTTCCAAGACTTCGCAGCATTGAAGGTGTTATATTGTACTAGGTCCACTCCCACTGTGGTACAGAACAATACCTTCGGTGGTGGTAGATTTTGTGGAGAGGTGAGCTCAATTTGGGCCCGTGCTGCTTCCATAGCTTCCTCAGCTTCGGCTGCTACCCTGGTAGGGCAGCTATATTGGAGACCAACCTCCCTTGTGAACGAATTCCTTGATGTAATGTTGCAAATACCGGAGGCAACTACTATATTTTTAGGTTTTTCAACCATTCTCAGATGAAGTGATTTGGCAATCATTGAAGGGGTATCGGCGCCAGGAGAAACTTGAACACTTGAATCGACCAATGGTTCCCTTCGTAATAGTATGGGGCCAAGGCCGGCCGCCCTTGAGTCCCCCAAAACCAGTAGATCCCTCTGTGGGATTGCCATTGTTCATTAGATCGTCTCGAAAAATTTATACTGATTAGATATTTATAAGATTGGTTCGTTAGCACTATTTGAACTTCAACTGTTCCCTTACTTCGTTAAGAATCTCGCCAAATTTGTTGTCTCCAACGAAGGATTGCACTTTGAGGGGGACTCGGCCGCCATTTGTAATCAGAACACCTTGTGGGTTCCGGCCGATCTCCCATTTTCTGTCGTTGGTAACTTCATAGAATCTTGCAATTTTGGGGTCAGTTAATTGCTGTAATAAGAACTCATGTTGTGTGAATTTCTCGAGAGCGATTTCTTTAAGAATTTGTGATTCGATTCCCTCCCATTCTCGCATCTGTCCCGAGGTTAGTACACGATCCATGGCGCCACCTAGTTTCTTAGCCTGAGATGCGCTTGGCGCTTCACGGATGTTCTTTGCTCGTTGATAATGGCCAAAGTGTAGTGCCTTTGTACATTGGTAGGCGTGTTCCGCCGAAGAATACCGTGTTCTGTTATACAGGATGGAAGAGGGGAAAAAGTTCGAGAAACTACTGTGTTTCCCATGAAAACCCACACCGCCGTCGTCAGTAGGTATCTGGGACACGTCAGCTGGTCTACAGCCAGGTGGTAGGTAATTCAGATCTTTGGAGGAAAAGGATCTATTTTGTTTACTAGGGACAAGTATATGCCCTAGAACTAATTCGGCTTTGAAGTTGTTCAGTTTTAATAGTTTATGACAATTAGCCAGCATCTGGTAATTCTGATCTTTTGTATCCGGCTGGTATCGGTTGAACCAGATGTTCATTCCCGACTTACGCAGATATCGGCCGCAGAATTAAGGACAGATTTCTTTGTCTCTGCTGCATCGAGTTCCACATAAACGGCTCTGGTCAGACTACGTTTAGGGACGCCAACCCTGTAGGCAACAATTTTTTCGTCAATCTTATTTTTTGATGACATATTCAGTAGGTCGATAATAATTTGTTTCGTATCTTCTTCTACAGATCTGAGATTTACGCTGTCAGAGACGGTCGTATAAGATGAGGACCCATGCTGCCACCTCTCGGGGATGCCTTCAATGAGCAGGTGGCTAGAACTATCTGACTTGGACAAGGATCCCGTTGCTAACGACGCTTTGCGGATCTGGTCCAATTCAGTAATGTTAGTATTCAATGATGTAACTCTCTCACCAACACTGTTGAGATCCGCTCCAACATTTGTGATAAGATTTTTATTGTCCTCAATACATCTGCGAATATCGAGAATTGATTCATTAATGTCCTGATCTAGTTTGTGAACTGCATTAATGGCAGCCAGGTCGACGTACGCGTCGACTGGAGGGCTAATTAAATCAACATCAGCCTCTTCTTTAATAATTTGGAGAGGATTTCCCTTTACATAAGATAATTCAATGGTCTTTATTCTGCGCACCATTCTGTCATAGTTTAACTTAGCCCATGCGAGTGAGTTATCTATCTTTCTGACTAACGTTTCGTTCGTTATTTTTAGCGAGTCAATCTCACGCTTTAGTCTCCTATTTTCTTTCCACTCCATGTCGACATTGTTTTCAATTGATAGAGAATCCAGTACCTTTGTTGTAATCCTTTTGATTAGGGCTCTCTCATATTCTTCATCATTATTTACAGTGACCCTGGATACAACGGGGATTTTATCAATAGGGATTTCGTCAGGATTTATGGCGCCGGTGGCGCCTTGCACACCTTCAGTCTTACTTTCATCGGAGGTTTTCTGTGAGGGTAAGTTTAAATTTCCATCAACTGTCTGATTAACAGTTGGAGAGGAGTTCTCATTAGGAATTGTAGAGTTTGAATTTAAGTCAACATTTACACCTCCACTGGGGACTTCTAGATCATTTTTATCACCCTCAACGGAGGAAGAATCTGAGTCGTCGTATATCATTATGGAGCTGTCGTCGCGCAATTTAATGTCAAAATCACCCACCTCACGTCGATTTTTTGAATTCTCGACATTATCCTCACTGATTTCCTCTATTGGATTAGGTAAAATCGGTTTTGTGTTTTGTCCAGATTCATTTGCTGTGTTGTTTTCAGCTGAGACGTTGATATCGCTCAAATCTTTTGTTTTTGAAGAAACGGCATCAGTGACATCAGTGCCATCACCGGGATTCACAACGTCCGCCATGTTGGAACTTTCAACGGTGGAAATCCAAAGTCGTCGAACGAAGAGTAAGAGTAGAATCAAGATGAATATTATAATAATGTTGATGAAATAATGTTCAGCAACCATTAATGAAGCAGCTGATGTATTTGCTGGCGTGGTTATGCTGATTTGTCCGATTTAAGGCTCGATCGAATTTCTAGCTGGGAGCTACTGTGTTCTGGTCGGTTTCATGTTTTCCCGCCATATATGAAAGGTGTAATACATTCTATAGGCTCGGGTAGAAACTGCTATATATGTAATACGTCATATGTGATCCGTTTTAGGGAATTAAGTCATAAGTCGCAAAAAAATGGATTTTGAGATATCACCATATTTGAAAAGAGGAGATCAAACTGATTCCAATGATAGTAAACACTAGGATATTTAATATGTATTTCAATATTTTAAGTTTGATATTTTTATTTTTGAAAAAGAGTTTTCAATGTTTCTGGATGTTTCACCAGTAAAGTAACTAAATATACTCCACACAAAGGCCTTCAAAACGCAAGGTGAAACACATCACATATAGAGAGAATGAAACAAGGTGCTAGTAATTGAATATCTATTGGACGAGATTGCACTGTGTCAACTCCAATAAATGTTGAATCATTAGTACAGAGTTTGATTCACTATTTATTAATATTTTAATTCTTTATTGGAATATAACTTTTGGTTTTGATTTTGAATCGACATAAGGTATATAGTGAGGCAGATATGTAGAACAATCGTGCATTTTGTCATAAAAGCATGAAACTTGGTAAAGTTGTAGATTAGGGTCCCAGGAATAATTTCAGATATGGCGCCATCTTGAAATATTATTATTACGGCCGTGGCGGCCATTTTAAAAATGGCCACCACCAAATATGGGGCAATAGTCTGGCAATGGGGAAACCTAACTAAAAAATCCCAGAAAAGTCTTGTTCTCTCTTGATTTATTATCTGTTGGGTCCCTAAATAACATTACTGTGCAGTCTGAAGTTCCTAGCATTGAACAATACAAGATATTCAAAATGGCCGCCGCCGAACCCCCGTAAATCTACAAATAGACATATCTCTGCTTCTAATGGGACTAGAATCATGTTCTACATGTCTAAATATATGTTTATTTAGTCTAGGAATTCGATGAAGACATTCAATAACTCATTGGAGCAATAATTTCTAGTAAAAACTCCATTTTGTTATAAAATAATTCAAGATGGCCGCACCACCGAACCCTGCAACTCTTTATACCAGCATGTCTCAGCTCCTAACAGAGCTAGAAATACATTCCAGAAGTCTACATATATATGTTTCTAGAGCCTAGAAATTCGATAGAGATATTATATAAGTCATTGGACCAACATTTCTCAGAGGAAATAGTCTCCTTAGAAAAGCATCAGATTATATCATGGCCATCATCCTGGATTTTTCTGATCCCATCATATAGAAACCTATATCTACCAATATCTCAGCTTTCAAACAAGTTCAATCATGGTCTCTAAACATTATGTATTCAGTGTCAAAGAATACAATTGTACCTTTAGTAGAAATGGTCAGGTTATACTTATCAACACAGAAACTATATACAAAAGATTATATTCATCACATACTACTGCACATGTCATACATGTGCTTGCCTCCTTTTTTCACAATGGCAAAGGCATATTTTAATGCAGTTTCAACTGGTCAGTAAGCACTCTTTTACTCTGGCATCAACATTAGTCTAGTTCAATGCAAGCTTTACAGGTTGCTAGTAACATTGTCATACAGAAACTAGGTAATCCAGCTCCATCCTTCCACTCTTGGGGTCGCAGTCCGATCTACTGACACTTGCTCCATGCTTCAATCTGAGAATGCTGCAAAAGATGATCCTTGGATGCAATGAGTGTCTCCTATATCTTTATCTGCTGGAATAATTGCTCCAGTCTGGCTTCACCAAATATGTCAAAAAATGTTAAATGTTCATGTTCACTGGTGATATCTTGTTGGATAAGTGCTCCAGTTGGTTGATATGTTGAGCACTGACGTCTACCTTTCTGTAAAGATGGACTGTTGGTGACTGCATGTGTCATATCCTGATAGCAAAGCTGTGCCTCCCATGGTGACTTCTTGCCTCTTCCAATGAATGTAGATGTGGTATCACCCCAATGACATGGTCAAATACAGGAAGTGGCAGGGGTTTTTCTCTACAGAAGTCTTTGTAGATAACATTGATTTGAAGATCTATGCCTAGATATAATGCTTGCCTTTACCAAAAGCAACCCAATGTTTACAATTTGGCATGGGATGATCAGATGATGATGCCTAATATGGAACATCATTATATCTGTCGTCAATATGCAGCAGGCATTTGGTGGAGTAATTGGTAAAAGGATCAGCATCCCTAGTCTTTACTTTCTCAGGAGCAGTTGGTGCCATGATTACATAGGTTCCTCAAAGAAGGGTTATGTCACCATATATGTAATTGAAGATGTGTTTTAGGGTCAATTTTGTTTAAAATTCATGTAAACAGTTCCCTTTGTTGGTTGGTTCATTTAAAAAGATGGCCCTGTTCCGTAGTTGTCTTACGCATCTGGGACAAAGACCTGATCATATTGATTCTTATTGTGATTTTAGAAGGGAGCAAATACATTAAAACAGCTCCATTAAGAAGGCTCTCATCAATAGATACAGGGGGATCATACTGCTTTAAACATGGTTAGAATATTAAGCCAAGCAGACTTATTTCTGAGGTACATCATTCTGAAGTAACGTTTAGAGGTTGTTCTTGCTTCTTTTGTTGTGTCAATGAGCAATGAAAGAGATTAAAGGAAAGAGAACTGACATTTTTATTTAATCAGCTCATAAAAGAACCATGGATTATCGATGATCTTTTTTTTCTGTACATGATAAGTCCTATAACTTTATGGGTCCATCCAGATCCTGTTTGCCTTCTCTTGCTTTTACAATCTCTAAGGGCAGTCCCTCAAATATTTCTAGCATCTTTTCTTCTCCACAGGTCAGAACCCAGTCAGAATACAGTTCCATGTAAACTTGTCAAAAGTATCTATAGAGTGGTATGCCAAAGATACTTACTGGGATATGTACATCATTGAGAATTCAGTAGCACAATGCAGCTCATTCATTCCATGCCTTATCACAATAGCAAAAGCTGCTTTCTTGTAGAATAGGGGCAAGAGCTGTGTAAGGGCTGTGTGCAGTTCAGCAGATGGTACTGCCAAGAAGGCATGAATTTCTGACCAAGTGGCACCATTTTCAATTCTACCTTTTTTATCAGATGGCGAAAGTGCTCCTGGTGGTTCGCTTTTAATCTGTAAAGCCTGCTGAGAACTAGTCTATGTACACACAAGTATGAAACGGGATATGGTGCAAAGTGTTGTGCTGAAAGGCCAGTTGAAATAGGTCTAAAATATGCCATTGCCATTGTGAGAAATGGGGCAAGCATAAACAGCATACATGTGCTGTAGTCCATAATGAATAAATCATGTATACATTTTTTTCATTGATAAATACAATCTGATAAATCTGATATGCTATTCTGAATGGTATAGTTGTGGTCTTTGGAAACCTATGTTTTGACTCCAAGATCATGATCCTATGTTGTCTGGAAGCTGAGATATTTGAATATATAAGTTTTTACATGATGGTGTCCTTTAAATTTCAAGATGGCGGCCATAATATATTTTTTTTAAAATGCTTCTGTCAAAAATTGAAAGCTAAGGCAATGAATAGCATATGGACCAAATTTGGGGATTTTATTCCAAACATCCACACCCATCTCAAATCTGGCCCTAAGCTGCCTGACTATAAGTATTAGTATTGAATCAAGTTTTTTCCAAAGAAATTGATAAAAATTGGAGTTTCCATTAAATCACTGTCAAATTATACCAAATGAAAGCTCTTTTTACACTATACAAGACGTTAAATATTGACTTAGTTGTCTGATGCAGTGCTTTTGAGTAAGAAGTGGCTGTTTGGAGCTTTATGCCAATTAAACGAGAATTTCACAAAAATGATAAATATTTGAAAAATCGTAGAAAATCACCTAATGATGCTATTGCATCATATGATACAGATTTGAAAAGGTCTTTATGTGTACTTTAATCAATCTAATATACAAAAATCTGTATTTCAAATAATCAATATGTCAGGGTGCAAAATATGAAAAAATGGGCACAAAGCGCCCCCTGATGGCACCTAAAAGGCTGAAAAAAAATTGGCACTCATAATTTCCTAAATCCTTGGACCCTGATGGAAATATTTATGCAATAAAATCAATTTCAGCATTGAATTCCCGCGGGATTACATTTCGAACCCCACTATACATAGATTTTCAGAATTTGGTGGTGCGGCCATCTTGAATTATTTTATATTATAATGCAAATCTTACCTGGAATTAATGATCCATTGAGTTTTTGAATGTCTTTATCAAATTCCTAGACTGAATAAACATATATTTAGACATCTAGAACATAATTCTACCCCCATTAGAAGCAGAGATATGCCTATTTGCAGATTCACAGGGTTCGGTGGCAGCCATCTTGAATATCTCGTATTGCTCAATGTCACAAACTTAAAATCACACTGCAATGTGATTTAGGGACCCCATAGTTATTAAATCAAGAGTAAAAAATGTTTCTGGGATTTCTGGCATAGGTTAACCTATTGCCACACTATTCCTCTAATTTGGTGGCAGCCATTTTAAAAATGGCCGCCACGGCCATAATAATAATAATTCAAGATGGCGCCATATCTGAAAATAATCCTGGGACCTTGATCTACAACTCTATCAAGTTTCATGCTTTTATGACAAAATGCACGATTGTTATGAATATTGTTACATATCTGCCTCACTAATAGACAATCTTGCCAATTTGAAGACCCTCTGTATCACAGCTCTCCATTGATTGATTGATTGATGAATACTATTTTGTCCAAGTTTTATATTTGAGGTGGACAAAATTGATAATAATAAATACAATGAAAAAAACTCCGTCTAATGCATGAGAGCGATATCATATGTAGCAGAATCTTACACACTAGGGAGGTTCAGCAAGTCTAACCTATACATAAACCAAATATTGTAAACGTATAGATCTGTATCTCTGATATACAAACTTACGTTATAAGGAAGAAAGAGGTTTGACAAAACATGGCGGGAATGACGTAATGTAACATATCAAACGAAATATTTCATCTCACAATTTATTTTTCATACATAAAAATAGCTGTATTTCACAAAAAAGATACAGATACGGTTACGTAATTGAGATGTGTTTCCTTGCAGAACCTCCCTATTATCTCAATTACGTAACTTATCCATATCTTTTTTTTGTGAATTAAATTGCACTTTAAAGTGGGGAAAAATTGTGAAATGAACATTTTTCACCTATTTCTTCCTTTTAACGTATGTTTGTATATCAGAGATACGGATACATTTACGTTTATGTATAGGTTAGACTTGCTGAACCTCCCTAATAAAGCTGGATTCTCACCTATTACAATACAAAAAGTCGGACTCATCCTAACTTCAAAAGTCTACTCATTGTTTGCCTCGGAGGACTGCATTTGTATTCTGCTGCTGTTATGTTATATGATGAATGGGCTGAGAGACAGAGGGCACTGCGGATCGATAATAGCTGACACCACCACAGGAAAATAGGTTGGTCTCATCGAAAGAGAAATATGAAGTTTTATGAAATTCTAAAGAATATAAAACCACACAGAATTCTGACAATGTCTTTAATTGTGTTGGGAGAGGAAGTTTCTGACTGATGTTAACTGACAGTGCGGCTTTATTATATAAACTGGAGCAATAGAAGGTGAGGATAATTTGATTAGGATACGATCTCATAATTATTTCCCGTCCCTTTTTCTGTTCCCTTGTCCCCCCCTCTCATCTTCTCGTCCCCTCCTCCCTTTCCTCCCCTCCTCCCCCTCCTTTTTTTTCTCTCTCTTGTTCTCATCCTCCTCTTTTCCCCCTCATCTCTTTTTCCGTTCCTCCTCTCCTCTCCCTTCTCCTCCCCCTTTTAACTGCCCCTCCTCCTTTCCCTCCACCTTCCCCTCCTCCTTCCCCTACTCCTTCCCCTACTCCTCCTTCTTCCCTTCTCCTCCCCTTCTCCTCCCCTTTCTCCCCTTTTCCTCATCCCCTCTTTCTTCTCCCCCTACACTCTAAGAAGAAAGGGTTCTAACAAGAACCCTTAAGGGTTCTTCGGCTTGTCGACATGGCAGAACCCCTAAGGGTTCTACTTAGAACCCTTTTTTGAGGGTTCTAAGTAGAACCCCTGTTTCGGGAATAGGCAGGGTTCTACATAGAACCCTCGATTTGAAGAACCTTTTGAAGAACCCTCTGGCCAAAATAGGTAGGGTTCTACATAGAACCCTGATTTGGCATCCATAAAATTGCTTGTAGTTGCTTGCAGTCCCTTTGCTTGACTTTTTCAGAGTTCCTCACCCATTTCCATCACTTATACTTACCCTTAATACAATCCTCTCCTGTAGCTGTCATAGGTATCCATTGCAACTTGGTGTTTGACGATTTTGGTACTTCAGTAGTACTCATAGTAATAATATTAGATTTATAAGGGTGCTTTCTTCATAACATTTTTCAACATCAAGCAGGTAAGTTATACAAATAAAGTATTGATTTCATTGCTTTCAATATTCCCAAGTTTATAAAGTGTAATATCTATAAGGTATAAATGCCTCATATAAGTATTACTAGTGAGACTTTTGTTCTAATAGAAATTGTAGATAGCATGTAGTAACCTGTGAGGGCACCTAGTGAAAGCCAAGTTCCACGGTACTGCCACCTGGTGAGAACAGTCGGATTGCCGATAACGTCGCCAATAATGCCAATAGAAAAAATTGGAGGCCAGATTTGAAAAGAGGGGAAAAAACTGGACTAGGTCAATATCTCATAAAATTTCTATGGGCCACCAGAAAAAAGTCAACTTTTTCAGAATTTGTGCCATAGAGATGTACCTAAAAAGTGTTGTTCTTCTTACCTACTTTGCAATGTCAAACAAATCCTTTGATTTGAAAATGAAAGAATGCTCAGAATAAAACGTCTTTTGGCACAAGGGTATAACAGAGACCTATGTGTCTCATACTCAAAGATCTAAGTCCTAGCTGCCCTGAAAGTTGGTGAAATCAACTGTTCCGTTTTTGAAAATCATTTTTGAAAATCTGAGCCCACTGGAGGTTGCATCACATTTTGGTCTCTGGTTTCCTTCAAGTTGCTCGAATTGATTCAAACTAAAGACCCCCCTGTAATCTAGAGACATGCAGCTTTAATAATATGTAAAGTTTGTGTATGAATCGACCCAGGAGACATGTGCAGAAATTCATTAAAAGTCACAAACCCACATAATTGAAATAATTCCATATGACTCGTTTCATGTGACACATCACATAAAAGTAATCTGTTTGAAGGGATAACATTTGTTTCACATTATTTAGAAAATGCTTTTAATTCTCTCTCTCCTGCCTATATAAACCTTGATTTAAGATGTAGATGTGTGCCTGTGAGCCCTAAGGAGAAAAAGGGGGTTCTATGTAGAACCGCTTTGAGTTAAAGAACCCTTCAAGTGCACGAAGAACCCTTAAATCGCTGAAGAACCCCTATGGTTCTAGATGGAACCACCGGTGGTCCCAAAGAACCCTTTTAGGTGTCGAAGAAGCCTAGGGTTCTTGGTAGAACCATGGGGTTCTATCTAGAACCCTTTTTTCTTAGAGTGTACTCCTCTTCCCCCATTACCTGTTACATCCCCTCTCCTCCTCTTCCTTCTCCCCATCCTACTTTTCTTCTCCCTTCTTCCTCCTCTTCCCCTCCTCCGTCCTCCCCCTTACCTGTTACATCCCCTCCTCCTCCCTCCTCACTCCCCCTACCTGTTACATCTGCCCACACACACACCCAATACCTGTTCCACCCCTGCCCCTACCCCTTCCCCTTACCCCTCCCCCTACCTGTTACTTCCTCCTCCTCCCCGCCCCCCGCCCCCACACACTCTACCCCCCTCCCCTACCTGTTACATCCCCCTCCCTCCACACACTACCTGTTCCCCTCCTCCCCCTTCCCCCTACCTGTTACCCCCCTTCTCCCCGCCCTCCCCCCACACACTTTTCCCCTCACCCCCCCTACCTGTAACGTCCCCCTCCCCCTCTCCCCCCTTCCACCCTCCCCCTGCCCCCCTCTCCCCCCGCTCTAGCTGCTATGAGTTGTATGATTGAGTGGGTTAATGGCTGGCGGGTGAGAGCCGTGTGGTTTGATGTGGCCCCGACATGAGGCAAATCAATAATCTATAATCTATCAGGCAGGACTGCATGACTTGCATATCTAACCCCTCCCTTTACAGCAACACAACATGTCAAACCGCTCTCTACATGTCATTAGTATAGAGGATGGTGCTGAATATTGCCTTCTAGGCATGAGATATAAACATATACATTGTATGAGAGTACCTATGTTATACATTGTAATTTAGTTTTAGGTCTGAAAGATTTAAACATAATGTTGATGTATGAGAGCACCTATGGTATACATTGTAATTTAGTTCTAAGCATGAGATATAAACATATATGTAGTTGTATGATAGGACCTATAGTATACATTGTAATTTAGTTTAAGGCCTGAAATATAAACATAATGTTGTTGTATGACAGATAGTTATGAATGAAACTTGTATTATATGACTCATTTATTGGGTCCCCTTTTCCGTATTTTTTAAAAAAAATGTAGATGTACGATTTGGAAATAAAATCACATACATGTTATAAATTGTAATTTAGTTTTAGGCCTGAAATTTAACACATGTAGTTGTATGAGAGAGTACCTATCTTATACATTGTTCTTCTTTCTTGGTCTAGTCTCCTTTTCCATCTAATCCCATTAGGTTTTTTTTATTTTTAGAAACATGTTTAGTATCTATTTGCTGATTTGTGCTCCGAAGAGTTTTATATATAGACAGCGATTGTTCCATGTTAATATAATACTTTTTAAAGGTTTCATTAATGAGATCAGATTCAATTTAAGGATGAAAGAATATAAAAATCGCATACAAGGTAAATGGAAAAAAAATACCAGGGATTGGAGAATATTATTAGGGGATTTGCATGTGCCACAGCGCATGTCTATTCTGGTGGAGCATGGGATGGATTCTGATGAAACCTGACATACAAATATTTGGTAACATTTTTATCGAAAATTGCAAGTCAATATCAGAGCTTGTTAACAGATTGCAAAACCAAGTGAATGATGGTGATGGGAAAGATGGTGACTTATGTCAAGGAAACATGTATAACACACGGATATTGACATTACAACACTGATAAATAGTCCATGTTAAACATGGCATGTTTTCTATACATTTTAGACTGTACCATTAGTCCCATAATTCCATGCGAATCAAGATTCAAAATGGCGGCTATGCAAATCCCCTATAGGTGAAATGCAAAGACAAGAGGTTGTCAGAACGGAAACCCTCAAAAGGAGGCAGAAAGTGGTAACAAAATAGTGAAAACCGGCCCAAAAATCTACAACAGATTTGTTTAAAGAAATCAATAAAGTGGCATGTTTAGCACTGTAGATGTCAAGATGGTAGGATATCTTGAATAAAACTTGTTATCTAAAAAGAAAAAAATACTGGTAAAAACTTAGATGAAAAGATTGTTTTTAAATTAAACTAAGATGTAGAACAATTTTGGTAAGGTAACAACTAGATGTAATCTAACTTGACGCTCAGTTAAGCATATAACACTATATGAGTAAATCCAAATCAATTTCATTTTAATGCCATACCAGTCAATTCCTTCTCAAAATAGTCTAGTTATTTCATTTTATTTGATTACCACAGTCTGAAATTTAAAAATGAGGATAACAACCAATTTATGGGTGAAATCGCCAGAAAATGTATAATTCCTTTTCAGCAATCCTCTCAAATATTCCAAATTTAAGACAAAAATAATGTACAAAACTCGGTCCAACATAACCAAACAGATTGTTTAAATTAAGACAATATCAAAGTTACTCAGATATACCTAGTATCAACCATTTTTCAGTCTAATCTAACCGAATTTACTAAATATGTAGATCTACAGATTATACATTTTCTGAAGATCTGACCCTCATCTTTCTATCGCCTTATATACAGATCTTCTTCTTCTATTCCTACCAACCTTCCTTCTCTTCCCTCACTCTAGCATGAAGATCTTCACATTAAACAGAAAAGCAGTGACATTTAAGTGTTGGTGTGTTTTTATAGCTCATCCCATCTGTTGTGCTACCACGCACAGCCTAGTCGCCTCAATTGAAGCTACTAGAGACAAAAAAGAGCCAATTTGCATAAAATATCAGTTATAGCGAGGGCGACATGATCTTTAGTATCACAGCAACTGCAATACGTGAAGGGGATATTCATGCAATGGGCGCTTCCTTATAGGTGGAATCCACTATTGGGAAGTAGCCTTACCAATAGTGTTACCCACTTTAGGTCCAAACCCTCGGATCAGATAAGAATGGTATGTCAGCCTACTTCACTAATCGATTTTCTTGCCTAGGACTGGGCGTTTTTATGGGAATATGATGACATTTTGCTGTCGTAATGGAATTATAATGACTCTTTGTGGTTTGAGGCAAGAGACTTTCCCTTTGTTTGAAGGGACTCTCTCAACTTTGGGCCTAGACTGTACCAAAAGAGCGGCCAATTATTGGCCGCTCTATTGGTAACGCTACTTGCCATAGTGGAGGGGGTGGTGCAAATGAGTGGCAAGTCATTGGCCGCAACTTGCCATCATTCGCTGAAGAATCAAAACGTTTTGATTTCTTAGGGCCAATAGATTGTCATTGGCCGTTCAATGGCCACTATTGGCCGCTAGTTGCCACAGTGGAACAGCTCATTACCAATTGCGTTACCAATAGATTCTATTGCCGCTACTTGCCGATCAGTTATTAACAATCTATTGGCCGCTCTATTTGCCGCTCTATTCTCTGCTACTTGCCGAAAGTGGAGGCCCCCTATAAGTTAGGAGTTGACTAGAATGTGAGATTTATGTATTTTGCTCCATTAGGGAGAAACACGAACAGTTCATTCCTACATTCCTGGGGGATCTTTATTTATTCTATGGTTGCTTCCTTTACTAAAGTGTTGACTTATGGGTCATGTCGCTTAGACATGTACAACCGGCGGCTCTACACATTTTGTGAATGTTGTAAATTAGACTGAAAAATAATTAATTTATATTATATAATTTATATAATTTATTATATATCTAAGGGATATTCGGAAGAGCTGTGACTGTCACAGAGATTATTCCTCTGTCCATAGGTTTCTCTCTTTTAATTCTACGTTGTATGATAATTGTTGTAAATGTAATATGGAAATAAAAAAAATATTTTTTCATTTATTTTCATTTAGAGTTATCTGGAAAACCTGCCTAGCAGAAGGTGAAAATCATGTTCTGACTGATTGTATATTGTATGATATTATGTCAGAATAAAACCCCTCAATAAATATATTTGAGAGGGTTAATGAAGGTGAATTCTACACTGTCTGATGACTTGGCCCGTATACGCCAGATTTATGTAGTTTGATCCATTAAGGAGATAAAACATTAAGGAGATAAAAGATAGCGTCCTGTCTGAATTCTGCATTCCCTGTTGATCTGTATTACTATGGTGCTATGTGGAAATACTAGCACTGCTATACGGGTCAGATTTTCAGAAAATGTACAATTCAACTTCGCAAATCTTCTCAAATAACCCACATTTCAGACGAAAATAAAGTTCAAAATACAGTTCAACCTAACCAAACAGATTGCTAGAATCAATGCATGCCGAATATACTCGAATTTACCTAGTATTGACCAAATTACAGCCTAATTTAGCCTAATTTACTAAATGTGTACAGCTGCCAATTGTACATTTTCTGAAAATCTGACCCATACACCATTGCATACTATTCCACAATAAAGCTGTATTCCCAGCTATTACGACTGGAGACGCTTTTGGCCAATTCAACATTGATTAAAAACTACATATTTTCTACTTTTTGTTCGGTTCTTGCAAAGCTATGTACATAACCTAAAGGAACTAATGTTGTATGTTTTTGTTTCATCACATGTAATTAATATTGTAGCTGTCATGTATATCGTAGGGCTAATAAACAAGAACAGAGCATTCCTCATCTGGTCAACATATATAATGGTAAGATTTTCAGAAAATGTACAATCGTCAGCTCTACACATTTGAGTAAATTCCGCAAAATTTGGCTGATAAATGAAGTGTATCGGGTATATCTGAGTATATTTGGTATCGCATTGATTTATAATATCAGTTCTGTTATGTTAAACTGCATTTTGAAGATCATTTTAGTCTTAAATGTGGGTTATTTGAGAGGATTGGTGAAGGCCAATTGTACATTTTCTGAAGATCTGACCCTGATAGAGAATGTAGAATAGCAGACATGGGTCCGACCTTCGGAAAATGTACAATTCACTTTCACCAATCCTCTGAAATATCGTCAATTTAAGATGGAAATTAGGATCAAAATACAGTTCAGTATTACTAAATCAACACAAAACCAAATATACTCAGATATACCTAATATTTCTCATTTTTCAGCTGAATTAAACTGGATTTAATGAATGTGTAGAGCTGTCAATTGTACATTTTCCGACGATCTGACCCACATAAAGAGAGAAGGAAGATTTCTCGGACACAGGGAGAAAAAAAGGACCCAGCGGGGAATAAAGAGAGTGAACACTCAGTCAATGAATAGGAAAGAATCATTAAAAACAAAAAAGAATTCTTTTAAAAATAAAAAGACAGAAAACCAACAATATAAAACATGAGTTTCGTGTGTGTCGTTGAAGGAGATGTGGAGAGATTGACTAAAAAAGAGAATCATGACTCATGTGTCTCATTCAGGTGAACATGAAGTAAAAAAAACTGTAATTGATGATCTTCATTTCATCAGTGCGTGTGAGGCATGAGATAAACCCACTGCTGACCAGGGCCATGCAAACAACACCTGGCCTGGGGTAAGAGTCATGCATCGATGTCTTGTTGTTTACAGTTTTTATTCAGACATTTCAGTCAAGGCTCAGAGTTGAGGGAGTCCCTCCAAACTGAGGAAAGGCCTCTTGAGTCAAGACTCAGAGATCAGAGAGTCTCTCCGAATTGAGTGAAAGTCTCCCTTGTCAAGGATCAGAGATGACAAACAGAGGGAAATTCTCTCCAGTCTAGGCTCAGAGATGAGAGAGTCACTCCAAACTGAGGGAAGGCCTCTCCAACCTAGGCTCAGATTTAAAAGAGTCCCTCCAAACTGAGGGCAATTTTCTCCAGTCTAGGCTCAGAGATGAGAGAGTCCCTCTAAATTGAGGGAAAGCCTTTTGCTCCAAACTGCTAAATGCCATTCAAATTCAAATAGGACTCCTATTCTAGAGCCAGGAGATTTATTAGCGGAGTATACATCCAATCACTGACATACCATTCTCATTTGATCTGAGAAGCTGAGAACCTAGACTGTATAGTAATATTCCCAGTAGGATTTTAATGAAATCTTTTGTTGTTTGTTAAATATAGTACACCAAAGATAATATGGATATTGTAAACGATCATCCTGTCAAGCTATCGTCACTATTATGTCTTTATAATCGTCTTCATCGTTATAATTTGATATCTTATAAAATGCCTCAGGTTGTGACGAAAACAACAATTTATATATAATAATTTTCAAATCAAAATCCAATCCAATATGAGCAAAAACCTGTAGGTCACTCATCAGCACGTTTTTCTTTGGTACCTGATGCTTGAGGGACAGACATGAAAAGGAGAGGCAGTGTTATTAACATACGTGAACAGAGAACGTTATTAATGATTTATGGGTCAGATTGTCAGAAAATGTACAATTCCCCTTCACCAATCCTGTCAAATAATCCAAATCTAAGAGAAAAATTACGTTCAAAATGCAGTTTAACACTAAGAAAGAGATATTTTTAATCAACACAATGCCAAAGATACTTGGATACATTTGAAATTACGATATACATGACAGCTACAATATTAATTACATGTGATGAAACAAAAACATACAACATTAGTTCCTTTAGGTTATAAGTACATAGCTTTGCAAGAACCGAAGAAAAAGTAGAAAATATGTAGTTTTTAATCAAAGTTGAATCGGCCAAAGGTGGCTGTACAATTCGAGTATATTCGGCATTGCATTGATTCAAACAATCTCTTTGGTTAGGTTGAACTGTATTTTAACTTTATTTTCGTCTGAAAATTAAGTTATTTGAGGGGATTGGTTAAAGTGAATTGTACATTTTCTGGTGACTTCACCCATGTATCTATAGCTATCTTTTATCCTACTCCACCCCACTTTTCTTTCTCTCTCTCAATCCCCGTCTCCCCTCTCTCCCCTGTCTATCTCCCTCTCTTTTTTCTCACTCTCAATATCTCTCCCTCTGTCCCTCTCTTGCTCTGTCGCTCTGTCCCTGTCTCCCTGTCTCCTTCTCTAGCTTCTACACTCTAGATCCAAACCTTCAGATCAGATAAGAATGGTATGTCAGCCTACTTCGCTAATCGGTATTCCTGGCCTAGGACTGGTCGTTTTAATGGGAATATAATGCCATTTTGCGGTCTTAATGGAATTATAATGGCACTTTGCGGTTTGAGGCGAGGCTTTCCCTCCATTTGAAGGGACTCTCTCAACTTTGGGCCTAGACTGTCTAAGCTACTCCCCATATCCTTTCTCACCGACCCAATTAATGTTTTAGTTCCTTCTCTAAATTTAATGCTTGCTTTTGCTCTGTCCTTTTATTTTGCCTTTCTCTCCTTTTATCGCTGTCTCTTTGTTCTCTGTTTGGTATACCCCGCTTTCTAAATCTTCCTCTACCTTACTCTGCCCCATTTATAAACAACAATTCCTTTGTTTATCATCATTCATTAAAGGTAAATGCCAGTGTTTAAGCAAAGATGAATCATGGAATTTTGTTTAAACTTTGGATTTAACTGTAACTGCGATGTAATATTGACCCACTATTTCATGAATCCATATTTCTTCCTTCTTTGTTACCACTGTATGTCTTTTGATCAATGCAATTCTTGATGATTTTATGTTTCATTATGGGGCCATTTCGTCATCATTACTTGAAATTACATACACAGGGATAGCACACTCACTTTTGTTACTGCGTCTGTATAATTTGAAGAAAAACTCCAAAATATCTCACTGTTTTATAAGACCTTTCTGTAACATATCTGAGGTATACAACTGTATAAGACTTATGAATGAATCTCTTAAATGGTAAAAATATGTTAGTAGGACCTATATAGTGGTCAAATATGATTGGTTAAATGTCTTTTGAATTGTGTAACATGAGATTATCAGGTTCGCCTGAAAATGTTTCGCAATAAAATTTATCCAAAACAAATCCAGGAAACAGACATGAACGTCTGTATATCACAGAAACTGTGAGCAATAAATTTCTAGATACTAGGACAACACAAAGAACTGATGTAGTTCATAATAATTATTATAGGCCTAAATGAATTAACATGCATGGAGAGAGAGAAGTGATAAGCCTACCTTACACCTGTGTAAACTATAAAGTTATATACTATTTTCCCACTTCAAAAATAATACGAAATGATTATAATTTAAATAATTATAATTTAACATAGTATAGCAATGGCAATGGCAAGTTTTTGTGTTTCAATAGGGGTGGTTATTTCCCCCTCACAGTCCTGGTCATTTCTTGGAACATGTTTAACAGGTTTGAGATTTTGTAAATCCGTATATACCTCCAGCTAGGTCTCTGTGGCGCAATCGGTTAGCGCGTTAGACTGTTAATCTAAAGGTTGGTGGTTCGAGCCCACCCAGGGACTACTACATTTTACCCAACTGCATCATGTGCCTGTGGTTGTTCTTTAAGCCAATACTTTAACTGAAGGATTGCTGATATTAAAAGCAAATATAAGAAAGAATACAATTTAATATTGTAATGAGCTCACTTCTTAATCTATCACCGTCCTGTATCTCCCGATTTTACTATGACTATGATGTTGTTACATATATTAGATGATTATTAATAATGAAAGTAACGATTTAGACTTTTTTTAGTGTATATTTTTCATAGAGGAGCAGATTCGTATAGAAAACAATATACATAAGTGTAACCAGTTTCTGCCTCTTTTCACTGTCTCTCTCCCTTCTTCTCTATCTCTATTTCCTGGGTAAGATCATAAACTGCCTCCCTCTCAGCTCTCCCTGGGTATGACCATAAAGTTCCTTTCTGCCTCTTTTTCTCTGTCTCTCTCTCCCTTCTTCTCTATCTCTATTTCCTGGGTAAGATCATAAACTGCCTCCCTCTCAGCTCTCCCTGGGTATGACCATAAAGTTCCTTTCTGCCTCTTTTTCTCTGTCTCTCTCTCCCTTCTTCTCTATCTCTATTTCCTGGGTAAGATCATAAACTGCCTCCCTCTCAGCTCTCCCTGGGTATGACCATAAAGTTCCTTTCTGTCTCTTTTTCTCTGTCTCTCTCTCCCTTCTTCTCTATCTCTATTTCCTGGGTAAGATCATAAACTGCCTCCCTCTTAGATCACCCGCCTTTGATATAACCTTCAATGTGTTGATACGGGCGTAAAGCTCACTCACTCACAGAGTCTCTAATGTTTCTAGTCGGAATTGGCACCTTCTCTATATGGGTCAGATTTTCAGAAAAAGTACAATTGGCAGCTCTACACATTTAGTACATTCTTCTAAATCAGGCTGAAAAATGATGAATACCGGGTATATCTGAGTATATTTGGTATCGCATTGATTCAAAGTATCAGTTCTGTTATGTTAAACTGCATTTTGAAGCTCATTTTCGTCTTAAATGTGGGTTATTTGAGAGGATTGGTGAAGGCGAATTGTACATTTTCTGAAAATCTGACCCATATTTGGCAAACATTTGCACTAAGTCCTGAGTATCGACACACAAGAGACCATGACGTGTTATATAGGGTACAGTATTGTGATATAAACATTAAAGCTCTTTGTTATATGGGTCAAGTTATCAGAAAATGTACAATTCACCTCTACCAATCCTCTCAAATAACCCACATTTAAGACAAAAATGAGCTTCAAAAAAGAGTTTTACATATCCGAACAGATTCGTTAAAACAAGATTTGTCATTTTTTAGCAGAATTGACTAAATATATAGAGCTGCTAATAGTACATTTTCTGAAAACCTGACCCATATGAGGGGAGAAGAGAGAGAGAGAGGAGAGGGGAGGGGAGGGACAGTGAGAGAGAGCGGGAGAGAGAAAAAGAAGAAAGGCAGGGAGAGAGGACTAGGAGGGGAGAGTGAGTGACAGGCAGAGGGTGACCGTCCATAGGACGGGTACTTTCCTAGTATGATATATAACCTAATACTATAACATGGTATAATAAAGAATAACCTAATAATGATATAATGTATATATATATAAGAATTTTCATTCAGATGAAAGCTGAAAGGAAGGTCTCTGTGGCGCAATCGGTTAGCGCGTTAGACTGTTAATCTAAAGGTTGGTGGTTCGAGCCCACCCAGGGACTAGTACATTTTACCCAACTTACACACTGCATCATGTGCTTGTGGTTGTTCTTTAAGCCAATACTTAACAGCAGGATCATCCCCCTGATGTATATATATAACACCCGGCGAATAATGTAATATAGAATCACCTACTAAATATATGACACCCCAGACATGATATAATATAGAACAATCTACTAAATATATGACACCCCAGAAAAGATAGAGTATAAAATCAGCTCAAATATAAAACATCCTATAAACGGCATACGTAATCACCTAATTAATCCATGGCACTTATAAATAATATAACAAATCATCGGATGAATTTGTAATATCAACTTATGAATGATATAAGAGAAAATCGCATGATGTGTATGTAATAGTATCTTACACAATATAAAATCACCTAATAATATGGACTAAGAAGGTTGTGGTTAGGAGGGAAGAGACTTATGGCATGTGATAGAGGACGAGCGATAGCAGGTTCTCTATCACATGTCCATCATGTCATCTTGGATAATTGCAGGTATGTTATTTCATTGAATGTATCCTATGTCTATTTATTCCGGGCAGAATTTAAGATCTACCATGTAGAATTTATCGCCCCTTTCCATGTAACTCTTTTAATACTGGAATAAAATTAAATATATGGGTGGGATTTTCAGAAAATGTACAATCGTCAGCTGTACAAATTTGGTAACTACTGGCAAATTAGACTGGAATATTTTAAATGCTATGCATATCCAAGTATCTTTGGCATTGTGTTGATTAAAATAAGATAACATAAGATAAGTTGTTTTTTTATTTGCCATTTTCAATGAGTACAGAGGTGAGGAGTACAAATGAGTAAGAATTAGAGTTTGACAAAAGGGTCAACATGCCTTATGGTACAGCAAAGGTACGATTTATTATCTAAAATTATTTAAAATTATCCCTTTCTTAGTTTTAAACTTCATTTTTAACGTAATTTTTCTCTTAAATGTGGATTATTTAAGAGGATTAGGGAAGGTGAATTGTACATTTTCAGAAAATTTGACCCCCCCCCCCCCCCCCCCCCCATATGGGTCAGATTTTCAGAAAATGTACAATTTGTCTTCAGCAATCCTTTCAACTAACACACATTTAAAACAATAATGATGTTCAAAATTCAGTTTAACATAACCAAACACATCCTTAAAATCAACTCAATTCCAAATATACTCAGATATGCCTACTTTTGATCATTTTTCAGTCTAATTTTGCATAATTTACTTAAATATGTAGAGCTGCCAATTGTACATTTTCAGAAGATTTAACCCGTATACATAATCACCTAATTAATCTTTGGCAGCCCATAATATAAGTACCCCACCTGGAGACAATGGACTTACCTGTGGGCTCTCTATAGTTGTAGTACCTGTAGTAGTAGTGTAGTAATCACATGGTGGGTAATCCTCCACTGGTAGACAGGTAACTAGTGGTGGTGGCGTCTCCTCCCCTGGCTGTGGTAGTGTGGTAGACCCGCACTGCCACCACTACTGCTCCTGCTACCAACAGCAGCAAAAAGTACCGCTGCTGCAACTATAGATGTGTATGGTGTGAATGGGCATGTGTGGTAATAATCCCTTTTATAGTGCGGTTGAGTGGTTTAGTTTGGCGCCCTATTCCTTAACAGGAAAGGGGGAAGGGGGAAGTGGGGAACAGGCCAGATGTTTTGACCATTAAGTGTCATCCACCATCGCCTCTGTTGGTGAACGGGATGCGAGACCTGATATCCTATTACTGCTAAGACAGGAGGAACTATCATCCCAATTGGGTCGAGGGGGCAGAGCCATGCCATGACCCAGCTGTTCTTTTATAAGGGTGTTAACTGATTAACAGGAACTAATGGCCATTCCCTCTTCCACTCCTCGACATCAGAGAGAAAACACCGTTGTTAAATTAACCTCTCATAAACTATAGCTATGGATTAGGTTCATCAGGCACTAGCAAGATGGAGGCTGATATGAGGCTATTTACTCAATGGTACATAGTATTCACATGACGTCACCCCAGACAGCGGCTATATCCTCACTGGCAGCCATACTGTGTGTCTATGTAGAGATCGACAGGCTTTCCCGTTTCGAAAGTTTGACAATGGCGATTATAATCATTATTCCATCATGACACACTAAAAAATGACCATCTAACCTATCAGCATACTTTATATTACATTCACTAAAACTTTCTATATTGTATATTGTCACTTTTCTCTACTACAGTCACCTGTTTCATGAGCTGATATGAGATTAATCGTTCTAGATCAATATAATGCAATCTGATTATGAACGAAAAAGGAGATAATATGTTGTTCAGTTGACGAGGGAGGAACATATTGTCTAATTTACTGCTATAAGTTAGTATAATCTGTTCAATGAAACATCTGGAAAAATCGATGTACAGTTACCAAATAAAATAAGATCTTCGTTGATTTTTTTTGTCACATATGTTCTGGGAATGTGTGATCTCCCCATCTGTTTTTTTGGTCTTTACAGGTCTGTTGACCCTGTCTGGATGTGTGGTTTTGCAGTTATCTGGAGTGACCTGGGAAAGCCCCTGTTACTAGAAGAGATTGAGATCATGCCTATATGTCCCACTGTCCTTGGCAACGTGGGATTCCCTAGCAATGCGTCCTGCGAAAGTCCCTAGCTACAGGAAAGAGAGGGAGAGTGCTCAGAGGGGGAGGGGGAGAGCAAGAAAAAAGAGAGGGAGAGGTGAGGGGAGAGAGATCAGAGAGGGAGGGGGAGGGGGAAAGAAAGACGGAAAGGAGAGGGCAGGAGAGGGAAGGAGAGAATGAAACAGGTGAAGGGACATGGTGGGGGAAATCGGATAGGGTGAGGGACAAGAGAATAGAGTGAGAAGAGGGGGAGAGAGGGCAGGGGAGAGGAGAGGAGAAGGTGAGTAGGGACAAGGAGCAAGAGAGTGGAGTGGCAGGGGGAGAAAAAGAGGAGAGGCAGGAGAGGCAGTTCTACACATGTATAACTTTCTGCTAAATTAGTGTGAAAAATGATAAATACTAGGTATATCTAAGGATTCTGTATTGTATTCATTCAATGAATCTGTCTGGTTTTGTTGAACTGTATTTTGAACCTGATTTTTGTCTTAAATTTGGGTTATTTGAGAAAATTGGTGAAGGTGAATTGTACATTTTCTGAAAACCTGACCCTGTAAATCCAATTACTATTATCCATCTCTAAATGAAGGCCCTCGCCAGCTAAATATGGATCCGATTTTCAGAAAATGTACAATTGGCAGCTTTACACATTGAGTAAATTCTGCTAAATTAGGCTGCAATCTGGTCAATACTAGGTCAATTCAAGTATAGTTGTCATTGCATGGATTACATCAATATGTTTGGTTAGGTTGAACTGTATTTTGAACTTTATTTTTGTCTGAAATTTGGGTTATTTGAGACAATTGGCGAACTTGAACTGTACATTTTCTGGAAATCTGACCCATATACAGGGAAGGTGTATTAGGTAAGGTACAACACCACTGAATAGGTTGGCTTGAACTGTGTTTCCATGGAGAAAATTACATTTTTCACATGGAAAAACAATTCCTGCTCGTGATAATATCATTGCCAAGTCGGGATCTAAAAAAAGATGCGACCATTTCTCACGCCTACACTCACTAACAAATTTCCAAATTATCATTTAGACCAGCTTGTGATATTATGGATAGTATATCGCTTATGGTACATGGTATAGCTTTTTTTTTAATTTAACATATATCGAGGTAGGGAAATAGTCGCTTATATATCGAGTATCCCGGTTGTCTTAATGGTGGTATTATTTTGGGTTGGAAATAAAAGCCCTAGTTGTTGGTGTCAATATTTTATTACACTAGCTTTCGGGCTTAGTTGCCTTTCATCAGTTGTGAGTTGCCCTTCAAATTTAACAAATTTATACAAATATATTTATGAAAATGCTTGGACTATCATATTTTGGAGTGTAGACGCCAGTTTTGATATTTGATATTTGTACTGTCAGAATCCTTCTGTTTCTATACGTTGTTTTTATCTTATAAATGCTTATTTCGCCGTCACAATAATGTTTTTGGTAAAAATTAACTACTACTGTTAGGATATTTCTCATGTATCAACTTTATTTCTATTAGTAACCACTATATTTTGATGTACAGCTATACCTGGGACCAGTGTATATTACATAATGCTTAGCTGGAATAAAAATATTTGATTACAATACAGCTAACATTGTTCAAAGATGTACAGGACTCACAGTGACTAGCATATGTACACAGGTGTTTTTCACACTTTTGTATTTCTTTGAATTCTTCCATTACAAGACCCATTCTAAAAAATCTGAATCTGCAGATCTCTTCATTAAGGGATATATAACTTAATGTATGTTTAAATTATGTACCAACATTTGTATTAGCTAGTCTCCATCCATTTGATTTTACATAAATTTAGATTTGATATGGATTGTTAAGACATTCAAGATAAAATGATACAGACAATATGATAACTTTAGCATTAACATGTTTAATATTCGTTTTCAAAAATCATCTCAAATCTAAGTCAACAAATAAGGTGCAAAATAAGGCTCAATATAACCAAACAAAAATAAACAAAGCACTACCAAATATATAGCGGTAATCGTAGTAAAACTCAGATTCATTGCCATGACAACTCCACATAACTCACTAGTAAAACACACACAATACGTAAATCACTCTAGATACGTTGTTTTCAGCGCAATGCATGTATAATAAATGTTGATATGTGTGAAGTGTTCCAGGAAGACGAGTTACCAGTCGCAGAACTGCTATTTGTTAAAGTGATTTATTCATAAGATGTATATGTGGGAAAGTTTTCATTTTTGGGGTGCTTAACGCTTCTTGTAGCATGAATCCATTGACACTGTATTGAATATCCAATCCAAGACACTGTATTAAGTATATCCATACATTTTAAGGCCATTTATAGAGTGTATTTAGCTACTTTATAGTGTCCACCAAGATGTATTGCAAACTTTATTTTCAAAAATAAAAAAATAAAACCAAAAATTTAATATAGAAATACTCATTAAATATCCTACTGTTTACCATCATTAGAATCGGCTTGATCTCATCTTTTCAAATATGATGATATCTCAAAATCGATTTTTAGCAACTTGTAATGTAACTTGTACCTTAACCTTAGATAAAGTGGAACATTCCCCCTAATCTTCCTCCCTGCTGATACCATTGTTTACCCGATATTCCCCTACAGACCTTTCTTTAAAAGTCCTATTGTTTGTTTAGCACTTATTGGATATGAAAACAAGAATACAAATTCCATAATAATAATAATAATGTATGCATGAATGTAAAAAATACGTAACAAAGCATATCTTTCGGAATTCAAGTAAATGTAAATTTAAACTTTACCTACTCACTGATTTTGAATATGTAACTACACTGTCATTATATTACGTCTTTCTTATATTATAATATTATCTAAAAGGAATACCAGGAAGATCTCACCGTAGAAAGTACATTGAGGGGGAGCATTCCTTTTCAGTATTTCATTGTAACAGAAATATAACAGTATATTTTTATTGTATAAAAATTGTTATATATTTACCTCGATATTTACCATCAATATTAGCGCCGTATGGCCATGTCTACCCTACAGATCTATAAGCGAGGCAGTGGCAGCAGCACCCGTCACGCTATAACGACTTTCTACCCCCTCCCCTGCCCCGTTATCCCTCCCCCCCCACACACACACACACCACACACACCTCTCACTTCTCCCCACCTGTTTGTAATGTCAACAAGTACCATTGCCTCCTCCCCACTGCAGTCCTCTCCCGGGGGCTGAGCAGTATGTAGCACCTGGAGGTTTATTTTGATAGGGCTTGTCCATATGGGTCAGATTTTCGGAAAAAGTACAATTCAACTTCGCCAATACTCTCAAATAACCCAAATTCTTGACGAAAATAAAGTTCAAAATACAGTTCAACCTAACCAAACAGATTGCTAGAATCAATACAATGCAAAATATACTCGAATTTACCTAGTATTGAACATATTTCAGCCTAATTTAGCAGAATTTACTCAATGTGTACAGCTGCCAATTGTACATTTTCTGAAAATCTGACCCATATAGTTTATGGCAGGGTGATTATAGTGCTGGGATTTCTCCCTGATGTTGAGGTGTGGAAGAAGGCATTCCATTAGTCCCTGTTAATCAGTTAAAATCCCCATAAAAACAGCTGGGCTCGCCTCCCTCGATCCAATTTAGGGAGAAGTTCCTCCTGTCTTAGATTTAATCCTCTCCCCTCTAAGCCAGGTCATAATAGCGCATATCAAGGAGGCGACGTTTAATGGCACTTAAACTCATAAAACAACACTTAAATGGCAAGACCGCTTCACCTTTCCCCCCTTCCATCTCCCCATTTCCCCCTTCCCTATAAAGGAAAGGAGCGCTAAACTATAGTATAAGTTATTGACATCATTAATTATCACTGGGGGTTCCCTGGGGTCCCATAGAAATAGAGGATATCCATCCACTATCCTTTCAATATCATGACCATCGCATACATAGATCCCACTGACATCACTACTGTCACCATTGCTGAAGGCTCGTTAGATGTCTATGTATGCTGCGATACTTGAAAAAACGTTTTCTGGCTGTTTTAACATGCATTTACCAGTTTGTGCCTAAACAAACCCTTCTTGATAGGTTAGATTATCTTTCTTTAGTGTAGTATTCCTCAAGTATCCACTATTGTGAGGTTTATCAACTTTGTTTTGATAACCACGCCATAGACGGCAAGGATAGCGCTGACCCCAGACATGGTGGCCAGTAGGGTTCCCCAGCTACCCGGCTGACGTCATGTGAGATCTATGTATATGTACGAGTATATATAACAGATGAAGTGTTGCTATGCAGTAGGGGGAATAAGTGATTGCCCATAAAATGTTTATTGCATGATCGTGAAAGCTAAAGCAGGGGTTCCACTGGACCGCTTGTATCTGTGCTCATGGCTTGTATCTGTGCTCATGGTTGGCTATGGGTTGGCTTTGACACAGCGCACTTTTCATCCACTCAAATCAAACATATTTTAACACGTGCTGTGGACCCCAAAGAAGCGACCATCAAATTTTGGGTAGAAAGCGTGGGTAGAAAGTGCATTAAGTGATTCCATTAGACCGCTGTCACGACTATAAATAGACATCTTCATTATTATGTAATCCCATGTAATCATATCATGTATCATACTTACATCTGTTCAATATTAATATGTAGTTATGTTGATCGCTGTTTGTTTGCTTCTTGTGCACTGTTGCAAAACAACACCGAACAATTAGCATATATAAAGAGCAGTGGAATCGCAGCTTAATGTACTGCAAATGTGGTCAACCATAATATTATAGAGTGCTATAGTCTGTCTGAAAAGTAGTTGACACATGATTTCTTAATCCCTTTAAAGGGAGGGAAAAGTGGGGGATTTTTGATTTCAAACTTTTGCCCCCTGAATCGCCATTTGTGACTGACCATGGCCGTTTGCGACCGACCATGGCCAAATATCCAGCTGTATTGTATTGTGCTGACTCTGTTCCATGTCCAGCAGCAGTTGTTTTGCTTAGAAGGAAGGAAGAGCTGATTATACTGGCCCTGTTTCTCCATGCTTGATTGCAATGAGTGATTCGCTGGGTAAAGGGTTGACAGGTCCTTGTCATAAATAGAAGTTAAAAATCTCCCACTTTTCCCTCCCCTTAAAGGGACTAAGGAATCACGTGTCAACTACTTTTCAGACAGACTATACTGAAGAAGGTTTACACAGTTAATGGTCAGATGACCATGGCCCGAGAATGAGCAAATTCGAAGCTTACAATGATAGAATAGAATAGAACAATCTTTTATTCATCAAGGGTTTACAGTTATTGTGACGAATAGGTTGACAGGCCTCAAGGTACCATTAAGGATTTATACCCAGATCTTCCGGCCGTTCCCTTGACATAGTTATTGATTGATATTATTAGTTCATTTGCGTATAAGGGTCAGATTTTCAGAAAATATACAATTGGCAGCTGTACACATTTAGTAAATTCTGCTGAATTAGGCTGCAATTTGGTCAATACTAGGTTAATTTGAGCATATTCGGCATTGCATTGATTCTAGCAATCTGTTTGGTTATGTTGAACTGTATTTTGAAGTTTATTTTCGACTGAAATATGGATTATTTCAGAGAATTGGTGAAGTTGAATTGTTCATTTTCTGAAGATCTGACCCATAAGTCAGACAAAATTTTGACCTTGACACACAGATATAATTCATCGCCAAGATACAGCGTTATGCGTATTCCAATTTATTGGTTATCCTACTTATGGGTGAAATCGCCAGAAAATGTACAGTTCACCTTTACCAATCTTCTCAAATAACCCAATATTAAGACAAAAATGAGGTTCAAAACTCAGTTCAACAAAACGAAACAGATTGTTGGAATCAAGTCAATACCAAATATACTCAGATATACCTAGTAATGACCATTTGTCAGTGGAATTTAGCAGAATAGCTAAATGTGTAGAGCTGCCAATTGTACAATTTCTGAAGATGTGGCCCTTATGTTCATCATGATACTTTGCCGTTTGGAGTGAGAGGCGTTCCCTTAGTTTGGAGGGATTCTCTCTGAGCCTAGACTGTATTGGAAATTTAAGATTTTGGCGTTCGCCAAATTATAATATAAAGAATGTTTATTCCATATATTTGGGTCAGATTCTCAGAAAATGTACAATTTGCAGCTGTACACATTTAGTAAATTATGCATGTTAGGTCGCAATTTAGCCAATATTAGGTAAATTCGAGTATATTTCGCATTGCATTGATTCTATCAATCTGTCTGGTTAATTTGATTTGTATTTTGAACTCTATTTTCGTCTGCAAGTTGGGTTATTTGAGAAGATTGGTGAAGGCGAATTGTACATTTTCTAAAAATCTGACCCATAAAATGTATGTATGCACAATTTGGGCAATGATTGGTTTTCTCACCAAGGAGAAGTTTCATTTTGAGGGCCATTAGCTGCTAATGCAGTTTTAATGGGGCTGGGGAGCTCTCATGTACCTCAAGTGTTTGTTGCACGCTTTGTACTCATGCTACTGGCACCACTGGGCTCCTGGTGTGACACACCATTATGCACAGTATATATTATATATGTGATGTGTTTCAAGAAAATGAGTCACAAGTCGCAAAATTGGTGTTTTTCAAAGTCGTTTACATACAAGATCTCTTTGATGGAATATTTTCATTTTTGGAGTGTCTAGTCCTTGTGGTTGTATGAATACATCTACCAAATTTCAAGACTGTGTATTAAATATATCAGTGCGTTTCTTAGATCATCCCGGCCTTTGAGTATATTTAGCTACTTTACCGGTAATTATCCACCCAGAAATAATGCAAACTTTTTTTTCAAAAATAAAAATATCTAACTAAAAAGATAAAAGTATTTATTAGATGTCCTTAATGTTTATATTAATTAGAATCAGCTTGATCTCCTCTTTTCAATTATGGTGATATCTCAAAATCCGTATTTTGCGACTTATGACTCATTTTCCCAAAGCGGATCACATATTATTATATATGTGATGTGTTTCAGGGAAATGAGTCACAAGTTGCCAAAAATGGATTTTGAGATATTACCATATTTGAAAAGAGAGGATCAAGCTGATTCCAATGATAGTAAACAGATGGACATCTAATAGATATTCCTATATTTTAAGTTTGATATCTTTAATTTTGAAAAAAAGGTTTGCAATGTTTCTGGGTTTTGTTTGTTTGTTTGTTTGTTTTTTATTCATAAGCTCATGTACTAAGTACAACATTTTCAGCCTATATAAACATAATTAAATAATAGTAATACAAATTAATTCATGAAATTGTACAATCACTAGTCAAATTGATTACGCAATTAAATCATAGTCAAATAGTCAATCATTCAAATACGACACAAATATTATACATGTAAACTTTTTTCCATTTTTTAGATGATCATTGACGGGTGGCTAATAACCAGTAAAGTAACTAAATACACTCCATACGAAGGCCTTCAAAACACAAAGATATATCTACTACAATGTCCTAAAATTTGTTACACGGATTCATATGCCTATAAGCGCTAAACCTTCCAAAAATCATACCATTAGACAAAAGAGACGACACATCTGTTAAAATATAATGATTTATTTATAAGAGTGGGGTAAATCCAGCGATGAACATATTCTGTAAAAGCAGTTGATGAATTGTCAATGTTCTTGTGTAAGCAGCAGGATAAAAGCGGTTTGATAAGAATAAATATATAAATACACCAGTCTGTTTGTTTATCTTTTAGATTTGGGATGGTGGGTGGGAAATTCGAGTCTGTCTGTGTCGACACAGTAAGGAAGAATGAAGTATGGCGGAGTGAGTCCTTGGTACGTTGGTAGTTGCCAGGTGTCGCCTCTGTCCAATGTCCCGCCATTCAATGAATGGCAGGCACCATTAGACAAAAGAGACGACACATCTGTTAAAATATAATGATTTATTTATAAGAGTGGGGTAAATCCAGCGATGAACATATTCTGTAAAAGCAGTTGATGAATTGTCAATGTTCTTGTGTAAGCAGCAGGATAAAAGCGGTTTGATAAGAATAAATATATAAATACACCAAAGGGGAGAGTTATGGAATAACTATTCCCTTGATGGCTGCGTGGACAGTAGTCCTGGTAGTCTTCTGTGGTCGAATGTAGGAGGCCACGGCATCGGATGCCCATGTACCATGGGCCTTGATGTCCTGTAGACGGGCTCCAGCGTGGTTATATGCATAATATGCACAGCCCCGTCTAAGGCTGTGCAATGAGTGAAGCTTCCTGTTAATGCCTGCGGCCTGGAGGAGGGCATTCCACTGTTTCTTGATGTATCCCACTGTAAGTGGGGCACCGTCGTCGAATATGAGGAGAGGGCCCTTCATCCGCCGTGATGCGGACTCCTTGTTTAAGCTGATGATGGCGCGCCTCAGGCAGATAGAGGGCTCGTCTGTAGCAGGTACGAAAATTACAGTTGCCTGTCTCGAGGTTTGCATTGACTTTGTCCATTTTATCTTTATGTAGACTCCGTCGGGTGCCAGCTGTACATCTGCTGGCGTCAGGTGCCTTGTAGGGTCGAATATTGACACAGATGAGGGGGCAACGTTGCTCTGACGCAGCATTGCGGCAAACATCAAGAGCAGCGCGACTCTAATTTGTGTAGGATATCGGAGAATGCTGGCACGAGTTATGATGCGATGTAGCATTGTTGGTGTTACTGGGAGTTTAGGTGTTGGCACATGTCGTAGCATAAGTTGCACTCCTCTGATGGCGTATTGAACGCGGGGATGGTAGAGAGGTTGCGTATTATAGCCTGCCAGTTTAAAGAAGGTTCGCAAGTTGGTAATATTATTTGATATAGTAGCCGGGACCCTGGAGTACTTTGCCAGATACTCTATGAAGTAGCAGATCAGGGACGGAGTAGGAGCTTTTAAGTTGCGACGTAGGTGTCTGCAAAACGCTATGTACTTGACAGCTGTAGAGTGTCTATTCGCCGAGGTGCCTGGTCTGTGGGCGTGGCGCTGTCTCTGAGAGGCTGCTGCGACGAGGCGTCTTGGGATGCCTTTAATAGAAAGACGAGATATCAAACAATTTGCAATTGACATTCATGGTGGTTAAGCCATTGGCTGCGACAATTTCTTGGGACCTTCTATTATCAGCAGGAGAGAGGACAGAGCGGGAGAGAGCGTCTGCTATGACCATCGATTCTCCCGGGATATGCGCGAACTTATATGTGACCTGTGATTTCATTGCCAGGAACCATAATGCCCTGGTACATGCTCCTAGTGTTGTGTCCTTAGCTTTTCCACCCTCATATGCGTAGACAGAGGCAGAGTTATCACAGTATATGGCGATTGTCCCTCCTCTGTGGGCTGGCTTTGTGAATAGTCTCGCGGCCGCAAGACAATTTTCGGCCTCAAGGTGGTTGATGGACTTGTTTTCTTTGGTTTTAGTGGCGAATGCATGGGAGTAGGCGTACTTCCCGTCTGTAGCCCCCCCTCCTTGGAGGCAGGCGTCTGCCCAAATACTGGCGACTACCTTGTTGTGTGGTATAATAGCTCGGCCATTAAATTGGTCCATATACTTCATAAACCAGGCAAGATCGGACCTGACTGGTTTTGAGATGTTTATGTCGCCGCCGGCCGCTGCTCTGAGCGCTGCCAGGAGGCGTTGCATAAAGATGCGAGCGGGTTGTATGATCTTGGCGATATGTGCAATCTTGCCTATCACCTGCTGCATATTGTTGGTTGTGATGGAGTGTTTAGTGAGGACGTGGGCCAAGCAGGAAGTAGTTTCTGCAAGTTTATCCTCAGGTATGGAGAGCTGATTTGCAGCAGTGTCGATATGAATACCTAACCACCTCACTCTAGTAGAGGGGCCCTGTATTTTCTTCATTGCTACCTGGAGACCCAGGCTGCCGAATAGCTCGATGGTGTCTTGCATTTGTGTTGCTACCATTTCTGTGTCTTTTCCGAGTATCAGGAGGTCGTCTAAGTACATTCGTGAGGTGACACCCCGTATGGTGAGAGCTCTAACCAAAAACTCTGCTATTGACTGCATAATATATGACGATATCCTGGCACCGAATGGAAGGACATGGTCAATGTAATATTCACCGTCGACCTTTATCGCTGTCAGTGGCCAATCGAGGGGACAGAGAGGAAAATGTCGATATGCCCGTGAGAGGTCTATGACTCCCATGGCCGGCGAGTCACCCATTCTTGCTATTATCTCAGCTGCTCCCATGACAGTTGGCAAGTTATGGTATGCAGGGTTGTTGTTATACCTGTTCTTATATATATGGGCATTGACCCCCCCTTCAGGGTAAGAATAGTCAACTATTATTCTTCTCTCGTCCTTATCACTTTTTGGTCGGGTCATTAGAGGGCTGACATTGATCCACGGTGTAAATGGGGGCCTCTCATATGGTCCTGATATCGCTTGATGGCGTGACTCCTCGGTCACGTAATGTCGTACGTGTTTCATGTGCTGTCGTGCGGACGGATGGTTTGTTACATCTTGAGCATCGTAGCGTGGGCCCCCAGTGTACTGGAGGGGAAAGCCGTACTGTATCCCTTCCATTATGATACTGTCGCCTTTATGACCAGTGGCGACCTCATGCCATCTGTTGATGTTTAAGCATGATGGAACGTGTACCTGTGCTTGTTTGAAGTTTGGCTTGTTTGTTGCACGTACGGCCTCGTAGATGTTAGCCAGCCGAGTTGGGAAGTGAATCTGTGGGAATGGCCAGTTCGCATAGTCGTCAAAGTTTTTGTTTTGTTGTGTGCATCTACTTAGCGTTGGGTCATGTATTTCGTCTCCTTCATGGATTTGGCACAATTGCATTTCATCCGCGTGTATGTCGTTGTCAAGTTGTGGTTTAGGCACGAGATGTGGGTATTCTATGACAGTCATGAACTCGGGCATGTTCCCCAGGTTTGCACGAGGACCATCGTTGGCGTATCTTTCGTTAGGTCCGTCGCGTGTCTGGAATACATGATTAATGGAGTCATTATTCACTGAATCTATACATGTGGCTATATCATTGCTCCTACTCACATTCCTATCTGAACTTGCTTTGACTGAGAATATTGTGTATCACATGACGCTTGGCTAAATAAAAATATTTAAATACAAAACTGGCACGAGTTTTAATCATTTGATTACTTGTTATATCGTTTGAGTCACATTTGCTAACCTCGCGTGTGTTGTTTACAGTGCCTGGGCGGCCATGACAGTTCTCGTCTCGCTGAGCCCGGTCCACGCGAGAAGTTGCGCGAGAGGTGGCTGCCATATTGGTTTGGCCACTAGCGCTTGTATGGGTGCCGCCATTATTAAGAGGGCGTGGCACATTGTTTATATTTGTATCGAGAGAACTTTCAGTAGAGGTTTCATGCGAGCTAGCAATAATTGTGACAGGGTATGTTTGATCATGATTCAACTCACCAATTCGTTGGGGCGATGAGCAGGAGTCTAAGAGTTTTTTGTCTGGTTATTTTGGCCGTTTCTCTTTCCTTGATATGGTTGTTTTCGGAATCCACTATCTCCGCCATGGAGGCTGGCCTGTGCGGTGCGCTTGTTTTGGCAATCTTTAACTGGATGACCGTTCTCCCTTGCCTTCATTGCATAGTAGCAGTATCCGCAAATGTGCATATATTTTACTTTCTGCTCCGAATGAGATCCAGCATGAGAGCACGTATCAAAATTGTATGCATGACAAGGTACCTTATTGACATCACTTGAGTTAGGCATCGTGCTTGTGACAGATGGGGCAGAATTGAGGGCGAGCTTGGTGCGATATTCACTAAACACGTCCGTGTCTCGCCATTTGTTTTGTCCGTCAGTAATGAGATCTACGCAAGCCCGGGTCCATTCGTGGGCGGTAGACCAACTTCTAAGTGCACTAAGTTCAGACAATGTAGATAAGTGATGGAGCATGTACCAGGCTGTGGAGTCCTCCCTTATTTTTGTCATTACCATTCTGGAGAAACCACAGGTATACTCAGCTAGAGTTAGATCACGCTTTTGTTTTCTGATTCGGCTGGCCATATCAGGGGGGAGAGAGGTCTCAGGTGCATCGAAGGTAATTTTCCTACCTCTCTTTGACCCTGATGTTCTGTATTGATCCTCTAGGGCCCGTTTGACTGTCTTGGATGAGCGATGGTGCTTGCTTAGGCGACGGGGAGATGGTATACTGTCGTCCGACGAGGGGGACGTGTCTGCCGGCTGCCTAGAATGGTAGGTGTTGACCGGGTGACGGCGTGGGAGGTCCGGGGACCCCTCGCTGTCACACTTGCATTTTCTCCGTCGCTTCGGTGTCTCCTGAGACCGATGGCGATGTCTGCTACAGTCTTTGTCCCTTCTGTTTTTCTTGGTTGGTTCGGGGGAACTCTCAGGTTCGCTTGATGTTTGTGTGTCCGACCATGTTTCTTCGCGTTTGCTTCTACGCTTAGAGTCATTGTCTTTTGTCACTTGGCCCATGTGACCCCACGCCATGGCAGGCAAGGCTTGGCTGACCGCCGCCCCTTGTGGCTGGACCTGCCCGAACTTGGCTTGTGAGGCGAGCATGGCCGATTGGCAAAATTGTCCGAACATAGTTGACATAAAGTCCATTGGATTAGGTTGCACAACTGGTTTAGTCAGGCGTACTTTCTTGTTTATAAGGCCTAGGCTTCTGCGTCTGCCGATAGCCACCGTTCTGGCCGGCCTTCTGACCACATTTGGAGTGTTTAGCGATACTTCTATGTCCTCCGATTCATCACCGGCTGTCTCGTCTTCGGCTTTGTCGTCGCCTTCGACGCCATTTTGAGTATCCACACACTTTGCGTCCTCGCCATGTAATTTGGCCTCTTCGTTCTCGTCTAAATCCTCCAATGTGACTTTGTTTCGTTCGGCTGCCAGTTTCTTTTCTTCCTTCTCTTTCCTCCTCTCAGCGGCAGTCTTTCTAGTTTTGGATTTGTTTGTGTTAGCGCCTGCCATTGCTGCGTTGGAAAATTCGAGTCTGTCTGTGTCGACACAGTAAGGAAGAATGAAGTATGGCGGAGTGAGTCCTTGGTACGTTGGTAGTTACCAGGTGTCGCCTCTGTCCAATGTCCCGCCATTCAATGAATGGCAGGCACCATTCCAATAAAGAGATCTTGTCAAAAACACTTTGAAAAATATCAATTCTGCGACTCGTGACTTATTTTCCTGTAACACATCACATATAGAAAGTCTCTTTCTGCAATTCATATACTTTGCCCAAGCCCCTTAGACAATGCATTGAGTCGACTTGCTATTTTGTATATACAGTGGAACCTCGCATAAAGACCACCTCAGTATAGAGACCACCCCTCTATTAAGACCAGTTTCTCTCAGCCCTGAATTGCTTTCCTCTTAGATTAGCCTCTCTAATGAGACCACCGCACTATGAAATCACATATCCTTCAGTCCCAAGGGTCGTCTCAATAGAGAGGTTCCACTGTAGGTTTCCTCGACTCTACCGAGTCTGCGGAAATGTGTTCCTTAAAGTATTAGTTGGATCATCTGGAGCACTACAGTGTCCATTGAGAGTATAGGTTCGTTTCTCGATGGATGTGTCATCTATGATGGCTAAATAACAAATTTAGCGGGGGTGGCTCATCAGAAAGTGCGGGCTAACTCTGTGAGGGCCCTAAATCCGAAATGGCCGCCCTTGACCCTTTTTCAATAGTTTGGCCTACAACACTGGTCAACTTATGGTTATTAGGGTTTCGGTGAATTCATATTTGACATGAGATTGATGATATTCCCTGAAATAAAATGTGATGTGAATCATCACTTTGAGTATTGACAAGTCTCACTCCTCCCCTCCTCCACCAAGCATCTGCACCTGACATTGTACTGACTCCACACTTGATGGGTTCATGGTAATTGTGTGCTGAGTCATAAGTCTAAAAAAAAATGAATTTTGAGTCACCAAAAAGATGGGATAAAGAGGAGATAAAGAGGAGATTCCAACGATGTTAACATTTAGGGAGTCTAGAAAGTATTATTAGTTATTTTATGTTTGATTTGTTTTCATGTTTGAAAAAGAAGTTTGTAATGATACTTGGAGAGAGTTACTATATCATAAGATGTAATGAGGCTCGTTTTTCAGACCAGGGGCGGGCAAAAAGGCACTTTGGGGCGGGGAAAAGGGCACTTTGGGGCGGGGAAAAGGGCACTTTGGGGCGGGAAAAAGGGCACTTTGGGGCGGGGAAAAGGGCACTTTGGGGCGGGGAAAAGGGCACTTTGGGGCGGGAAAAAGGGCACTTTGGGGCGGGAAAAGGGGCATCATGGGGCGGGAAAAAGGGCATCATGGGGCGGGGAAAAGGGCACTTTGGGGGAGGGCAGAAAGGGCACTTTGGGGGAGGGCAGAAAGGGCATCATGGGGCCCAAGGGGGGTTCGACCCCCCCCCCCCCCCAACATCCACCCCTGAGGGATATCACTCGAAACCTGCGGCTTCTTGTGACATCCACACTTGCGGATATTAGGTAAGTCAGCTACCAACGGAGTTGCATCCTATTTTTATATTCAATTTCAATTTTAAATTCTTGAATCTTTTATTATTTTTTATTTTTTTATTTATTTTTACTTATTTATTTATTCTCTTTTTTTTGGGGGGGGGGGATTCAGGTCAAATAGACATTTTTATACATAAAGTATAAATATTCTCAGAATCGTCTGATTTTAAACTATACGATTAAAGCAAGTACAACAATAAATCTAATAAAGTATTTACGTTGAGAGACATCCGTTAAAGGTTCGTCAAGTAAGATTGTATGATTATACATATAAACTAAACATTAGTATAGACCATTATACCGTCATACTCAGTATACACTATATATAGTCTGTAGTTTAAAAATCCCTCCACATAACATAAACATAAACAACAGGAGCACAATATTGATCCATCCAGTGTTTGACTTTTTTCGTCTAAACAAACATGAATTCAGCTTTAACTAAGAAAATAGCCTTTATCCTACATAACCTTGCAGTCTGTCTTACACATACATTCTCTACATAATGATTCGCCATAAATTGCGCTCATAAAAAATCATGTATGTGGGTCAGATTTTCAGAAAATGTACAATTGGCAGCTGTACACATTAATTTTAGTAAATTCTGCTAAATTAGGCTGCAATTTGGTCAATACCAGGTAAATTCAACTATATTTGGCATTGCATTGATTCTAACAATCTGTTTGGTTAGGTTAAACTGTATTTTGAACTTTATTTTCGTCTAAAATGTGGGCTATTTGGGAAGACTGGCAAAGTTGAATTGTACATTTTCTGAAAATCTTACCCACATACATTATCCACATAATGATTCGCCGTAAATTGCGCTCATAAAGAAAGCCTTTTTGTTCCTTTGGCATCTGATCTTTTGTCTTTGAAGAAGATGAAGCTTGGCAGGAAGAGAGAGAGAGAAGATGTCTGTGTGTGTGGTAAAGGTGGAAGGCCTCTGACAGGGCAATTTATCTGCTTCAGATATCATAGACAGTCTGGCCTTCATGTGTCGGTGAGTGAGGCTCATTCTCTTATGATCTAGATATGTTTTATTTAATTGCTTCCCGCCCTATTGCGACCCGCCTCAAATCCTGGAGAAGGTAGATAATGTGTTGGCGAATAGGGGAGTTGCATGGCCGCCACTTTTAATATTAAACATGAAGTTATTATACCTAATTGCATGATGGAGGTTTGTAATTGATCGAGATGTTACATATTTCAGTTCCTATTCTCTATATAGATACCTATCCGTCTGAAAGTCAATTAAGATATTGTTTAGGTCTTTTACTGGCTCAGTTGCCCTTGGTCATGTACACTATTTACTTGTGTCCCAACCACATAACTTAGGCCTACAAATTGCGGTGAATCAAGCCTCCTCAAGCTAAACTATACAAGTTAAATTTACTTTTTAACATCCTAATAGAGCGTGTAATAAATAGCAAATGGCACTCTGTTCGGGTTCAAACTGATCAAGACCCATCAGAAAACGGGAACTCACCCCTTCGGGGTTTGTCCCGTTTTCTGATGGGTCTTCATCAGTTTGAACCCTCCATCGGGCCATTTGTTATAAGAACTGCACCTTTGGAACTGATTGCGTGTGTAATAATGAGGATCAGTGAAGCAGAGTTATATATCTTCAGACGACTTCAGCAATCACTCCTTCACAATGAACATAACCAAGACTAACTTATAAACCTCTGTACATATATATTATATATATATATTTCCCTTTTGCCTCAGGATTATACACTGACAGTGCACCAGCAGGCCCAAAATGGTGGTTATTAATCTGTTTAGTCTCTACCCTAGGTTGTTATAGTCCCTGAACTGTTGAAGGCAGGGAATAAACACCATTATACAACAATCGGAGGTTTTACACACAGCAAATGAGTGGATACTTGCTATCATATATCGTGAAAATATGAAAAAAATGTTCCCTATTGGTTGATGTAACGCTCGCACACGATGTCACGCCCATTCATGACGTCGTACACAGTCCATGCCGTTGTTCATTAGCCAATCAGCTATACCCTTGTCTAGCGCCTTGACATCAAAAAACAATATGGCAGGTCATTGGAGAAAAGCGAGGTAAATAAATAGTTTGTTTTTGTGTTTTTATTTTAAAATATGAGATTGTGGTATAAAAATAGGATGCAACTCGGTTAGTTTCTGATTACCGTATACAATGCCCACTTATATTTTTGGACCAGAGATCTCACGAGGAGCCACAGGCTTCGAGTGAGATCCCTGGTCGAAACAAACTTGTGGGCATCGTATACTGTAAGTCAGAAACCAACCTTGTTACATCCTATCATAACAGTGCACCAGCAGGCCTAAAATGGAGGTTGTTAATAGTTTTAGTATATACCAGAGCTCGAAAAAACCTACCAACTTCACTTGCCCATTGGGCAAGTGGCAGCCAAGATTTGCTTGCCCAACACCCTTTTTCACTTGCCCAAATCTATTTGCAGAATTATAAACGAAATCACACTGATCTGTATGTTTCTTGTTTTATTGTAAGTAGACATCACAACAGGGGTTTGAAATCGGGGCCGTAGAGATTTCCACTTGCCCACTCGGGCAAGTAACATTAAATTTTACTTGCCCAGAGCCATTTTTTATTTGCCCTGGGCAAGTAAACCTAGGTTTTTTCGAGCCCTGTATACCTATGGTTGTTATAGCGCCTGGACTGCTCAAGGCAGTGACTAAACATATATATATTCCCCCAACATGTGAAGATATCTCCCAGTAAGTACCAGTGGTTCTTATAGCTATAGACACATCTGCCTGTAATTGAGTGGCCCCAGTCACGCATACAGTCCCCATTATTTACCCTTAACCAGGCCCATACTGGCACCACCTTCGTGTCTCTCTTACAAACTATCTATCTAGTCTTTTACTTTTTGCTTCCTTACCTCTCGTGCTTTAGTATTTGACTTTGTGGCAGAAATATATGTGGGTGAGTTTTTCCGAAAATGGATAATTCACTTTCACCAATCTTCTCAAATAACCCACATTTCAGACAAGAATTAAGTTCAAAATGCAGTTTAACCTAACCAAACAGATTGCTAGAATCAATGCAATGCCGAATATACTTGAATTGGCCAAATTACAGCCTAATTTAGCAGAATTTACTATGTGTGTACAGCTGACAAATGTACATTTTCTGAAAATCTGACCCATGTATGTAATTATAAATGTCTGTAATACTAGAGCTTCACCAAATTTGTCAGATTTTCAGAAAATGTACAATTCACCTTCACCAATCGTCTCAAATAACCCAAATTTCAGACGAAAATAAAGTTCAAAATACAGTTCAACCTCACCAAACAGAGTGCTAGAATCAATGCAATGTCAAATATTCTTGAATTTGCCTAGTATTGACAAAATTGCAGTCTAATTTAGCAGAATTTAATAAATGTGTACAGCTGCCAATTGTCCATTTTCTGAAAATCTGACCCAAATGTGTCATTCTTGCGGCTTATGCAGTAGGAATTAGTGGACTAAGAGGCACAGTAAGAGGTAGAGATAAGATAAGATAAGATAAGTTGTTTTTTATTTGTCATTTCAACGAGTACATATGACTATAAGTGAGTGTGAATGAGAGTATGACAAAAGGGTCGACATGCCACTATGGTACAGCGATGGTACCATTTCTTCCGGCTGTTACCGAATTTTGAAGATTTGGTGAATATATAATCAAATAGGTTCTAAGTTAAAAACTTGGGTAACTAAGTAACATGTAAGTGAACATCATAGGGGTCATTGAGAGACCTATGAGAGTAAACAATGAGGTAAGGTTATGAACAACCTACTCATGCAATACAACATGAGCTCACATATCGACAATTTATAAGATAAATTATTTTATTTTACATTTGCTTTAATAGACATGACATGCTTTAGTTTTCTACCTTTCTTGGACTTATGTTTTCTGTAATTCGAGGGAACTACAATAAGTAAATAAGGCGATAATATTTAAATAGGGTCGAAATAAAGTACATTATTCCATCGGCTGTGCATAAAGAAATGCATGTGGCTATGTAACACAATATAATATACAAAATCAACTATGTACCTGTTCAAAAGAAATAAAAACAACGTTTTCAAATCAAATAATAAAAACCCTATCCATGTTAAACTCTATGTAGAACCTCCTTTTTGTTTACAATTTTGGTTATTTGAAAAGATTAGTGAAAGTCTATTGTGCATTTTCTGGCGTCTTCACCCCTATATTCTGCATACTGCAGGTCTTTACGACAACCTGTAAAGATGTATTCATAATAATCTCTATGTGGGTGACGTCGCCAGAAAAATGTACAATGCATTGTCACCAATTCTCTCAAATAACCCAAATTTCAGACGAAAATAAAGTTCAAAATACAGTTCAACCTTACCAAACAGATTGCTAGAATCAATGCAATGCCAAATATACTCGAATTTACCAAGTATTGACCAAATTGCAGCCTAATTTAGCAGAATTTACAAAATGTGTACAGCTGCCAATTGTACATTTTCTGAAAAACTTACCCAAAAATGTATTCATAATAATCTCTGTGTGCTAAAATAGAGAGAGGTTCTTTCTCGAGTGAGACATATTCATGGGTCAGATCTTCATAAAATGTACAATTGGCAGCTCTACACATTTAGGAAATTCTCCTAAATTAGGCTGAAAAATGATGAATACCTGGTATATTTGAGTATATTTGGTATCACATTGACTTAAAGTATCAGTTCTGTTATGTTAAACTGCATTTTGAAGCTAATTTTTGTCTTAAATGTGGATTATTTGAGAGGATTGGTGAAGGCAAATTGTACATTGTCTGAAAATCTGACTCATGTGCTTCTTCCTCGAGTGAGACCTATTCATACACATTGGCTGGGTGACTTTCAGTGTGTGTTGGAGTGTAAACATGTCGCATCAAACATAAAGATTTATTCAACTTATTTTGTACAAACATGACATTCCCACGCTCTGTCTGATTGTGTAATGGTCAACTGAAAAACCAAATGTCAAAACTTATTCATACACCTCAGGACCAAGGCTTCAGAGATCAGTCAGGTCCAGACGGCCACATTCCTCGATTCCACATCCAGCGATCAGCCTAATCACAAGGCTAAGACTAAGGCTAAATATATGTTAATGACCCCTAATACTTAGGGGTTCAAAACTGCCTTCTAGACCTGACTGAGATGGTAACAGAGAGAAATAAAAAATCAGAATAAGTGAAACCACCAGGAACTCACCGCAATTATACCATTTTCCCAATCATTTTGTGACATTATTCATTTACCATGTTTCATATAATTATACGTCCTTATCAGGTCTTTAATCTGAAATGAAGATTGGTCTATCATCTAAATGGATCAGATTTTCAGAAAATGTACAATTGGCAGATCTACATATTTAGTAAATTCTGCTAAATTAAGACTGAAAAATGGTCAAAACTAGGTATGTATATCTGAGTATATTTGGAATTGAGTTGATTTAAAGGATGTGTTCGGTTGTGTTAAACTGAATTTTGAACATTATTATTGTCTTAAATTTGTGTTATTTGAAAGGATTGCTGAAGACAAATTGTACATTTTGTGAAAATCTGACCCATATATAGCGATCATAGACCCAAAGGTCTTCAAAAGCTATTTCATAAAGGATCTGATTTGGAATTATGACAACTTTATTGAATAATGTTAAAAGTTTTTTCTTAATGCAGTGAACACTTATATACTCTTTATCAACAATGTAAGCCTGCCATTCTTTTATAAAGGTAAGAGAACAAAGGAAGAAATTAGCAGTGACGAAGTTGGTATTGTTCACTAGCTTTAAATATACATTGTAAGACCGGGATGGGGGCTTGGAAACCTCCTGCCAGACTTCCAAAATAAAGGTTTCTTAATCTCAATCTCAATCCTCCAACCTTACATTCTCAGCGAGAGCATTCCAAACTTGCTTTACCTTTATGGGTCAGATTTTCAGAAAATGTATAATTGGCAGCTGTACACATTGAGGAAATTCTGCTAAATTAGGCTGCAATTTGGTCAATACTAGGTAAATTCAAGTATATTCGGCATTGCATTGATTCTAGCAATCTGTTTGGTAAGGTTGAACTGTGATTTGAACTTTATTTTTGTCTGAAATTTGGATTATTTGAGAAGACTGGGGAAGGTGAATTGTACATTTTCTGAAAATCTGACCCATGTACAAACGAGATCCTTCAAGTTTATTTGACATTTACCATTCAAAACCAAAGGTTAGACGTTCGAAATATTTAGAAGCTTTTTATAGATGAATATCTCTGCCTGCCATTCTTGTACTGACGCATCAATGCTGACTGTGGCGTCATCTGGTGCAAATGTGGTGCACTAGTCTCAAGTTGTGACTATATTTCAGTGAGGCTTGAGCAGCACGGTGAGTCAGCGTTATTTCTAATGTTGGATTATTTTGGTTTGATTCTCCATCTCAAATAATCATGGTCAATGTAAGAAATTAAGGCGGGTAATGTTTTATACTTGTCCTATAAACGGTTTGGGTAAATCCACGCACAAACGCACACTCTTAACAATCAAGGCACAGAATAAATGATACTTCCATGCAAAGTTAAAACTTCCAACGATCGATTTGAGTCAATATACTATAGTGTAAGCTTACTGTAGAGGGTCAGCAAAAGTCTAAGTTTGACAATAGGCGTTTTAGTATCCCAATCGTATGATAGTGGGGAGAACTAGTGAGGATTGTGGTGGCCCACCCATAAGGTATGGTGGGGACAGGTGGGGAGAACTAGTGAGGATTGTGGTGGCCCACCCATAAGGTATGGTGGGGACAGGTGGAGAGAACTAGTGAGGATTGTGGTGGCCCATCCATAAGGTATGGTGGGGACAGGTGGAGAGAACTAGTGAGGATTGTGGTGGCCCATCCATAAGGTATGGTGGGGACAGGTGGGGAGAACTAGTGAGGATTGTGGTGGCCCATCCATAAGGTATGGTGGGGACAGGTGGAGAGAACTAGTGAGGATTGTGGTGGCCCATCCATAAGGTATGGTGGGGACAGGTGGGGAGAACTAGTGAGGATTGTGGTGGCCCACCCATAAGGTATGGTGGGGACAGGTGGAGAGAACTAGTGAGGATTGTGGTGGCCCATCCATAAGGTATGGTGGGGACAGGTGGAGAGAACTAGTGAGGATTGTGGTGGCCCACCCATAAGGTATGGTGGGGACAGGTGGCAGAGTGGTGGTAAGGATTGTGGTGGCCCTCCCATAAGGTATGGTACGGACAGGTGGGGAGAACTAGTGAGGATTGTGGTGGCCCACCCATAAGGTATGGTGGGGACAGGTGGCAGAGTGGTGGTAAGGATTGTGGTGGCCCACCCATAAGGTATGGTGGGGACAGGTGGAGAGAACTAGTGAGGATTGTGGTGGCCCATCCATAAGGTATGGTGGGGACAGGTGGCAGAGTGGTGGTAAGGATTGTGGTGGCCCTCCCATAAGGTATGGTAGGGACAGGTGGGGAGAACTAGTGAGGATTGTGGTGGCCCGCCCATAAGGTATGGTGGGGACAGGTGGTGAGAAATGGTAAGGATTGTGGTGGCCCATCCATAAGGTATGGTGGGGACAGATCGGAAGAACTAGTGAGGATTGTGGTGGCCCACCCATAAGGTATGGTGGGGACAGATCGGGAGAACTAGTGAGGATTGTGATGGCCCACCCATAAGGTATGGTGGGGACAGGTGGGGAGAACTAGTGAGGATTGTGGTGGCCCACCCATAAGGTATGGTGGGGACAGGTGGCAGAGTGGTGGTAAGGATTGTGGTGGCCCACCCATAAGGTATGGTGGGCAGAGGAGGGAGAGAGGAGAGGAGGGCTATGGGATGACTTCAGACCGATCCCACCATAAGCTATGATGGGTCAGGGACAAAGCCTTATTTGTCCACTTTAAGCCCATATATAATGGGGGGGACAAGAGAGAGAAACCCCATAAGTTATGGGAGGGATAGTGTGTCATTGGGTGCCTATAGCCAAGTGGCTAAACCGTTGGACTTTCAAACTGGACATTGTGAGGTCGAGTCCCAGAGCAACCAGCCATTTTACATTTGTCTCATTTTCGAGTCATTTTATTTTTTGATTTCACTTATATCTTCACCTCTGGGACTCGGATTTCTTTTAAACTCACACATATAGTTATTGATGCAATTCCCTATCAATTGGTGAAAGAATTAGACAGTCTAAGATTGAATTAAGGGAGAAAAGTCCTTTGGATAGGGTTTGGAGATATAAAGGTTCTCTGTTAAAGATGCATTACCAGCTGTGGAAGATTCTGAAATGAAACGACTATCCTTGAGATGAACACCCTAAAGGTATCATATGTCCTGGAGATACGTTTTAAATGAATAAAAACTGATTAAAAGTAACAAATTCGGTATTGGTTTCTGCTCTGCATACAACTGCATGAGTGGCCTGTAGATGGCCATTTAAGACAGCAGGGGTAATGGGGAACCCCTAGTCAAGTACATGCGTGTGCGCAGGGCCTATTTTTATATAGCTTTAGATGATTCTACCTCAGACTAAAGACATCTGCACTGCTGAGGTTATATGCTAGGTTTTCAGTATAACTGGTTGTTCAGGCTATAATTGGTTGTATTCGGAATTCTGTATGTACTGAGGCTAAGTTCTTAAAGTGGTCTTGCATTGAGAATATTATTTGGTTATTTCTCTTACATAAGAATCCTTCACCGTTTGTTTTAAAGATGCATTATCAGCTGTGGAAGATCCTGAAATGAAATGTCTATCCTTGAGATAAACAATCAAAAACTATCATATGTTCTGGTGAAACGTTACAAGTAATGAAAAACTAATTAAAAGTAGAAAATTCCGAATCAATTTTTGCTCTGTATACCACTACATGAGTGGCCTGTAATAATAACAAACATCTAGTTGACACATGGAAAGGGATTCCAAAAACGTCCCACTATGCTAATGAGGTCAACTGAGGTCATTAGCTTATGGTGCGCCCTCATTTCCAATATATGACGTATGCTAACAAGGGAGAAATTCCTATGAAATCTCTGGGTGAGAGACGATCCAATACACGTTCATTCAGTGCGCACCGATTGAATAATTCGCCACTTCTTTTGTTATTTACATGCTTTTAATGAGTTCGGAATTCTTAGATATTCGGGGACATGTTTGGGTTCATCTTATACTTGGTGTATGTGACAAAAGGAAAAAATGAGCAGATTTGCGCATCCATAGCTGGTAATGCATTTTTAAAGAGGCATGGGTGGCGGTTGTAACCTTGTGTTTATTTTCGGTGAAAATAGTTTCGCACGGGCCACGATTCGTCTAGGCAATAGAAGTACGTTTGATAGTATATCACAATATGGTAAGCATTTCGAAAGCATTAAGCATATGGGTCAGTTTACAATTACACTCCGATACAGGAATCAGTAGTCTAGGAGCAATTTAAATTGGTTTAAAATGTTCAATTCTTTATGTTTATGTGGCCTTGACTTTTGACACCATGCGGTAAGGTCTGTCCCACCTCATATGACTAACGAGTGCCAGATCCTGATCCCCCAGGTTCATGGGCACATAATAATCAGTCACCATAGTCGCAAAAACTACCATTTTGGGGGGTCTATTTCGTAAAATGAGGTTCACGATTAAACATTCTTTCCCAATACCTTCTCTATCATCGAATAGGTTCATCCATGTTGATAAAGAGACTTTAGAAAGTTGTACATGGAGAAATGGATTTCCAGTCACTTTGCCCCTTATTTATCATATAGTATGGTGGCCCAGGAGTGACATGTCACATCTCGTACCTCATCTGTCATATGTTGTGCCGTGTCCCGTCTCCCCTGCCCAGCGACTATAATTTAGTCAATATTATGTTACTGTTCGGAACTAACAATTTAAGTTCGGAACTAACATATATAAAAACATACTTTTTCTCACTTCATTTGACTGATTAAATGGTCCATTTTCTCGTATCATTTGGTTTCATATAAATCTGATAAAGATATTAATGATTTTTTTAATTCTTTCTCAATTCTTCTTCTGTCATTTAACAGCACCATTGATGATTCCAAAGTTACGTCCTGGCAGGGCCTTATTACCTGAAGTGAATGATTACCAGTCATTGTAAATACTAATCATTGAAGGGAAAGTAATTGTTCAACTCAATTGTTATTTTCTCAGGAATGAGAAAAAAGTAGGTTTATATGATGAATGCCAATCATTGATTAGAGATCAGATATGACAAAGCTCCAGTCTTATAACACATGTGAGATCAGATGACATCAGATGACATCAGTTGACCTGCCTATATATTCCACTTGATCAGTCATACATTTCGCACTTTAACGATAGTACACTGAAGTGAGGCAGAAACTGCTTTGATTGACAGTCCTCCTATTCCCACCCATGCAGACTTGATTGACAGTTAGCTATATGGTTCTACATCCATGATAGATCCGCCGAAATTATAGTACACTGAAGTGAGGCAGAAACTGGTTTGATTGGCCATCATCAAAGGCTCCTGTCAATCAAACCTGAGCGTGGTGGTGGTATGAGCATCCAACGTCCAACCACAATGCTATAGGTGGCAGAGGCAGGGGGAGGGTTGGTTGGTTGGAGGTCCATGTCTGGCCCATGTGTTGATTACTGTGTCAGTTAACGTATCGCCGGCCACTGTTCAATATGAGCACAAAACAAATACCCATTCAACTAGTAAGGGCACTATGGTGTTTTAGACCCAGTTTGGTCAGATTCTGGGGTGTATTTTTGTCACAATAGACCACGGCAATCACTTCCGGCAACCACATCTGGCAACTTCCGGTAAGGAATGGGGGTTATAGACGTCAAAAGAACTGGTAAATAAAAGTCAGTAAGTGGTAAATAACAGTCGAATCTGACCAAACGGGGTCTAAAAGCACTAATACCCTCGAATTGTCCACCAGGCAACAGACCACCAAGACCACCCAAAACCTCGGGTATTAATGCTATAATAGTCTATTCAAAAAGTAGCTTAAACATGATTCCTTTCATCCTTTAAATGGAGGGAAAAGTGGGAAATATTGTATTTCTATTACGGCAAGAACCTGTCAACCCTTTGCCCAGCGAGTCGCTCATTGCAATCAACCATGGAGTAACAGGGCCAGTATAACCAGCTCTTCCTTCCTTTTAAGCAAAACAACAACTGCTGCACATAGAACAGAGGCAGCACAATACAATACAGCTGTATATTTGGCCATGGTCGGTCGCAAACAGCCATGGTCAGTCGCAAGCATCGATTCAGGGGGCAAAGGTTTTAAGTCAAAAATCCCCCACATTTCCCTCTCCTTAAAGGAACTAAGGAATCATGTGTCAACTACTTTTTGGACAGACTATAGAATAGACTATAATGACAATCAAATAACAATCACAAAACACTGAGGGTTTTATTTCCACCACCCTATCATAACTAACAGTATCCCCACCGGCATAACGTTATACCACGATCAACTTCTACCGATACAACTAGACTATAGAATTGTTGGTTTGCTTGGGGTTGAACCTTCTTTTCCTTATGCAGCACCTACAATGCGAGCCATGTTGCACAAGTTCTCACTTAGCTCGATTTGTTTTGTTAGGTCTTCAGACTTACAGAACTTCATCTATAAAAAGCATCTAAACATTTTGAACGTCTAACCTTTGATTTATTTTGAATGGTAAATGTCAAATAAACTTGAAGGATCTCGTTTGTACATGGATCAGATTTTCGGAGAATGTACAATTCAACTTCACCAATCCTCTCAAATAACCCACATTTCAGACGAAAATAAAGTTCAAAATACAGTTCAACCTATCCAAACAGATTGCTAGAATCAATGCCATGCTGAATATACTCGAATTTACCTAGTATTGGCCAAATTGCAGTCTAATGTAGCAGAATTTATTAAATATGTACAGCTGCCAATTGTACATTTTCTGAAAATCTGACCCACATACAGTTATTAATAGAACACTCGTTGACTGGGTCGTTGATTCTGTCAGTTAAGCTTCTATTTATTAATTTGGTTTAGTTCGTTTGACCTAGTAACTTATAACTAGAACTATGATAACGGCTAAATACTTCCATGTTCATGGGGGAGGAGTGGTGGTGGTGGTGTGGTTGGTTGGAGGTGTCCACCCTGCCTGCCACTCCACGCCAATCTTGAGGGGCGTGCCCACCACTCCCTGGCGTGCCCACCACTCCCTGGCCCTGGTTGGTCAGGCCTGACCTGTATGTGGGTTAGATTTTCAGAAAATGTACAATTCAACTTCACCAATCTTATCAAATAACCCAAATTTCAGATGAAAATAAAGTTCGAATTTACCAGATATTGGCCAAATTGCAGCCTAATTTTGCAGAATTTACTAAATATGTACAGCTGTCAATTGTACATTTTCTGAAAATCTGACCCACATATAGCAGACTACTAACCTATCTGCCAGTGCTACTGGAGTGCGTGCACCAGTGCTCCTCCCCCTTTCTTGATGAAAGATATATACATTCTTTTTTCTATTTTTAAGACCCCATTCATTTCAAGTACTGAGCCGAGACTACACTCTCTGCAGTATCGTGTTATACATAAGACTATATTATGTTTTAATCATTTCCTAAAAGACATTACCATAAAAAAAACTTGGCTGTAATTAATGTTTGGAGGTCGACGCCCGTTGTCATTTCTTCATTTATTGCCCCGAGGTAAAAGCCTTTTAGGACCATCTAGGTAATTTATTTAGACAAGACCACGTCCTCAGAGACGTTTTCAACTTCGGTGTAAATGATTGCAGCATTCTGTTGGTTTATTTGGGCAAAGGCAAATACAAGTCTTTCCTAAATTCGTTCTTGCTCATGGCTAAAAATCATATTAATCGCCAGAGCTTATTTTATAACAACTCTTTATGTGTTAAAGCATTCTTATAAGGGTCAGATTTTCAAAAAATGTACAATTCAACTTCGGCAATCCTCTCAAATAACCTAATTTTCAGACAGTATTGACCAAATTTCGGTCTAATTTAGCAGAATACTAAATGTGTACAGCTGCCAATTGTACATTTTCTGAAAATCTGACCCATAAGTGAGGTCTGTGTGAGATATAGGGCCATAAGCTATAATGCGGTTTCCATAATCTCTTGCCCTAGATGGGTTGACAAGGTTGACATGTATATGAAGGCTATCATAGCCATTCTTAAGAGTATGTAAACTGGTTATCTCTTGTCTGCCATACTTAGTCATGTAACCTTTCTGTTGTAGAAAATAATAGAAAATCCAAAAGCTTAAAAGGTTGTTACAAACCAATGAGCTAAAATGTGGAATGTATATCTTCACTTAGGCTAGGCGTACGCAAGAGCAGTAGAAATGTATGAGCTGAAGGGCAGGTACCTTGAATAAAAGTTATTTAAAAAAAAAAAAAATAATACAATGTTTTACACCTTTTAATCATATTATTTGATGCAGTCCAAAATTTTTTTAAGGAAACCCAAATTATAGTAAATGTTAGTTCTGAACATGTTATAATCCAACGTTATTTCACTGAATTAATGGTTCATACATAATTAAACAATGAAATACAATGATTCTTTACACATTCCAATATTAACAATTTTAAACTGACACAAAGAAAAAATTGGTTCAACCAATTCAAACCAGATTTACACTACATATTCCTTGGACAGTACCCATAAGAAGATTGGTTCTATGTATGTTAGATTTCTAACAGCATCAGTTTTTAAAATAAAACACATTTTGTCCCGTTTTCGTGGGATTAGACCATATATATATACATATGGTCTATGAACAGACAGACATTAAAATGGATATTAAAATTAAAGTAATGCTAACATGAAAGTAGCAGACATGAATTATAGACACTGGGTCATGCTTTTCCCCGTTCCAGTTACCACGATGACTTCTATATAGCCTGGTTCAATAGAGGATTTGCATAGCCGCCATTTTGAATCTTGATTCGCATGGAATTATAGGACTAAGGGTACAGTCTAAAATCTATAGAAAACATGCCATATTCAGCATGGAATATTAATTAATGATCTAATGTCAATATCCATGTGTTTTACATGTTTCCATAATACATGTCCCGTCTCTCCCATCATGCATTTGGTTTTCATGAATCATTTATATAAGCTATGATCTTAGTGAAAACATTCTTACAATTTTCGATAATATCTTGCCAAATACTTGTATGGCAGATTTTGACAGAATCCATTCCAGCATGCACTGCAGTAGACATGCGCAGTGAGACATGCAACTCCCCTATTACTTTGATGTTGTGTCTTGAATTTGACTGCATGTTTTCTAGATTTGATATCTTTGAAGATGCTAAATAATAGCAATGGCAGTAGGTGGTGGTAATATCGTTGGACTAGTATCGTATCACTGATTCAATAATTGTATAACCTGTAATAACCTGTAATATCAGATAGAGCCGTTTAATAATACATCTATAACAATTTGAAATTGAATTGAAATCAGTAGGCGACACTGTATAATGTATAATCATGTATGATGTATCTTTAATGCTGCTTGTTAGACCATTAACCTTATTTAATGACTTTCTGGAAGACCTGTCAATTGACAGAATAGAAGACGTGTACCTTCTTCTTTTGGAATAACATATGGCCTGAAATACATGTGCAGCCAATCTGGAAAAGTAAAATGTGAAAAATAACACCTGTTCTTACCTACACTATTCACTAACAGAGTGCGACTGAAACTCATTTCTTTTTCCAGCGGCTGCTTTATGGAATATTAACAATCATCAAGTATTTTTGAAAACAAAAAAATCATGTAAGCACAGTTTCATCTATGATAGAATGAAGAGTTATTTCATTTCATTTCAAGAATTATTTATTTGTATAGATGGAAGATACAATAGGTTGTTCAGTCAATAATGATAATAATATCATTTCTTCCGGTGAGTGCCTAATTACTAATTCAGAATTGACAGTTGCTCAAAAGGTACAAAGTTGCAAATTATTAAGATAAGAAGAATATGTACAATGAAACAGATTTCAGTACAATACAGTACAAAGGGTGACAGTGTTGTCAATAGAGGCGAAGTTCAGCCTCATTAGGGAGATTTAGCAACCACAACGCTAACACTAACGCAACCCTAGTTTCTCACGATAGGGTGGGCCGTACGTAATGGCAGGATTCAATCAGTTTTAGAGGTGGAGAGGTATTTTCAGAGGGCAAAAAAAAATACAATTTCATGAAGGTGAGCAGTGTGTTACACCTGAATACAAAGAAAAAACACCTACGCTCATTTGTACATAAAAATGAAATTACAATTGACCATTATTTTAGCGTGAAATAGACATACGTTGGGAACGTATTGACACACCTCTTAGCGTAATTGACGTCCGTATCTCAGGTAGCATGCTAAGAATAGCACACCTAGTGCTGATGTAGTGCTCATAAAACATATGTTAGCGTTAGTGTTAGCGTTAGTGTTAGCGTTAGCGTTGTGGTTGCTAAATCAGCCTATAAGAATAGTTAACGAGTTTGAGTTACATTCACTGTTGTATTCACGAGCTGGAAACACTTTACAGAGCCTTACAAGATGAATGCTTTATAATGTATTTTTACACTACATAAAGGATGATGGTATAGCATAGACATTTGACGTAAGATGTAAAAAGCAGATATTGAAGAACAGATTGATTTCCTAAAATAAAAGTGAATAAAACATAGGTAATCACAAGCACCAAGATCGAAGAAACAACCTGGCATATTAATCCACAAAGTTCATTGTATTCTTTATTAATATGAAATGCTGAATTCTTACCAGTAGCATATCTTGTTAGAACATAATATGTGTCGCATGAACCTTTACTTGACTTTAAATTTCCAGCAACAACAGCGCCACCACAAGGAAATAAAAAGAATTGGATATGTTAGAGCCTAGATGGCAGGATAGAGAAATAAAGATTTAAAAAAAAAAAGATGTAAAATACATCGTTTTATCGCACCTTTTCAAGCTCCACCATGTATTTATCAACCTTCGCTATCCATGTCTTATATTTCATTACAAAGGTAGCGTTATAATGAATCACCGTTTATCTCATTTTAATTTGTTAATTTACAAGCCTGGCAAAAAGTATTGAAAGCAATTAGCAGCTCAGGCGTATAAACGGGACAGATGTAAATGGATGGTATATAGCCCATCATGGACGAATTAGCTCCATTCATGAAATGACCTCAGAGGAGAACACCTTCAGCGGCAGGAGCGTTGTTGCCTATCAGTAAATCTGCATCAGCAGGAATAATTATAGACAATAGAAATTATTTAACAGTGAACCAAGGACATTAAGTTATCAAAGTTATGGGAGTACTGGAACAGCCATTTCAGAAACTTGCCTGTTAATCGAGAAGAACATGGGGAAACTTCTCAAAAACAAATGAATCAACGTCTGTATTAATTTATAATCATCCCATACCATCAATTTCATGCCACAGAATATAAACGGAAAAGATAGAAGGTTGCAATTTAAAATTGTGCCTAGGAGCGTTTTTCTCATGGTTCATAGATGGAAGTCAGTGACCATGGGTTTTAGCAAGATTCTACCCATCATCCTTCTCATTCATGGTGAGTTTGGCTACATTTATTAATTCAATTGAATTGAATTGAAAAATACTTTATTTGTCAGAGTTTAGACACATGGGTGAGCAGGCTTGTGGATAAAATCCTGGTCTTCCAGCCGCCACCTCATTATAGAAAGACATCTATACTAACAGAGAGACTGGCTAAAAGACATACTGACATGGTATAATACAAGTAAACGTTGACTAAACAAATCCTTATACGTTAAAAGGCAAATAGGGCATAATACAAGGTACAGTTCTTAACAAATCCTTAGGTTATAAAGTATGTCATGAAACATATAATATCAAAACTGACTAGTATCATTTCTCCCGATACACCATCAGTTAATTTTTGGACATTCATTATATTTGAGCAATCACAATTAATTAACTCCATTAACTCCAATGTCTTCAAATAATTTTTAAAAATCAATATTTTCTAAATACCTTCTAAGTTGTTTCCTAGTGTCAAGTTCATGTGCTATAGCTGTGGTTTTTTATATTCATTTAAAGGCCAATATAATAATTTTAATACATTTCCAGTTAATATCGATACAAAAACTAAAGATTTTTCTACTTTTGTTTCAATCCTTTCATACCATCTGGAACTTATATGGGTCAGGTTTTCAGAAAATGTACAATTCAACTTCGCCAATCTTCTCAAATAACCCAAATTTCAGACGAAAACAAAGTTCAAAATACAGTTCAACCTAACCAAACAGATTGCTAGAATCAATGCAATGCCAAATATATTCGAATTTACCTAGCATTGACCAAATTGCAGTCTAATTTAGCAGAATTTACAAAATGTGTACAGCTGGCAATTGTACATTTTCTGAAAATCTGACCCATATGCTTCAGTGCCGCATGACACCATCAAATATACCTAGACCTCTTCTTGATTTGCTCTAGTTACCTTTATATCCTGAATAGGCAAAAACCTGTAGTCTAGCAGCCGCACCTCTTTCCAAAACATCTTAATTTGTTTAAAATTATTGGAGAAAACGCCCCTGCATGCACTTGTAAAGATATATTTTATTTAGTGTGATGGCTGCATTTTTGGAAAGTATGTTAGTCTAGAGATTTATATTTACCTGGGGGAGATGCATTTGACCAAAATACAATAACCATTTAAGCATTAATTGAGAAATCTTTTCTGTTTTAAATAAAATACAAATTATACTCAAGCATATACCAGCTATATTGATTATTCTACAGAACTGATTTTACAGTTGAAAATAAGTTGAATAGAAAGAGTTACGATCATTTGAAATTTGTTACCACCTGAAATTAGAGATTTAAATGACAAAAAAACTTTTTCTAAAGAAGTCAAGACACTCTGTATAGGTATGTTTAATGACACAGGGGAGATCTGATGGTCTAGGGGAAAATATTTTTTGATGGTTTGTCGGTGAAATATAATTAAGACCCTTCTCGTTGAGATTCTATGGATGTTTAATACATATAAAGGATCCACCCACATGATAGATAGAGTATTCACCTCACCTTTATTGCAGAAAATGAATTCACTAATCATAGGAGCAAACATATAAACATGCTCCAGTGACTGACATATATCTATGTTGCCCTGACCCTGATCTTATATCACTAACCCAGTCTTCTGTATCCAGCACTTCAACTTCTCAAGCTAGTAAATCGTTGACTAATGTTTACAATATAGCATACAGCTAAAAGCAGTGGCGGTACCAGGGGGGCAGGGGCTGGGGGGCACTGGCCCCCCTAGATGGAACGCGACTCTGTTGTGGCCCAGAGGTGCCGTAAAAACATATCAGTTCCCATAAGGTGTCACACCAGGCTCTCTATTCAGAGAAAGGATATGTGCTCAAAACAGCACCCAAACACCTTTTTACTGTCAACTCATATATCTAGTCATTTCTGATGCCACAGAACGCCCTCTCAACATCTCTAGATTGATGTAAGTAACACAGTCATCATAGCATGATTAAAGGCGTAACGGATGTTTTTCTTTCCTCTGCCATGCCAGCCATGCCGTGTTTGGAAGAGCCCTTTTGGCCACACATCCACAATGAGGGGAGATAGCTCAGTTGGTAAGACATTCACTTGCAGAATATGTCCAGGGTCTCATGCTTGAGCCTTGGCCGTTCTCGCAGATTCATTTTTTTATCTCTGGGTCGCGTAGATGCTATGTCATTCTACACAACTGGGACGGCGGGTGGGTTGGCATGGTTGGTGGCAATGGGAAAGGCAGGAGAAATAACATATCCAACATATGTTTTCAGATAAATACCCATCGATCATCAGGGCTATTGATACAACTAAAGGAAAAAAGAGGCCTCCACGCCCATGCTAGGCCTAGCATGGCCACCCTTCCTGGACCCCTTAAAATGGTCCCTGTGCCCCCCCCTAACTCAGAGGGGCAGAGGGCCCCTAAAGTCCTGCTAAGGGCCCCTGAAGTAGGGGCCAGATGCACTGCCACAATTTGCACTTTCCTTCAAATCGCTGACTCGACATGTACAAAAATTCTAATAACCCCATATTTTATTCTAACTTAATAATTCTTTTAACATTAAACTATAATTTCACTTACTTTCTATCACATAATTTATTTTCCTGTGAAATATTCCTATATAGGTGTTAGCACCCTTTTCCAGTGGTAACTGCATTTTTCTGGGCCTTCTATTCAAAAAGCATTTTTAGACTTTGTCTTAACAGGGTCTTAAATTTCAGACGGTCTCAAAATTCAATCAAGAATCAGTGTTTTCAGTTATTTCCGTTTCCCAAGGGAAACATGACAGGGTCATGTAAAACCTAAATTCTGGACAAAATAAACCTATGCCTCAAATGCCTCAATAGAGACAATTAATTTTGTTTATTTCATTTTCTCAAAATTTTTTTTTGTAAAGCAAGAAAAATGTGTTGTCATTTTAGACAGTTTTTTTTCATTGTCATTAGCCAAATTACAAACAGGCAAACTCAGAAGATTTTGACCTCAAGTGTGCCCCTCTCCCCCTAGACCTGCCTTCTGTTACCTGAAAAGAGTTACTGAGTACATTCTGACACCAAGCCGCACCCAGCCCAATAATTCCAGGCCCCAGGCATGTTCCGCCTCAGACCAGACATGCTACTAGAAATATGTAGAAAGTGACAAGAGTGGCAAAAAGTGAATGTTTTTTCACTTATATATAATTTGAGAACATAATTGGTACAAAGGTTGTCATGTATATTCACTAATGTATTACAAGAACATATATATATATGTGGTATTAACGGTGTAATTCTGTACACTTCTAAATAAGTAAATATGAGTACAGAAACTCAATCAATTAATCAGCTCATTGGAAAAAAATCTATTTGCATTTACACATCATTAGGTCATTGAGGAATAGGCCTACATTTAGCTTATTGATTAATGATAATAATGATAATAAGTTACTAAGTGTGTATAATTATAATCGTCATAACAATATTAATAATGCCATTTTCCATGAGTAGGCCTAAGTGGATTAATATCATATTAATTTGGTTGGAGGTAATGGTTGTTTGTTGGTTTGGTTTGTTGCATAGGCTAGGTGCGTTTATTTATTTTTCTTTAAAAAAAAATCAAGAATAAAATAGATTTTTTTTTGTTTAATTACGCTTCGAAGCAACATGTATGAATACCGGCCCTACTTTCATATTCTCATACCCCACCTGTGTGTCTGTCATCTGTGGCGTTGCCCAAATATCGCCCCCCCTCCCCCCCACAAACACACACACACACACACACAGGGGTCGAAAGTGTATGCTTTTTTGTTCCCAATCTTGTGGAGAAAGGGGTCATTTTTCACACATGAACGTGGATCGCGAAATCGAAAATAAAGGTATGAATTTTGCAACTGAACTCCGCGAAATTCAGAAAAAAGGGGAATATTTTTAATACCAAAGCAGTATTTGACTGAATTGTGGCACAAAACTCCGCATCAAGTCATGTTTACCAGGGATATTCCTTCATGTTTGTGAAAATGGTATTATGTTATACAAGTCTCCCTGAAATCATAAAAATGGGTCCTTTTTGACATCAAGTTTTCTTCATTTTGCCACAAAAAGGGGGGTAAAATGGGTATCATGTTAAGAGAGTCTCCATGAAATCTTAAAAAGGGGTCTTTTTTTAAGGTTTCCTCTGCCGAAGGCGGTATGAGCGCCAAAGGCGCTTGTACTGGGAAACCTTATATAGGTTCCACTGTTTTGTCTGCTGTAGAAACATCCACGTTCAGGGTATAAATAGAAAACACAACTCAGAATCCTGCCACCTAAATTTTAGATGCATTTGCATACACATCGCGGGGATTTTATGCTTCTGAAAAATAATAAAAACCGCTATTTTTAATCGAAAAAAATGGTTGAGATGTTGTAATTAAGAAAAAGCATGCTAAGTGACAACTTTTCAGCGAGATTCAACATGGAGAGTTTGGGTGAAATTTTGTCAACTGACAGAATCAGTAGAAATCGGATCGGTGAGAAATGCTATTTACACACATATGGTAATTCATCCAAGTAAAGTTAGGAAGAACAGCCCTTCCTTCAATTAGTTATTCGGCCCATTGTATTGTAAAGAACTGGATTCTTTTTGGTTAAATCACGGATTTGTAACTCATTACAAGTCCGTGGTTAAATCAATAACCTAATGCGTCGACTGGCCACGTCTGAGACATGCACCCCTGCATGATCTCAGTTGGGAGGGAGGGATCTGCTTACCTAGCACTCCACTCCCCCAGCCACCACCATGGTTCCCTGCGCTAATTTAATCAGTGGGTAGGGGGGGGGAGAGTGCATGAAGGGAGGGAGGGGACTAATCTTGGGTTGGGCAGGGAGGGGAGGGGGAGGGCAAGGGTCATCCCTCTAACACATGGCTTTAGCATGATAGGAGTGAGGTTAGTCCATGTTTTTTAATAAAAACGGAGCATCATAATGAAACGCGTACCATTCTGTCAATCATCCAAAACAGCAAGTTAGTGTTATAGATTGTGGTGTTGTGTTAGGTGTTAGTGTGGAGGAGTGTGGAGCCTTATCTGGGAGGATATCTCTATGCCCATCTCTGATATCTAATTCACACAACCACTCCTAACCTTGCACCTATGTACAAGAATTGTTTGATTGACAACTTGCTACCTTCCCTGCAGTAAATCCCTGAAGGCCAGTGACATCCTATTGGTTGACATTCCTTATATCCTATTGGTTAACTTTGTTTGATTGACAACTTGCTACCTTCACTGCACCCACCACCTAGATGGCCAGCACCCCTCCCACCACCACTTCTTGCTGAGATTCCTGCATGCTTCCACCTGTCAATCAAATCTCCCCCTGGCCCTTCTTCTCACCCTTCGTCTCAGGCCTGTCAACCTCTCTCCTATTGGTCAAACTGAGCCACTATTGGTGAGGAGTACAAGGACCAACTAGAGTCTGGTTTGGTATTCTCAACTTACTGTATTCTGAGTTAGTAATAAGAACTCATTGTTGAGCATTTTTGTTAAAGTTCATGAATCTGAACTAATTAATTGCTCCAAACCGCAAAGGTAATAATTACTTTTTTCTTTCGATGAAGGACCCGTTCTCTGAAAGTAGGGTGAAGCAAAGATGGGAGGTTGTCACGTTGTTGATGGAGTAGTGATACCAAGAAGACCAGCCTAGGAACGGTCGGTAGTCGCTAGACCGATGTGTACACCTCAGCGGGCCATTTTTGGGTCGAAAGAAGGGCTGAAAATATAAAGGAATCTTATCAGTCTTCTAGACCAGAGGAGCCAGGCTCCCAAATGAAATGTATAAGTATGTACCAGTGTCGCCACCTTGAGGATGTTCACGGCGACAGGTACCTAGAAAGTGTATTAGATACATGCTGCCACCTTACGGACGTTAAGTAGTGATAGGCAGCCCAAAAACGAGTAAAAATATAAGGCAATATTCAAAGACTGCGTGAAAATGCCTGAGACGTTTCTACGGGGAGAACCCATAGACAAGAAAAGCCGAGATATTGATGAACAATACATTAAACTCAAAAGACAGTGCGGTAATACGCCACCTAGTGAAAGCTCGTAAGAGACTGTGTTTACAAATTATCCGAGGCGGGTTCGCCGTGCTTCAGTAATAATTTTACGCTAAGGCATTGTAAAATCTTTAGCTATTATTTTGATTTAGGGGAGTTGATTTTTCCTCTGTACTTCTCTAGATTGTCTTATTTTTGCATTTTTCCATTGTATAAACATGTAGGTACTTACGGGGGAAAGGGAGCCTCGATCCACATAGGGATGGCCGCCGTGAATTCGTTCGGTGGGTCAAAGGTTAAAAATCCAGTGGTTAAAAATGCCGGATCGAGGTGCCCCAACGTAAATAAAGGTGTCTCATGTGGAATTAGATATCGAGCATCAAAACTTCCAAATCTAATGAAGCATGAGTGTAGAATTTGACTGAGGATGGCAGTGGATTCGTGAGTGGAAGAAAAGTGAAGCCCACTTATGGTTCTAGGTCGGGGGTTCTGGTTCGGCAGAACTCGGTCAGCCAAGGGGGTCGCCGCTCGGTGATACTCGGGGTTGCTCGGGGATTGTCGGCCAGAAACTAAAATGAGGGTTGCGTCGATGTGTTGTCTGCTCCTTAGAGTGGTTCGGAGAACTATGTTGTACACAGTTCTCCGAACCAAATGAGATTGGGACGTATGTAAAATTGACAAGCCTAAATTGTCTAATTTTGAGTTAAAGTTGTCTCATTCAGCCAGACATTCGTCGCGCCCCTACCGGCCAGAAGGCTACCCACACTTCCTTACCGCCACAACGCTTGCGGATTTCTTATCATCACAAAGTCCAAAGGTACAGGTGAGGTCCAGGTCTGACCGTTATCTCAAAGTCGATCACATGGGAAAGGAGGGGAGGGGCTGACCGCCAGGTCAGGGGAGGGGGGGGAATACTGATTAAAGAGTGGGAGGGAGAGGGGAGGGGAGATAACCCTGTGACCTGGTCACCACCCAAAGGGATTGGTCGGAGTGGCAGTGGTCACTCTGAGCCTCGTTTTAATATTTGTCTGTCATTGTTATCCTGTGGCTGATTGGATCTCTAATCTAACCTGTCAATTAATTGGACCAACGGGACCAAAGCCAATCAGCGCAGGACCAGTGTATTCGTTCTAATCTGTCTAGTATAAGAATAAACAGGAAGATTGGAATCGGTCTCTTGGAAGGCTGGTACTGATTCGAAGCATACATCTCTGTGTGTTGCATTGATTAATTTCTCGCCCAACTACTGACCCTGAATTATTACGAAGAATGGCCCGCATTTCTTCAATATTATTAAGTATCTTTTAACTGGAATAAACTGCCTACCAAATTACGTAAAATCCAAGATAAAACCATGTTCAAAATTCTCATCAAAAAGCACTATCTAGAAAAACCATAAATTAGGCCACTTGCTCAGCTTGCTCCTCCCCTCACTCCTCACCTCAAAACTTAATGCCATTAGAGATTTGAATACACCATTAGCCATTATTTCTATTTTTCATTTGTCGATCCAATACTGATGTAACACCTTTGATGATTAACGTGTATTATTATATAATTATAATACATTTTCACCCAATTTAATATAACGATGCTCCACCGATAGAGAAGTGTGCAGATGACCTATAAAAACGCAAATTGTCTGCGGCGGTTATTTCTGCATAAATTTTCCTGTTAATCTTAAGTTGAAAATAAACACGTCCAAAAAAAAAAAGAATAACATCTTTCAGTTGAAATGTCTTCTAAACATAGCCACTATACACGTTTACCCTCATGCATGAAAGAGCAGGGTATCAACATTTTTTGAAAGATATTATTTAGCATTGGAAATCTTCAATATTCCTGTTTTTAACTCATTGGGATGCAGATTCAGTTGAATAACTTTTTTAAAAAGTCGGTGACCCCCATTTTTTATTGCTTGAAAGGGTAAAGCTATATGTTAGCTATGTCTGTAGAGATTTTTAGGAAAAAGCTATTTTCATTTTTTTTTATACTGAAAAAACGAAAAATATTGTCCTTTTCTCATAGACTTCTATAGTGAACAACCATATATTTCAGGGCTCCCTGAAATGAAAACTAACCCGGTGACATATTGTTTTTATTTGCTTTTTGAATTCACATAACCTTGTTTTTTCACGAGGCAAAGTTTAAACAAAATGTTATTTTCAGTTTTTTTCCCAGTTGAACTGTGGTTTATCTCTTTAATCAAAAATAAACTTTCTCAACTTACAAACTTAAAACCTTCCTTGTTGAGCATTTTTGTTAAAAGTTCATGAATCTGAGACCAAGTCATTTAATTGCTCCAAACCGCCAAGGTAATAATCACTTTCAGGTTTTTTTGACCAAATTTTTTTTTGACCAAATTTTTTTTTGACCAAAATTTTCGACTAACTTTTTTCGACTAACTTTTTTTCGACCAACTTTTTTTTCGAACACTTTTTCGACTAACTTTTGAGGAGGTGAAGGCCTATGACAGAATTATACATTAAGTTAAACTTATTATAAAGTTAAATAAAAAAGAGTTGATTAATTAATCAAATAATTGAAACGGAGAATTTGTTTCCTATGGAAACGCAGAATATATACATTAAGTTAAACTGATTATGAAGTTAAACAGAAAAATAGTTGATTAAATCATTGATTAACTTAATAAACGTATAACTCGAACATAATTGAGTTGGGACTATCTTAAGTTGATTACCTCTGAATTTAAATTCATTTTTCGGATTATCAGACCTAGATTTTTCATGTACCAGTATATGTCCTAGGTTCTAAGCTGTACTGCTTAAGTTTTCATCTGTATTTCTTTATTCTCTCTAATGAGTTTGTAAATTTCCATTTTGATGTACATAAAGTCTGCATGCCTTACCACATCACCTGGATAATAAATTACTCTTATTATTAAATAGTTATTTGAAAAAACATTAATTCTTACAGGGGTACATCATGTAGACTCACAGTGCGGAGTAGTGGAGTTGACAGGGACCTCTGGTACCATTACTTCACCCAACTACCCCGCCAACTACCCAAACCATGCGTCATGTGCCTGGATCATTGATTTGCCTGGAGACGACAACTGTGAGGTCATGTACACAGTCACAGCACAGTCCATAGAGAGCAACTATGATAATCTCTACATCTCTGATAATTTTGGAAACAAATATAGGTAAGTAGTTTTAAGATTTCCAGTAGCTTAGATATCATGGATATGGAAATATTTAACTTTTGTTTGCTTGCTACAAATTGTAATTCAATGTGTTTGGGGTTATTGCTGGGAATTCATCACTGTATCTCAACATAATACTACGTGTGATCTCCATTATTGCGAACAGAGGGTTAACTATAGTTACTTTACTGATAATTACCCATCCAGAAACATTGCAAACTTTTTTTTCCAAAAACAAAAATATCAAACATAAAATATAGAAATACTTCTTAAATGTCCTTCATGTCTACTATCAATGGAATCTTGCTCACATACTGGCTTATCCTTTCAGTGAGTTCCTTTTATTCTTTGGAGGTGGCCTTTAGAGCAATGTTTAGCATGCGTTTGGTCAGATATTTTTGTTATCTGATCATCGGCTTCAGTCCTTATTCTGGCCAGTGTAGAGGAGTCATCATCACCTATGACTGTACCATAGGAAAGATTTCCAGAACTCCTCTTGAAGAGGGTCACTGCACATCAAAATTCTATCAAAATTCGGTAAATCAGTTGTTCATTTGATTCATTATTCCAAGTACATGTCCTTGGAATATGGTGCTATATTAAAATCATGTTATTATGTCACTTCTGCTATATGTTTGAAGATATTATTCTCAAGGATTTGTTATTTTTGATTCTGTTATCCTTGTAGTATATATATTAAAATAATAAGCAGAACAGTTCTTAAGGTATGAAAGGTATGAAATCCTTTTATTTTCTCCTATTTTGCTCCTATTTATTTTCATGAAATGATTTTGAAGCAAATATAGAAGGATATACAGTATACATGTGTGACATTTTTTCATTGGCACTACCACTTGAAAACTACAACAGTGCCAATATTATCAAAGCTCACTAGAATTTTTTCAGACTAACAGGAGGCACTCCACCAGCACCCTTCACAACAATAGAACCAACTACACTGATTTTTACGGCTGACCAAATCGTGCCGCAGCCTGGATTCAGCCTTGATTATGTAATCGGTGATTGTGATCCCAACAGTAAGTTAAGCAGCAGCATACATTTCTCTGTTTCGTTTAATTGTGTCCCTTGTAATCTGGAAGTCATCTTATGGTACCAGGAACTTTGATTCATATGTGATGTGTTTCAGGAAAATGAGTCACAAGTCACAAAAATGATATTTTTCAAAGTGATATATTCCCAGCAATGTTCTCATTTTTGGTGTGACTAACGCTGGATGAAGTATGAATACATGTACCAAATTGCAAGACAATGTATCAAATATTGTCATGTGTAGTGGGTCTGCCCCCGCAAATACATTACATCGACGCTGCTGTCCAACTACACCAACAAGCAGGCTATGACAGTGGGGGCACTTCTACTATAGCAATAGACAATGAGGATTTTAACGTGAGAACGGTCTGGACGCCCATAGACGTCCCTCAGCCTTCGGCCTTGGGACGTCTATGGGCGTCCAGACCATTTGAACACTTAATCCGAGTTGTATATTGATTTTAGTCCGTGATGGAATGTCAGGTGGCGCCACTAGACCAACGCGGTCTGTAGTATGATAAGTGCACGCGAAATCTTACCCAAAATGGACTAATAGAGCAGGAGACTACCATCAGTTCTGGCCGGTTCCGTCAGAGGGCAATAACATTGTCACACCCATTTTATGCTCACCTATTACCCTCAATTGGGTTACGTAAGATTACATAACGTTATCAATATAAATTAGCATAATTATTAATATTCATAAACTATATAAGTTATCCATAACCAGGTTCATATGTCTATATACATGTTACGTAATACAGGGCGACATGTTAGTTATGCTCGCCAGGTCAACAGGTCAGGCATGGCTATCATGTGACCTACCAGACCCGCATTGGTTAATGAGTCATGAATATATAATGTAACCATACTGCGGCCTGATTGGCCTATACTGTCATGTGACCTTAAGGGTAACCTTACCTGCTCTATACCTACGAAATAAAGGATCAGTTCTTAATGAACAGTTGTACTGACAACTCCTCTTGCTGTCTTCATTAGTGGGCTAGTTACCCACATACTTCCGTAACTTAGTAATCATCCACCTTCATTCTCTGAACTAGCTCTACCATCGATTCTAGAATATCCAGAGTAATCATTGTATATCAAATGGTGGAATAACCCTAAATCCTGAAGAATCAGGTTAATCTGAGGAACAGAAGAGAGGAATACTATGAATGTATACCACGCCAATATGTAAGATCACACAATCGCATACAGCAACAACCAGTGCAGGAAGAACCACATATACCTGCCAAGATGAATGAAGAACTGAGACAACTGCTAAACAAAGCCATCAGAGCTCAGTTAGATGCCGACGTACCCACCAGAAACCAAGCTCTACGACAAGAAATCGAACAAGATATACAACACAGAGTAGAGCAAGGAAGAGCAGCAGCTCAAAATCCAGAGGGAGCCGAGGCTCAAGGAAACCAAGGATCCAACAATGAGCAACTAGCCTTAGCCCTAATATAGCCATGAGGGCACAAGACCCAAATCTCAGAAAACCAGAGGTATTTTCTCACCCCACTGAAACTACTATGACAAGATCTTTCTTGGACGTGTACCAGCATTATATTAACCTCGCATACAACAATGATGTGAACATGCTACCGCGCTACCTGTCCACATACCTAGGTGGACACGCAAAGCAATGGTATGATAGGTTTGTGAGACAAAGGGAAAATGACAGAAACAATTATGAGGTCATCTCAGCAGCCTTAATAGCAAATTTTGCCTCACATGAGAGGAAGCTGAGAATTACAGGCACAAGAAAGCAGAAGAAAGAGGAATCAGTCAACACATGTTCTGCAGAAATCAGAGACATTGCTCAGGCTCGTGGTCTAAACGAAGAATCAGCCATTGAAAAACACATAGAAGGTTTAAGACCAGAAATAGGAAGAGTAGTGCTAGCCCAGTAACCCTAGAAGCAGCAATTACCCATGCTAGAACAGCAGAAGCCGCATATCACAAACCTCCCACCTTTGACGCAACAGATATTTCCAGTGCAGTCGCAAACACATGCAGCGCCTTTACAAAGGCAGCAAACGACCAACTCAAAGCAATGACGGAAAAGTTGCAGGAAATCAGGGAAATCACCCAAAAGAGTGAGGAGAAAGTGACAAAGGTACAAACAGAGGTAACAGAAACAGTCCAATCCATGCAAGGACAAAGAGGCGAAGGACGCGGTGGAGGACAAGGCAGAGGCAACCGAAATTGGTACAACAATGGAGGAAAGAAAAAATGGAGAGGAAAAGGAGGTAATAAAAACAACTGGAACAATAACAACGAAAATTATGGCAACTGGAATAACCAGGGCCAAAACCAAGGCTTCCAACCTATGTGGCAACAACCACAGTATTACCCCCAGCAGCAAGGAAATGATCAACAAAAGTGGAACGAATTCCAAGCCTTCATGAACTCGAGGAGGCAGGGAAACGGCTACAACACATCCCAATAGGGCCAGAGAGGTGTGTTCAGCCAAATTTACCTGTCAGGTACAGTCAAAATATGATAGAAACAACAATGAAAACGGCAAGTCCCCCGAAAAGCATAGCTTTTGAAATTCCCATTGGGAATGGAACTGTTTCCAGAACTACAAAACTACTGCATTGTGCTACAAAACGATTCGGCTCATCCCAACCAGAAGCAGCCATTACTCTACATCCAACAAACTCCGAGAAAGGTGAGATAAGACCAATTACAGCTGATATTGTTTATGGTAGCCTAAAATTTGTTGGGTATAATTAAAAAATTCCGGCATTAGTCGACACTGGTGCTTCTGTCTCAGCTATTAGGGAAAAATTGCTAATAGCAATTCAAAGAAGGGCAGAAATTAAAACCAAACGAATCTCTTGGAGAATATATGTAGCAGACGGCGCAGTTGTTCATGTTAGGAAGGTAGCAACCTTAACCTTTGTTCTTCAGGGTAGTTCTTTTATTCACAACTTTGTGGTCATGCCCACGGTGAATCAACCAATAATGTTAGGGTTTGACTTCTTAGAAGGAACAGAGCAAAAATTGTATTCAATGATATTTCGAATACCCACATGCCAATAAGGGCAGTTAGATCAGTAACACTCGCCCCACAATCAGAAGTAGCTCTCACAGGAGAGATCACATGTCTAGATGACATTAAATACGATGGGGTAGTAGATAACTTGCAAAGACGCATAGAGGGTCCTTTCCTTGTTCAACGTGGCATAGTTAGACCTAACGATCTAAATAGGCACCCAGTGGTACTTCTGAACACTTCATCTTCCCCATACAAGGTATATACAGGTCAGATAGTAGGTATTTTCACCAAAACCACAGAAGATGAGTTTATAAAGGTTCCAGCAACATCGGGAAATAAGAAGGTTTCATACAGCAAAGATGAGGAAAGTAACATATCTTCACAATTTTAATCAGATTCAAACGTTTCAGACCAAGGAAACTGTCAGGGCTGTATTCCAATGTACAAACCAGAGGATAAAACACACGAGGTACACACTTTTTCTAGTGCAGCCCATGACAAAAATATTGATAATTGCCCAAATTTTCCACCCAAGCAGGTGTTGAGTAATTCAGGTAAACAAAAATTGAAAGAACTGTTGGCAGAATTTGACAATGTTTTTGTAGGGACCAACAATAAACTAGGATCTACTAAATCATACTAGCATTCCCTCAAACTAAAACCAGAGACTGTCCCCTGCCACATGCTTCCTTTCAGAACCACCTTGGAAAAAGCAAAACAGTTCAACAAAATATGTGAAGAATATGAAAAACAGGGTATAATCGAGGAAACAACAAGTGGGCCCTGGTCTAGCCGCTCTTTCATGGTACAGAAGTCAGCCGGCGGGCTAAGATTGGTAACAGATTTCAGGTATCTGAACGCCCACTTAATAAACCAAGCATTGTTATCTCCTAGGGCAGATGAGTCAATAGAATATGTGAGAGATCTCCAGCCCACTATATTCTCCAAACTTGACGCCAAACAGGGTTTCTTCCAAATTCCACTAGAAGAAAAGTCGAAAAACCTAACAGCCTTCTGTTCCTATTCAAAGAAATACAGATATAAGGTACTACCTATGGGTTTAAAGACTTCTCCCCAGGCATTTTGCCCCCTAGTCACTATGATTCTGAAAAACTTGAGATACAAATGCGCAATCCCATATTTAGAAGATCTATTGATTTTGTCACGCCCAGAAGATCATTCCGGGGACCTCAGAAATGTGTTACAGGCCCTGAGAGAGGGAGATCGTAAGCTAAATAAGAAAAAGTGCAAATACTTCTTATACTTCTTACAAGGGGTCGAACCCTGCCCAAAGAAAATGGAGGTTTTGAAATCCTTCCCTAGACCAAAAACTACTCAAGTAAGATCATTCAACGGCCTTTGCCAATTTTTCAAACGTTTTATCAGAGATTTCAATTTGATTATCAAACTTCTATATGAATTGACAAAATCCAACACAAAGTTCCTTTGGGACACAAAATGTGAGAATGCCTTCAATCAGATGAAGACCGCCATTTGCAAAGATGCATTACCCCATTTCCCAAATTTTAACAAAGAATTCATCCTAGCAACGGATGCAAGTTCAAAATCAGTGGGATCGGTATTATCTCAGCTTGATAATGAGGGCCTAATCAGGCCTGTGGCCTTTACAGGACGTTGCCTGTGCAAGCATGAGACAAACTATAATACCACAGAGAGGGAATTACTGGCAGTAGTGTATTCCGTACAGCACTTCAGACACTATCTTGAAGGACGGCATTTTAAACTGTACACGGATCACTCAGCCCGAATCACACTCCTGACAAATAAACAGAACAAAAATAGAATGGCAAGATGGGCGCTGGTATGTAAAAGGAAAGCAAAACATATGCCCAGATGTACTATCAAGAAGAGAATATGATTTAGAGCCCCCTATGACTGATCCACCCCCACCCCCAAAGAGGATAAGGGTCGCAACAAAGGTAAATTTTGAAAAAAAAATCCAAAGGAGGAATAATTCTCAACTATAGAGCCTCCAAATCAAATCCTAAGACTGGCTTCCATACCAAAGGGCATTCTAAAAGAGCCTTCTCACCATTACTATTGCCACTGTGAATTAGATTTTGTAACTCAATTCCCAGAAAATGATTACAATCCAATCTCAGACTCAAAGATCGGCGAAAAAATCTGTAAGAAATTACTAGAAACCAAGTAAGCAAAACCCCCAGAGGAAAGAGTACCTGAGTTACAATCAATGAGTACAAGATCAAAAAGCCCAGTCAAATCAGAAAACAACGAAATGAAAAGGCAGACGTGCCAACAATTCTCTTCAATGGCAGAAATTCTACAGTCTATACCCAACTATCATTTCACAATGACGAATCTCAAGCGGTCTCAGAAAATGACACTTTATATTAGGAATATGATTATTTTTCTAAAGAAAGAAATCTTGCCAGACGACAAAACAATCTCAAGCTTCATATTGAACAACCACAAGCATTACACGATAATAGATAACGTTTTGCTTCATTTCTCCTTAGCAACATGGAAGAAATACGGATCACTACAACTACAGGTAGTAATCCCCAATGACATGATAGAAAACATACTTAGATTATACCATGATGATCCCATAGCAGGACACATCGGCCAAAATGATAGCGGCCATGTTGCCAAAAGTACATTGGCGATTCATGAACAGGGACATCGTTAAATACGTTTCTACCTGTGACACATGTCTAAAAGCAAAGAAGCAAAGAACCCCGAAGTCACCTATGACTGTGAGACAACCAGCTACCAAGCCTTTTAAAAATGTATGTATAGACGCAATTGGGCCCCTCCCCGCCACGATCAAATATGTTCATGTAATAGTAGATTTCCATAGCAAATTTTGCATAGCGTATCCTACAAAAACAATTGATGCAACTAGTGCAATTGACGGGGTGATAGAGCATTTGATTTGCCAACACGGGGTCCAGTCTACAATACAATCAGATAATGGTTCAAGCTACTCAGGAAAGATCTTCAATGATATATGCAGCAAATACAACATTAAACAGATCTTTTCAAACCCATATACACCATGTTCAAAAGATTTGTGAGATCGATCAGCACAGCCATGAGATCCTTTGCAATGACAGAACAAACCAGTGGGACTTATATTTGCCTCAAATAGTATTTGCACTGAATACTATCATAAATCAGACCACAAATTATAGTCCACACTTCCTAATACACGGAAGAACGATTATGGACTCATTCCAGGGATTACTGATCAAACAAACATGGTACAATCAGTAATGGACATGATAAATGCCCAAGATCACGCGCCAAAACAAGCTGCAAGAAATGTCACATCAAAGCAAATTAAGAATAAAGAAAGATACGACTCAAATGCAAGACAATCCCAAGTGGATATAGCAGACTTAGTATATATACAGGTGTAGTGTTTTTCCGTCTCACACTACCCAAGTTCGATATCTATTCTCGCGAAGGGAAAGAAGACCAGACACACAGCTCTTTAGGTATCACAGGCTTTATTCTCCACACAAACCATGTCCGATAGTGTTTATCGGACCCAACAGAGGTGACCAGGTATTGGCCTCAAAGGACAAGTGGCAATTATGGTACACGATCATTGCAGGTGTTGAGAGTCAAACAGTTAACATGGTTTTACATAGGAGTAACACAGTGAAACAACACAGAGTCTTACCGGAGCATCCGGAAGCACTCTAAGACACATTATGGTAAAAGAGTTGACTAGATTTAAGTTACCTTTGATATTGGTTTACTGGAACTCTGTCCAAGTAAGAAAAGGCGGGAATCCGAAAGGCCATTTCTGAACCGGGAGCGCGTTCAGTTGAGGCGCGTGCACTCAATTATAGCAACGCCCGGTCAGACCAATTATCTCGGATCTATTTAAAACCGTATTCACTACACAGGTACCTAGCTTGCTGAGAAAAGGTACATGCAAGAAATTGCAAAGCGTTTATTTAGGTCCATTTCCACTCAAATGTCACGGTTATTCTTAAGGACATCAACTCAGGAAAAGTTCTAAAACATGCAGTCCACGTGGACCAACTCAAAAAAGTTCAAAACGTAAGAAATAACAAATTCTCTTATAGAACACCTTCTAATAGGTGAGAATAAAATGGGTGTGACATAATATCCCGGAGTTGACGAGTGTCTCTCTGTAGACACAACTAATTAGATTACTAAGTATGATTTAATAGAATACACTCCTTGTGTTAATCTGTTGTAAAGATAAATGTTGGAACCATAGCCTTCAACTTCAATAGCAATAAATCAATCGCAATAAGTTAATCAAATTAAAATTAAATTTGTTAAGATATCTGCCCATTAGACATCATTGGTTTAAAGGTTCTGGTGGTCATGAGATTTATGGATTGATATCTAGTCTTCAGAATTGCTGATTTCTCACCTAGAATGTAATTCATGCTTCCTGAATATGGTCCCCTGCTCAGCTAAACAAAAACTAGACAGATCTCTTAAATGAGGCATCAGAATTGCAGCCCAGCTCAAAAGAAAAGAAAGTCCCTCTCTTACCATGCTCGAGTATAACATTCTCCCACTTGAAACAAGAAGAAATATCCAAATCCTTATGATAGCCCACAGGAGAGCCCACTCCCGAAACAAATGCCCAATCCTTAAGCAACAACCCCAACAAATCACCAGAAGCCAATCGGCCCTAAATCTGCCGATCGCCAAATCTTGAGACATTCAAAAGATCACCCAGCTACCTAGTTGGAACCCTTTGGAACAACCTACCAAAACCCATCAAAGAAATATAAGATAAAAAGTCCTTCTAATCAGCCCTTAAGAAACACCTCATTCTACACTAAGCCAAAACCCACATCTCCCTGACACTCCCCTCTCATCCCTAAATCCCAAACGTCCGTCCAAAACTTGTCCATCAATCCTGTGACAAAATACTGTTAAAATTGCCATGTTTGTCATTGTTTCTTTTGTCTCACCTTTGTCGTCATTACTCATCTTTGTCTTAATTCTATACTTGTTAGCTTGTTAGCTCATTTAGCATAAGCCGTTTTTATCCTTCAAAGATAGCCTTAGAAAATTGCACATTATAGTTGTAGCTCTCACCTCAGCAGCAAGTCGAAAACCTTGTTTTCATGTATAAGAAACTTGTTCTCATGTTAAATCATTGGAGAAGCTGTCGAAATAAAGTCTTTAAAAAAAAGAATTATTACAATCTTTTGGATTGACTAAAGAAGAGTGAATTTAACTTTAACTAGATACTTCTAGATATTAGTAAATAGCCCTAAAGTTAATATAAGTTTAGTAATGTAAATTCAAATTTTTTTTACAGTATAGCAACTAGTCATGAACCCGCTGGAAGACCTGGATGTTACCCTCCAGATACGGGTCTCCTTTTTGTACACCTTTTTCGTATGAATAAAAAATGCTTGGAATTGAATTGAATTGAATTGAATTGAATAATTATGTCTGAAATGCTAAAGCCAATGGGAGATTTGCGCATGCTGTCAACTAACATTTCTATCTATCAGGCAACAGACCACTTAGACCATTCAAAACCGAGAGTATTAGTGCTTTTAGACGCGATTTGGTCAGATTCAACTGATTCATTCTGAGAAAAAAAGATTCACCAACCTCTAGACCTTTTATTTACCAGTTCTTTCGACGAAATATCACTTTACCATTACGTCTATTACGCCCATTCCTTACACCGGATGTTGCCAGATGTGATTCAAATACAGAAAAATACACCCCAGAATCTGACCAAACCATGTCTAAACACATTGAGATACACATATACATACAAATATATCAAACTTGCAATTAAATTAAATGGTGGAATATTGATGAAATACGGCATGTGTTTTTAAGGAGCTGGTTACTCCCCAGCTGTATGTCCCTCCCCTGTCATCATCACAGAGCTGTCAGGCACTATCACCTCCCCCAACTATCCTGGTGACTACCCTAATGATGCCACCTGTCTGTGGATTATTGACAAGCCATGCTCTGACTGCACTGTCAACTTTATGGTGAACTCTCTCGCACTTGGCAATTATCCTGATACCTTCGCCATAGGAAACACAGCAAGTTCATTTGTACTACAGTAAGTGGTTTGTATTATTAGTACTAAGGCAGATATCATTTAGCATGATAAGTTCTACCAACAAGACATTGAAGAATTGTAGGTGTTTCTTCAACTAAAAATTAGGGTCGGCAGCCAGGCGAGAAATTAATCAACACAAACACAAACAGAGTTCAGAACCGAGAAGGAAGAGACTGAATCCATTTTATTCAGGTTATTTGGTAAAAATTTACCCATGTTTATCTTCCACAAATCATTAATAATAACAATAGTCATAATTTTCAGAAGAAGGCGAATGACTTAGGCCTTTTCTACTGTTGCAACATATATTCCCTAAAGAAAGCCCTGAAATCCTGTAGGCCATGTAACGTTTTCAATGCTGCTCCAAAGTATGATATAGGTCCTCTATAAATGAGTGGTCTGTGGTGCACGGGTCGAGACAGGCACTTCCCAACTTGATTCAGTTCCACTTGGGTGCCCTCCACAGGGCAGCCAGGTTGATGGGTAGTGGCCGGGTCAAGAATCTGGCCTGCAGATCATGGAGTAAGGTACATGCTAGGGTTGACCAAGAGAGTTCGCTCGATATCTGCAGTGCTCATGTTTCACTTTCTATTTTATGTATTGGTATATGTATTATAATAATAATAGATTTTTATTTCCATAAGACATCTACAAATGTAAATATAAGTGTGGACTAGAGGTTTAATATGAAGAGATGGAAAAAGGAGCATTTTCAGTAATGTGTACTGGTCTACCAAGTACCCCTGAATTTGGAAAATGATCTAGGCTAGATAATATACATACATATATAGAACATACAAATACAAACACATTTAGGTAAATAAAGCAAAGAGACATAAATCATAAATCATAAGTGTATGTGGTGGCTTTGTCTATTGGTCAGAGCCAATGGATATTAATTCAAGTTGGTACTTTAGCCTTACAAGCTAGACAGATTTATTCATCAGTAAAGACAGTGACATTAGTTGTCAATGTATGCGGTCAGTACATAACAAATTATGAACACCTTGATCTTGAAGGTCGGCATCTCTCCGCCTTTGTTTACATAGCCTAGCTTGAAAATTGAACATTTCGAATGATGCCCGATAATCGTGTCTGTTGCATTATACTTACGCCCGCCAAGGGGATCTGTGTTTTCCGATGTAGCTTCCCCGTAAAACTAAGCTATTATCACTCTCTATCGATATCAGTGATACTAATCTACAACTTGGACCGAAGGAATTGTTTCATATGGCCATATTTAAAAAACGAACAAAAAAGGTGGTTACCTGTACCGTTTCATGGTGGATTCTGAATAGTACCGAATAACGACCGATCAACCTCAGCAGAGCATGACCAACGCTTGTCAACAGAACAACCAACAGCTTTGTGCGGGAGGGGGGAGGCTAGATGGTCAGACTATAGACTATAGACTATAGAGAGAAGTTAACTATTTCTCACAAACAACTAATTTATCACAGTAAAACGTAGATTCTGGCGGATTTACTTCTGGATGTATTATATACACTTTGCTCCTGGGTGTTTATGTATTACATGTTGGCTTGCTAAGGTAAGTTGTCCCTGAGCTTGAAGAGCCATTAGATTTTGTGTCTGTGCTGGCGAGTTCCTCTGGGTTGGTGTTCTGATTAGTAAAAGTTTCCATGGTTGCTTAAGATTATTTTGTCGGACACTACAAATCTTTTAATTTTTTTGATTGGGTACTATCAATATTTTCCTGAAGGTATTCCGAGCCTCCTTACATTATTTGTTTTCTTTAGTCCCTCAGATATACTTAAGGCAGTGATAAGTCATAATGAATTCATCAGAGGAAAGGAGCCAGGCAGGTCCCTGAAATACCAATGTGCACCCTTTTGAAGCCCTTCAGGTAGCAAAACCAACCAGACAAAATCTTTCAAAATGTTGGTCAACTGACTCTTAGATGGGTTAGAAAAGAATCAAACAAAAAGTAGAAAAGATTCAGTTTTTTACTGATGTTAACTGAGAGTGCAGCTTTAATAGACATATTTTCTGTCTCCTCAGGGATTATTATATCAATCTAGCATACCCAACCACCAGTTACGCTAATCCCATGATGGTAGTGTTAGTATCCGATGGCTCCAGCACTGCATCAGGTTTCACTCTGGACTTTACTGTGGATTCCTGCACAGATGGTAAGTTGACAGCCAGGTTTGTCCCCATATGTCAGATTTTCAGAAAATGTACAATTCACCTTCACTTATCCTCTCAAATAACCCAAATTTCAGACGAAAATAAAGTTCAAAATACAGTTCAACCTATCCGAACAGATTGCTAGAATCAGTGCAATGCTGAATATACTCCAATGTACCTAGTATTGACCAAATTGCAGCCTGATTTTGCAGAATTTACTAAATGTAAGCAGCTGCCAATTGTACATTTTCTGAAAACCTGACCCATATGTTTTACCTCATTTAAGTGCAAGTCTCACCTTTTATCATGTTTCAAAAGAACCTCAGACCCAAAGGATCACATTTAGATGAGCGATTACTTTAGATTTGATTTTTGGACTTTTTGGAATTTTCATTCAATGAAATAATTATTCATTGATAGATGTAATATGTGTTTTGTTATGTTCGTATAATAGTTCTTGGTCTGGACCGACCATACAAACTACCAACCATTAATTACACCGTTGTTATTGTACCCTAATTTTAACCTCATGCTCTAGTTAGTAAACCTTACTGTTCGCTAATTATTATATATAATATTCAACTAAGCCTACACATAAAGAAACAGCTAAACCTAGACAAGTAGAAACTAGCCCATGAATATCAAATGAAATAGCCATGAAATTTCTATTGTAATATTTTATTGTGAATTTGTTTTGGCAATCACCAGGAACCCACTGAAAAACTTGGAACTTGTTTTCAAAACTGGGCCCTCCTTTTTGTAATCACCATTGATGCAAATAAAAAAATGCTTTGAATTTGAATTTGAATAGACCTGTTTATCCTTTAATAGTAATGGTGGAAAATGGACAGGTGACTATAAACCGAACAACATCAACCTTCACATATGGATGTGAATTTGGCTTTATACCCAACAACAGTGACATGCCTGTATCTTGTGCTGATGCTGCTAATAGTGCTTGTGGTATGTAAACAACAACTCCTCATTTTTACAATTAAAAGATACTGTCCAGTGAGATTTATAATATTCAAGTGAGCCCCAAAAAATATATTCGCTACCAAGGTTAACACCAAGGTAAATAAAAATAACAGACAGATTTGTATTAAAAAAATATACCGAGCAGCTTCTATCCCCTTTTTAGTTTCATGAAAGTTGTGTGGTGACCATCCTTGCTTCGCCTTACCTTTGTATGTATCATCCTGCATGTTTCACTCACCTGTATATGCAACAATGGTAAACTATGTTTATACCTGTTGCCAACCAACAATGGTGAATTATATTTATATCTGAAATACTTCATATGCAACTGACCAGCATAATTTCATGTCTGCTGACTTATGTCTTATGATTGCAGTCATCTTGTCTTTTGTGAATTAATGGATCAAACTGGATCTTATATCACATGTATTCAACGTGTCAACCTTTAACTATGTCTTGCATGTATTAATGGCAGACTGTTTGTCTGGTAATTTAAATACCATGCCTATCTCAATTGACCATGGCTCAAGGACACACAGTGACAATCTTCAAGCGAAGCAGTGACAGTCGACAAGCTGTTGCTAACCAAAAACTTGCTTAACATTTATATCTTAGATCTGTTTCGATAGCCCAGCATACCACGCTATGAAAACCAAACTGGTTAATATCTCGAACTTGACCCAATTTGAACAGTCAGTACACCATTAACTATTGTTGTATCATCTACTACCACTTGTTTGAATGTTCCATCTGTATGTAATCATTCTCCACTTCCATCTCATTTAAATGTGTTAAACTACTTTTTAATAACTCATGTAAGTTGATTTTGTAACAATTCATGTTAACTATAAGATTTAATCCCGAAGGCGGCACCCTCTGGGAGAAATAGTTTCTAGATTTGGAGCAACCGCATAGTACCATACCATCTGCAATAAAAGGATTTTTTAATTGAATTGAATTGAATTGAATGCAATCCGGAAAATGTATAATAGGTGGACGTGGCATAAGACACCTCACCTGTATGACCTTTTGAATGCCTTGGGGCAGATAACGTGGCCTTTTATATCTGGCTCATGTTCCCGCCAAAGTTGAAATCCTTTGTTCAGTGCTTGATTCACAATGGTGCTTGTTTCTATTTGGGTCAGATTTTCAAAAAATTGTCAGCTGTACACATTAAGTAATTTTTTTTGGATTTAGTAAATTCTGCTAAATTAGGCTGCACTTTGGTCAATACTAGATAAGTTCGAGAATATTCAAGATTTTGGTTAGGTTGAAGTGTATTTATAACTTTATTTTCGTCTGAAATTTGGGTTATTTGAGAAGATTGGGGAAAGTGAATTGTACATTTTCTGAAAATCTGACCCATTTCTGTCTGTCCCTGGGATTGTTTAGTTGCCTGTGGCAGGCGAGGGTAGTCTGTCCTTTGGTATAGGAGGATAAGAAGGGGAGATTTATTTAAATAGGGGATTGAGAGAGGGGGGATTTATAGAGCTTAAGTAGGAAAAACCTTTTTGTTTTATCCTTTAGAAATAGATTTTCGGTTTCGGCTGTTTGGCCTCATCAGGTACATTTTTTCTAGGTGTAGGCTCTTTCCCCTTTCTTTATTCCACTTCTCTGTGGGGCATAGTAGTAGTGTCAGTAGTGTTGTGTTTTATTTTATTTTATTTATTTATTTATTCTTATATGGTTTGGATTTCACCTGAAGAAGACCACCATATCAAGTAGAAACGTCGTGTAATATGTGTACCAACAAATGCCTGAATAGCAGGAACAGCAAATACTGAAGTTTGAGGTTGTGGTGTTATTTTTCAAATAACATTTTGGATTTGTTTATTCCATTTCGATGGTAATAAGATTCCTGTCTTTGCACATTGATTTTGGTAGGACATTTAAAAAAAGAGTACAGGTATCAGTGTTAGCCAGACCCCTTATTGTATACAATTTTAAAATAAGATCCTTACTTAGTGTAGTGGTCCTGGTGGATGAACCTGGGATTGTGACCTGTTGAGGATAGCCTAGCCGCGATAGCTCAGTTGGTAAAGCATCGGGGTTCGGTTCCCCGTCAAGGCAATGGCATTTTTCAGCAGGTTCACTACAATTGGTGCCGTGACCAGCCATCTGAGGGCAGCACTGTATACCCCAAGTTGGCCGAAACCATATGAGATGAGTTTCGTCCATTGTTGGAAGGGGGCAGTGTAGTGGTCCTGGTGGATGAACCTGGTATTGTGACCTGTTGAGGATAGCCTAGCCGCGATAGCTCAGTTGGTAGAGCATCGGAGCGTCAATCCGAAGGTCCGGGGTTCGGTTCCCCGTCAAGGCAATGGCATTTTTCAGCAGGTTCACTACACTTAGTATATAATACTATGTTCAGAAAAACAATTTTTGATTTTTTGGCATACTCACAACTGTTTTTCGTATTTGTTTTTTGTTATTCGGTAATCCAGAAAATGATAAAGCATCTTAAACTTAGCGTTTATATAATCTCTGATATTGTCTGTTACATTTTTTTTTATTTTTTTTTATTTCTTTTATTTGGGCAGTAGTACATTTCATGGCCTCGTTCATTATTCAACTAGCTATTGCTACAATTGGGATACTGATTAATAATTCAGCATGTATCTGTGGATAACATTGAGATATTTCGAATAAACATCCTCAGACTGTTTTGGTCGAACATTTATTCCAGTGTCTACTCTTATATATTCTTCCTAGCGTCATGGTCACATATATCCGTTAAAAATGTCATTTTATTATGATGTCAGCTACCGTCTGTAATTTATTCAAAGATTATGATAATCGATTCCATACTGACTTTTTTACTTGCTAATCTTTTGGTATCATTTGTTTTAGAACTGTCTTACCTTCTGCATAATTTCTAGTGTTTATCGCAAATCAATATTTTTATGGGCCATAATAAATGTCAACATTATATGATACTAATCTTGGTCGCTTCCTACATGTGGACATTGCTTATATATATACTTACAGACATATATTATTTTAGTTCACAAAATGAAAAATTCGTCACTCATCGCTGATACATTATTGAATATATCAATACAAATTAAACATGGCATGTGTATAGACTTAAAGAAAACAATCATCTCATTTATTTCAGAATGTTATGTACCATCCAGTTTATACAGAGCAACAGTGCCCACAGCGCCTGTGGCCGGGGAAGTGAACTACACAATACAATGTGATGATGGGTTTACTACAACACTTGGACCAAATGTAACAATCCCCTGTGGACAGTCTCCTCCTCAATGCTGTAAGTGTTTCTGCTTGTGGCAAAAACCTTTGTCCTCAGTTGCATTAGGCACATTAAGCTTGAAGTTGAGGAAAATGCTGGGAGCATTAATTCTCGTTGTAAATCTGTCCTTGAGTATAACCCAATAGGCAAGGGAACATTACCAAACCCTTGTCGTAATAACAACATGGATACTGTGTATGATGTTTTTCATGATTTAAACATTTGATCACTGAAATTCACTATTCACTCATTCACCATATATTGGGGTGAGTAGAGATGAGACGTTCTAGTTTCAATCGCTTGTTCTTAATTGTAATGTGATTAACCTAGACAATTCATCCATGTGATGGACTAACAGCGAACTTTGAAGTTTGATCCACACATGTTTTCTACATTTCCTCTACAGTTTGTGATGTGCCTGAGTTTGCTGGGCTGTCCAACTCTGTGGTTGAAGAGGTGAGTGGACAATACACCTATGTATGTGCATCTGGCTACAAGCCTGTGTCATCAGCCCCTATTAACTGTGGAGATACTGGAGAGTGCAGTAAGTTATAGTTATCACCATAATTATGTAACAATGAAAAGTCTGTTTATCGAAAGGAAACTGTTTCCAATAGCTTCCTATCTGTGAAATCTAGATGTTGGAAGGATGATTTCTTTAAATGCAAATATTTTGGGTAAAGGACTATATGACATTTAGAATGAGGAGGAGCATGACATTGTTTTTATATAACGTTCCTAAATGAGTAAATAAGTGTACTTTTATTCCAGTATGTGATGTGTCATATAGTTTACACCGAGCCATGGTGCCCACACCTCCTGTGGCTGGGGAAGTGACCTACCAAATACAATGTGAAGATGGGTTTACTACAACACTGGGACCAACTGTAACAATCCCCTGTGGACAGTCTCCTCCCCAATGCTGTAAGTGTTTCTGCTTGTGGCAAAAACCTTTGTCCTCACTAGCATTATAGCACTAGGCTTAAAGTTTAGAAGATTGTTGGGACAATGATATCTCTGGTGTAAAGCTTGAGTAAAAACCATGATTTACAAGAGTCTCAGGAGCATGATTACTCTCGTGAAAAGCTTGTGTAAAAACCATGATTACGAAGATCATTGGGAGCATGATTTTCTGTTGTAAAGCTTCAGTAAAAACAGTGATGCCATGGAACATTTTCAAACCCTTATCGTAATGGCAACATGGATACTGTGTATGATGTTATTCATAAATTATACATTTTAACCCTGAAAGATTCACAATTCACTCAATCAACATATATTGGGGTAAGTAGAGATGAGATGTTCTAGTTTCAATCGCTTGTTCTTAGTTGTAATGTGATGAATCTTGACAATGTGATTGACTAACAGTAAACTTTGAAGTTTGATCTACGCCTGTTTTCTACATTTCCTCTGCAGTTTGTGATGTGCCTGAGTTTTCTGGGCTGTCCAACTCTATGGTTGAAGAGGTGAGTGGACAATACACCTATGTATGTGCATCTGGCTACAAGCCTGTGTCATCAGCCCCTATCGACTGTGGACAAACTGGAGAGTGCAGTAAGTTATAGTTATCACCATATGTAACAATGGTTAGTCTGTTTATCCAATGAGAACTGACTCCAATAGCCAGCAAACTGTGAAAGCAGGATATTAGGAAGATTATTATTTAATGGAAATACTTTGGATGAAGGATTGTTTTTAATTTGAAGGAAGGAAGAGCCTGACATTGTTTTTATAAAACGTTCCTAAATGAGTAAATAAGTGTACTTTTATTCCAGTATGTGATGTGTCATATAGTTTACACCGAGCCATGGTGCCCACACCTCCTGTGGCTGGGGACGTGACCTACCAAATACAATGTGAAGATGGGTTTACTACAACACTGGGACCAACTGTAACAATCCCCTGTGGACAGTCTCCTCCTCAATGCTGTAAGTGTTTCTGCTTGTTGCAAAAACCTTTGTCCTCACTAGCATTATAGCACTAGGCTTAAAGTTTAGAAGATTGTTGGGACAATGATATCTCTGGTGTAAAGCTTGAGTAAAAACCATGATTACAAAGATCATTGGGAGCATGATTTTCTGTTGTAAAGCTTGAGTAAAAACAGTGATGCCATGGAACATTTTCAAACCCTTATCGTAATGGCAACATGGATACTGTTTATGATGTTATTCATAAATTATACATTTTATCCCTGAAAGATTCACAATTCACTCAATCAACATATATTGGGGTAAGTAGAGGTGAGACGTTCTAGTTTCAATCGCTTGTTCTTAGTTGTAATGTCATGAATCTTGACAATGTGATTGACTAACAGTGAACTTTGAAGTTTGATCCTCACCTGTTTTCTACATTTCCTCTACAGTTTGTGATGTGCCTGAGTTTTCTGGGCTGTCCAACTCTGTGGTTGAAGAGGCAAGTGGACAATACACTTATGTATGTGCATCTGGCTACAAGCCTGTGTCATCAGCCCCTATCGACTGTGGACAATCTGGAGAGTGCAGTAAGTTATAGTTATCACCATATGTAGCAATGGTTAGTCTGTTTATCCAATGAGAACTGTTTCCAATAGCAAGCAAACTGTGAAAGCAGGTTATTAGGAAGATTATTATTTAATGGAAATACTTTGGATGAAGGATTGTTTTTAATTTGAAGGAAGGAAGACCTTGACATTGTTTTTATATAACGTTCCTAAATGAGTAAATAAGTGTACTTTTATTCCAGTATGTGATGTATCATATAGTTTACATAGAGCCATGGTGCCCACACCTCCTGTGGCTGGGGACGTGACCTACCAAATACAATGTGAAGATGGGTTTTCTACAACACTGGGACCAACTGTAACAATCCCCTGTGGACAGTCTCCTCCTCAATGCTGTAAGTGTTTCTGCTTGTGGCAAAAACCTTTGTCCCCACTAACATTATAGCACTAGGCTTAAAGTTTAGAAGATTGTTGGGACAATGATTTCTCTGGTGTAAAGCTTGAGTAAAAACCATGATCTACAAGATTCTCGGGAGCATGATTACTCTCGTGAAAAGCTTGAGTAAAAACCATGATTACAAAGATCCTTGGGAGCATGATTTTCTGTTGTAAAGCTTGAGTAAAAACAGTGATGCCATGGAACATTTTCAAACCCTTATCGTAATGGCACCATGGATACTATGTATGATGTTATTCATAAATTATACATTTTATCCCTGAAAGATTTACAATTCACTCAATCACCATATATATATTGGGCTGAGTAGAGATGAGACGTTCTAGTTTCAATCGCTTGTTCTTTGTTGTCAGGTGATAAATCTTGACAATTCATCCATGTGATTGACTAACAGTGAACTTTGAAGTTTGATCCTCACCTGTTTTCTACATTTCCTCTACAGTTTGTGATGTGCCTGAGTTTTCTGGGCTGTCCAACTCTGTGGTTGAAGAGGCAAGTGGACAATACACCTATGTATGTGCATCTGGCTACAAGCCTGTGTCATCAGCCCCTATCGACTGTGGACAAACTGGAGAGTGCAGTAAGTTATAGTTATCACCATATGTAGCAATGGTTAGTCTGTTTATCCATTGAGAACTGTTTCCAATAGCCAGCATACTGTGAAAGCAGGTTATTAGGAAGATTATTATTTAATGGAAATACTTTGGATGAAGGATTGTTTTTAATTTGAAGGAAGGAAGACCTCAACATTGTTTTTATATAACGTTCCGAAATGAGTAAATAAGTGTACTTTTATTTCAGTATGTGATGTGTCATATAGTTTACACCGAGCCATGGTGCCCACACCTCCTGTGGCTGGGGAAGTGACCTACCAAATACAATGTGAAGATGGGTTTACTACAACACTGGGACCAACTGTAACAATCCCCTGTGGACAGTCTCCTCCTCAATGCTGTAAGTGTTTCTGCTTGTGGCAAAAACCTTTGTCCTCACTAACATTATGACACTAAAGCCCCGAATACACAGTCACGATTTGAGGGCCGATTTGGCATCCACGATCCGTCGTACGATTTCAAATTGTCCATTTGAGATCGCACATCAGATTGTAGGTCCCAAATCGTGCCAAAACTCCTACACATGCACGTTTTCAGGGCCGATTTAGCGCCAATTCAGCGCCGATTTGGATGTACGATTCATCGTAGGGGGAAAAAAGGGTCTTCTGCGATTTCAAATCAAATCGCTGCTGCTTCTACGATTAATCGTCCATGTGTAGATGGTTCTGCGATTTATCGTAGACTTCTATAATGAGGTCTACGACAAATCGTAGGTGCTTTTACGATTTTCAGATTTATTCGAAAATCGTTGGTCCATCTGCGATCTGGCAATATAAAAGAATTTAATTATTAATAATTTTACTTTCAACTGCTATAACTTCCCTAATTTTTGGAGTATCAACATAATTCTTTCACTTGTATAATGCAGAGTTTCGCCTCTACACATGTCGACATTAGATCTCATTCTTCTCATATTTTATTTTTTTTTATTCAACAATTGAAAAGAGAAAAAAACACACAAAAAAATAGGTGATGTGTCACAGAAAAATGAGTAATGTTATATTTTATTTTATTTTTACAGTTTAATAATTTCTTGTTGGCTTCTAGGGTCGTTTTTTAAAACAATTTTCTCACCTCTAAATTTCAGAATCGCAGATCAAATCTTGACTGCCAACCCACCCACGATTTCACTTTTTACCAACGATTTCACTTTTTTCACCATATCGTGCATGTGTAGGTCTAAAAATAGGCACGATTTCAGGCAAATAAGCACCTAGATTAATCGTAGATCCTGAAATCGTGTCTGATTCCCAATTCATGACTGTGTATTCGGGGCTTAAGGTAGAAGTTTAGAAGATTGCTGGGTCAATGATTTCTCTGGTGTAAAGCTTGAGTAAAAACCATGATTTACAAGAGTCTCAGGAGCATGATTTCACTTGTGAAAAGCTTGAGTAAAAACCATGATTACGAAGATCCTTGGGAGCATCATTTTCTGTTGTAAAGCTTGACTAAAAACAGTGATGCCATGGAACATTTTCAAACCCTTATCGTAATGGCAACATGGATACTGTGTATGATGTTATTCATGCATTTTACATTTTATCCCTGAAAGATTCACAATTCACTCAATCACCATATATTGGGGAGAGTAGAGATGAGACGTTCTAGTTTCAATCGCTTGTTCTTAGTTGTAATGTGATGAATCTTGACAATGTGATTGACTAACAGTGGACTTTGAAGTTTGATCTACGCCTGTTTTCTACATTTCCTCTACAGTCTGTGATGTGCCTGAGTTTTCTGGGCTGTCCAACTCTGTGGTTGAAGAGGCAAGTGGACAATACACTTATGTATGTGCATCTGGCTACAAGCCTGTGTCATCAGCCCCTATCGACTGTGGACAAACTGGAGAGTGCAGTAAGTTATAGTTACCACCATATGTAACAATGGTTAGTCTGTTTATCCAATGAGAACTGTTTCCAATAGCTAGCAAATTGGGAAAGCAGGTTTTTTAGGAAGTTTTTTTCATGGAAATATTTGGAAGAAGGAATGTTTTTAATTTATATAATATAATATAATATAATTTATTTAATTTATAATGTTCCTAAATGATTAAATAAGTCTACTTTTATTTCAGTATGTGATGTATCATATAGTTTACACCGAGCCATGGTGCCCACACCTCCTGTGGCTGGGGAAGTGACCTACCAAATACAATGTGAAGATGGGTTTACTACAACACTGGGACCAACTGTAACAATCCCATGTGGACAGTCTCCTCCTCAATGCTGTAAGTGTTTCTGCTTGTGGCAAAAACCTTTGTCCTCACTAACATTATGGCACTAAGATAGAAGTTTAGAAGATTGTTGGGACAATGATATCTCTGGTGTAAAGCTTGAGTAAAAACCATGATTTACAAGAGTCTCGGGAGCATGATTACTCTTGTGAAAATCTTGAGTAAAAACCATGATTACGAAGATCCTTGGGAGCATGATTTTCTGTTGTAAAGCTTGAGTAAAAACAGTGATGCCATGGAACATTTCTAAACCCTTGTCATAATGGCACCATGGATGCTGTGTATGATGTTATTCATAAATTATACATTTATCCCTGAAAGATTTACAATTCACTCAATCACCATATATTGGGGAGAGTAGAGATGAGACGTTCTAGTTTCAATCACATGTTTTTTGTTGTAATGTGATTAATCTAGAAAAGTCATCCATGTGATTGACTAACAGTGAACTTTGAAGTTTGATCCACACCTGTTTTCTACATTTCCTCTGCAGTTTGTGATGTGCCTGAGTTTTCTGGGCTGTCCAACTCTGTGGTTGAAGAGGCAAGTGGACAATACACCTATGTATGTGCATCTGGCTACAAGCCTGTGTCATCAGCCCCTATCGACTGTGGACAAACTGGAGAGTGCAGTAAGTTATATTTATCACCATATGTAGCAATGGTTAGTCTGTTTATCCAATGAGAACTGTTTACAAGAAAAGCTTGAGTAAAAACCATTATTACGAAGATCATTGGGAGCATGATTCTTCTGTTGTAAAGCTTGAGTAAAAACAATGATGCCATGGAACATTTCTAAACCCTTATCGTAATGGCAACATGGATACTGTGTATGATGTTATTCATAAATTATACATTTTATCCCTGAAAGATTCACAATTCACTCAATCACCATATATTAGGGTGAGTAGAGATGAGACGTTCTAGTTTCAATCGCTTGTTCTTAGTTGTAATGTGATGAATCTTGACAATGTGATTGACTAACAGTGAACTTTGAAGTTTGATCCACACCTGTTTTCTACATTTCCTCTACAGTTTGTGATGTGCCTGAGTTTTCTGGGCTGTCTAACTCTGTGGTTGAAGAGGTGAGTGGACAATACACTTATGTATGTGCATCTGGCTACAAGGCTGTGTCATCAGCCCCTATTGACTGTGGACAAACTGGAGAGTGCAGTAAGTTATAGTTATCACCATATGTAGCAATGGTTAGTCTGTTTATCCAATGAGAACTGTTTCCAATAGCCAGCAAACTGTAAAAGCAGGTTATTATGAAGATTACTATTTGATGGAAATACTTTGGATAAAGGATTGTTTTTAATTTGAAGGAAGGAGGGGCTCGACATTGTTTTTATATAATGTTCTTAAATGAGCAAATAAGTGTACTTTTATTTCAGTATGTGATGTGTCATATAGTTTACACCGAGCCATGGTGCCCACACCTCCTGTGGCTGGGGAAGTGACCTACCAAATACAATGTGAAGATGGGTTTACTACAACACTGGGACCAACTGTAACAATCCCCTGTGGACAGTCTCCTCCTCAATGCTGTAAGTGTTCCTGCTTGTGGCAAAAACCTTTGTCCTCACTAGCATTATAGCACTAAGGTTCAGGTTTAGAAGATTGTTGGGACAATGATATCTCTGGTGTAAAGCTTGAGTAAAAACCATGATCTACAAGATTCTCAGGAGCATGATTGTTCTCGTGAAAAGCTTGAGTAAAAACCATGATTACGAAGATCCTTGGGAGCATGATTTTCTGTTGTAAAGCTTGAGTAAAAACAGTGATGCCATGGAACATTTTCAAACCCTCATCGTAATGGCAACATGGATACTGTGTATGATGTTATTCATGATTTATACATTTTATCCCTGAAAGATTTACAATTCACTTAATCCTCATATATTGGGGAGAGTAGAGATGAGACGTTCTAGTTTCAATCGCTTGTTCTTAGTTGTAATGTGATGAATCTTGACAATTCATCCATGTGATTGACTAACAGTGAACTTTGAAGTTTGATCTACACCTGTTTTCTACATTTCCTCTGCAGTTTGTGATGTGCCTGAGTTTTCTGGGCTGTCCAACTCTGTGGTTGAAGAGGTGAGTGGACAATACACGTATGTATGTGCATCTGGCTACAAGCCTGTGTCATCCGCCCCTATCGACTGTGGACAAACTGGAGATTGCAGTAAGTTATAGTTATCACTATATGTAGCAATGGTTAGTCTGTTTATCCAATGAGAACTGTTTCCAATAGCCAGCAAACTGTGAAAGCAGGTTATTAGGAAGATTATTATTTAATGGAAATATTTTGGATGAAGGATTGTTTTTAATTTGAAGGAAGGAAGAGCCTGACATTGTTTTTATATAATGTTCCTAAATGATTAAATAAGTGTACTTTTATTACAGTATGTGATGTATCATATAGTTTACACCGAGCCATGATGCCCACAGCTCCGGTGGCTGGGGAAGTGACCTACCAAATACAATGTGAAGATGGGTTTACTACAACACTGGGACCAACTGTAACAATCCCATGTGGACAGTCTCCTCCTCAATGCTGTAAGTGTTTCTGCTTGTGGCAAAAACCTTTGTCCTCACTAGCATTATGGCACTAAGCTTGAAGTTGAGAAGATTATTGGGACAATGATATCTATGGTGTAAAGCTTGAGTAAAAACCATGATTTACAAGATTCTCAGGAGCATGATTGTTCTCGTGAAAAGCTTGAGTAAAAACCATGATTACAAAGATCCTTGGGAGCATGATTTTCTGTTGTAAAGCTTGAGTAAAAATAGTGATGCCATGGAACATTTCTAAACCCTTGTTGTAATGGCACCATGGATGCTGTGTATGATGTTATTCATGAATTATACATTTTATCCCTGAAAGATTTACAAGTCACTCAATCACCATATGAGTAATTCTCCCAATTGGGCAGCATTTGGTTTTCCAGCCTAGGGTCTCTACAACCTGTATTTGGGATGATCCCACATGATTATAACCACTTTATTCGAATTCCTTGGCAAAAATGAGGCTGTGGGAACCCCCCTTTCAAAGCTGTTATGCTAAAATATTCGCCGTTATTGTGATAAAAGAGCTTTTTTAGGATAGAAAATATATAATAATTATGGAATTTGAATATAATACACAGCTTAATTTAGAAAATATATTACTTCTGCTGACCAGAAACGGTTTCTACACATACACACATGTTCATGATTATGAATCTCATTCCTACATACACACATGTTCATGATAAATTTATATCTGAATTTGTAGATAATATAGTCTTGAGGTCTAGATAGAGAAGACGCACACTCAAGAGAGATGTTGTTCATATTAGTTGTTTTTATACCCTCTTTGGTTAGGGTTTTGTTGAATGTAGAGGATCAATCTAGGTTCCACCTTAAATTCACACAAAGGTGGGTAGCCTCTTTAAAGAGAAAGAAGATTTTAAAGATGCCTTTTATCAATGGGTAGTAAAACAGAGATAAATGATACAATTAATAAAGGTTTAATCGAAACAGAAGAATTAGGAAAAACTAAAGGGGTTAAGTTGGTAACCTGGAACGTGAGAAGTATCCTCAATAAAATTAATAACGTTCATAACTTTTTATCTCTGACTAAAACAGATATATTAGGGGTACAAGAGACCTGGTTAAATGATAATATCCCTAATCAACAGATAGCTCTCAAGGGTTATGAAGTGTTGAGATGGGATAGGAAATCTGGTAAGAAAGGGGGAGGTCTGATGTTATTTGTTAATCAAGACTGGAATGTTGATGTGCAGAAATATGAAAATCTTAATGTATCTAATAAAAATGTTGAGGTTCAAGTGATTTCATGTAAAAAAGGTTATATTAAAAAAATAACAGTCGTCAATGTATATAGGCCACCTGGCGGAGATTTGGAGATTGCTAATGAAACTTTGAGGGGTATCCTGTCAGAAATTAAAAAGGGAGGTGAATTGTATATAATAGGAGATTTTAATATTGATTTCAAAAAATCAATTGATATAGGTGCATCAAAGTCCACAGAGTTCTTTAATATATTTTCTGGATTTAATATGACACAATACATAGAGGAGGATACTAGATCTACCAGTAAATCATCATCTATCCTTGATCATATTTACTCCAATAGTCAACATATATTGAGCTGTGGCACGATTAATGACAATTCCAGTGACCATATTCCTGCGTTTGTTATTAAGAAAAAAAGTAGAAATAAATATGATAGAATCTCATTTAAAGCAAGAAATACAAAGAACTTAGATATTAAGATTTTGCAGGAGATACTAAGAAATGAGAACTGGGACGATATATACAAAGAGGAAACTGATGTTAACGATGCATGGAATATCATTTATAATAGAATCAATAAATTTCTTGACAGGATGTGTCCTATAAAGGAATTTAGAGGAGTTAAGTCAAAACCTCCTTGGTATAGTACGGAGATGATAAGACTCTCAAAAGAAAGAGATAAGGCATTTGTTAAGGCAAAGAAGACAGGGAAAAGTGAAGACTGGGTAGATGCTAAGAAAATAAGAAATAAAATGAACTCCACGCTTATCAAATCAAAAAATGAATACACCAAAAATCTAATAAATGATAATTATAAGGATCCAAAGAAATTATGGGAAATTCTTCAACCTATTATAAATCCGTCTAAATCCAGGTCTAATAGTGTTATCAAAATAAAGAATGAAGAGGAGGGAATTGATGATAACGATATTAGGTCAGAGGAAGATAAAAGCCCAAATTTACTTAATGACTTCTTTGCCTCGGTGGGTGAAACACTAGCCTCAAAAATCAGTGAACCTGATATGAAAGAGAAATGTAAATATAGTGTTAATAATGCTATTGATGTACCAGAAAATCTTGAATTTAAGTTTGAAAAGATTTGTCCATCTACGATTGTTCATTTCCTCATGAAATCTAGTAACTCTAAATCCTCAGGAATACCATTTATGCCTACTGCAATCCTTAAACAATGTTTAATAACACTATCTACTGAAGTGGCATATTTATTTAACAAATCGTTAGAAATAGGGGTGATTCCGGATTTCTTCAAAGAGGCAACTATAACCCCTCTGTATAAATCTGGTGCTAAGGATTCTGCCTCTAACTATAGGCCTATCTCAGTAATTGTACTTCCTGCTAAAATACTGGAGAAATGTATTCACCTCCAGATATATAAATATTTTGAAGATAATCATTTACTATATGATAAACAATATGGCTTTCGTGAAGGTATATCTATAGCCGATGCCCATCAGAATATGTTTGATGATATATATAATGCTATTAATGTTAATAATTATGTCGAAATGGCCTTTTTAGATTTTAAAAAGGCGTTCGACACTGTTAATCATAAGATCCTTTTACAAAAACTAGAAAAATACGGTATAAAAAATGAAGCTTTAAGTTGGTTTAGGAATTACTTATTTAAGAGAAAACAGAGGGTATTAGTGAATAACACATTGTCAGATGAGAAAGAAGTTAAATGTGGAGTTCCTCAGGGAACATCTCTTGGTCCTTTACTATTTAGTATTTACGTCAATGATATTTATAAATGTGCAAATAAGTCCAAAATCCAGCTATTTGCGGACGATACTGTTTTGTATAATGTTAATCAATCTTACAATAACTTAGGAGATAATTTACAATCTGACCTCCAGAATATACACTCATGGTGTAAGATAAATAAGATCTCTCTCAACATAGAGAAATGTAAGGTGATGAAAATAAATTCAGGTAAATTGAAAAACGCTAAGTGCTTGAATGAATATCATTTTGGTGAACAGAATATCTATCACACAGACGAATACACATATTTAGGACTAAAAATAGATTCCAAGCTCAACTTTCAAGCTCATTTGAAGAAAAAAATAGCTGTTATTCAGAATCAAAGTCGGTTATTGTCCAAATCGCGTCATATTTTTACTGAGAAAATGTTCTTAAATTTGTATAAAGTAATGGTTATTCCACATATGGATTTTGGTGATACTATCTATAACGGTACTAGTAATAAGGCGTTGTTGAATAAACTTCAAGTGATACAGAATAATATGGTGAGAAGAGCTAGATATCTAGACAGAAGGTCTAATGTTGTTGAACTATCTGAGGAATTAGGTATTCCTCCCCTTGTAAAAAGAAGAGAGGCACATTTAATGGAGATTGCCTATAAGAAATCTTTAATACTAGAGAATGTTGAATCTAAGAAACCAGAATTAAGGTCACATAAAGGTAATAATAAAAAGAGACTTAAAGTTTTAACTCCTCATTCAGAGAGAATTAAGAGATCATTCCTGTATACTTCTCCAATGCTATGGAACTCTGAAAATAATAAATTCTATGAGGGGCAACAGGTCGATGACCTTGTTAATTTCAGATATATCTGAAAAAACAGTATATATGTTAACAAAGGAAGAAAATTAAAATGTAACTTTGAAATAGTACAATTTCAAATTATATCTTGTATATTGTTGATGGTTTAAATATTAAACCAAAAAATAGAATACATCTTAATCAAGCTTGTAAGACTTGTATGCATGTAGTTTTCAAATAGTGGTATTGACCTGCTATATGTTATCATCAAAGGTATAAATGTCTAATTTGTTATATAAGAGGAACTATTCAGTTGCTAAAAACAAATAGGACTATGCATGTAATAAGTTGAATGTTTATAAATAAGTTAAGATTGTTGTTATCAAATAATATCTTTTATTGTATATGGTGTAATTTTCTGAAGACATATAAGATCCATTGTATAGTAAAAACATCTAAATGAGAACCCTTATTAATATAGGGAAATAAATATAAACAAGAACGGATGGGCGCTCTAGGAAGAGCAATGTGTACATTGAATGAGGACTGACCCTTTTCTATGATATGTAACAGTATTGCAATTTGGAAATAAAAACACTTATATATATATATGAAAAAACACAACATTCATGTATTCATTAATTTGAACTGATTTAGACTGGAAAATCTTGTTTTGGAATAATTGTGTTGCCGTTACGACATGAAATGGCTTCAAAACAATGAAACACTCCAACAGTAATAATTAATTTTAAATTTCATTTTTTTTTTTGTGGAGGGAAGATGTATATGTAGATATATCTAGGTAAAAAGAAAAGTTATCAGCCCACGATGTCTCAGAAACCTGTGATTGCCTTGCATAACATTCCCTGAACTGGTGTGGGAATATTTTATGTCGCGTTACGACATGTAAAATAACTCCCATATTTAAAATAAAATATATTTTTATGCAATTTCCTCTTTTCTAATAATTGTTAAGGCCTGCCTGAATTTCGTAAAAAGTATGGATATGAATAAATACAGATGCTGTTGAAATAGAGTGAGCATATGATAGGATGTCGCCGTTACGACTATAGTGTCACTGTTACGTCATAATTAATAGAAATAAAGATATCCTGCTATATCAGCACAGTTATTGTATAGAAATTAAACAGATATTTTGACAAAAAGTCATTCAAACTTTGGTTACAACCAGGTCCTATCTTGGCAGCCATCATCCATTTTCTAGCTGTTACTTTGTTATTTAATATTGCTGGCATAAATACTGGGTATCTCATGTCAAATTTACACAATATTATTTGATTAATCTGGCTTAATATAGGCGAAATAAGGCAAAAATGGGCGTTTTGGAAATATAGGTGTAGGAATCGAAATATCTGGCACAGCCTTCCCAAATTTTGCCTGTATAATGCTGATATCCCCTTCTACATATACGCCAAAAATTGTAGACATTGGACGAATTTAATTTTTTCTAAAAAAATGGCCTCCTGAAATCAAATGCTGCCCATTTGGGAGAATTACTCATATATTGGGGAGAGTAGAGATGAGACGTTCTAGTTTCAATCACATTTTTTTTGTTGTAATGTGATTAACCTAGACAATTCATCCATGTGATTGACTAACAGTGAACTTTGAAGTTTGATCCACACCGGTTTTCTACATTTCCTCTACAGTTTGTGATGTGCCTGAGTTTTCTGGGCTGTCCAACTCTGTGGTTGAAGAGGTGAGTGGACAATACACCTATGTATGTGCATCTGGCTACAAGGCTGTGTCATCAGCCCCAATCGACTGTGGACAAACCGGAGAGTGCAGTAAGTTATAGTTATCACCATATGTAGCAATGGTTAGTCTGTTTATCCAATGAGAACTGTTTCCAATAGCCAGCAAACTGCGAAAGCAGGTTATTAGGAAGATTATTATTTAATGGAAATACTTTGGATGAAGGATTCTTTTTAATTTGAAGGAAGGAGGGGCTCAACACTGTTTTTATATAACATTCCTAAATGAGTAAATAAGTGTACTTTTATTCCAGTATGTGATGTATCATATAGTTTACACCGAGCCATGGTGCCCACACCTCCTGTGGCTGGGGAAGTGACCTACCAAATACAATGTGAAGATGGGTTTACTACAACACTGGGACCAACTGTAACAATCCCCTGTGGACAGTCTCCTCCTCAATGCTGTAAGTGTTTCTGCTTGTGGCAATAACCTTTGTCCTCACTAGCATTATAAGATAAGATAGAAGTTTAGAAGAACTACTTTATTCATTAAATTGGTATAAATTACACGATAAACAGGTATACAGATATCTAGATTACCTCCAGTTCTCCCTGACGTTTCCTTTAGGCCCAAAACTTTGTTTTTTACATGGCTTTTTAGCTAATCTAATGTACATTTAATTTACAGTGGTACAATAATTAAATTATTAAAATATAAGATAGATGTAAGAAGGAGCAGAGAAGTCTTATATACTTCCCCTTTCTCATGTCGATATTTATAATACCAGTACAGGTATATACTTAGTTTAATCAGTTAAACAAGCTGCGTCGAAGTCCCAGATTTATATTGGGAGTGACATAAACATTTTGTCAGATGGAACATCTAGGTATACTTCCAGAGTCGTACATAAGTAGTACAGATAATAGAGGTTTTTACACAGTGCCTCATTCTTACGTATCAATAATATCAGTAAAGTTATACATTTTGTTTACTCAGCTAAGACAAGCTGTGTAGAGGTCTCAGAGAACATACTGAGAATGACATATACATTTCGTCCAATGGAATGTCTAGGTATACTCCTAGAGACTGGAAGTAGTTTACATTTTTAAATTTACAAACAATTTACAAATCTTGCAAGGTTATCACAGGGGTATAGTTTACAGTGTTCGTTCCAAATGTGTTTGAACTTCTTTTGGTGTGCTTAATTCATGGACTATGGTGGGGAGTGCGTTCCACCCTGTCCTGGCTCTATAGATGAAACTATTTTTATATTTTTATATACAGAAGTTTTTGGAATGAGTACTTTAAGATTCCTTCTGTTTTTGGCATGACTTCTTATGTTCAGGCCTCTGTTATCTTGATTTTTTGATTTTTGCGAGAGGTAGAAGGCACTCTCCATTAAATGGATTTCAGACCTCTGGCTGCAGGTTAAAATCTGTAATTCTTTATAGGCGTTATCCACATTTGTTCTTTTGTGGACACCCATAACGAATCTAATGCATGAATTTAGTTGAGTATCTATCTTTTCTAATAGTTTTTTGGAGGGGGATCTGTAGAATACATCACCATAGTCCATGATTGGCAAGATCAACATTTTTATGATGGTGGTCTTTAACCTTTTACTAAGAATTGTATTTGTCTTTCTAAGAAGACTCACCTTCCAGCGGACTTTGTTTATTACTCCCTGGAGGTGATGGTTATAAGTTAGTCTTTCATCTATGATTAATCCTAGGTATTTATATTGTTCTACCTGAGTTAAGGTCTCATCTCCTAGAGTCAATTTTTTTGTAACCGTTGGTTTTGCTTTTTGGCGCCCAATATTGAAATTGATGTACTGGGTCTTGCTTACGTTCATTGAAATTTTGTTTACTTTACACCACAGGTGGATACAATCCAGGTTTTGCTGTAATGGGTTACTAGCTTTTCCTGTTCCTTGTTGCTGTAAAGAAGGACAGTATCATCTGCATAATGCTGGATGATAGAGTTTTCGACAGTTTTGTTTAAATCATTTATATAGATAGAGAAGAGGATCGGTCCTAGTATTGTTCCTTGAGGAACGCCAAAGGTTATTGTTTCTTGGCTGGAGGTGAGACCATTAACTCTTACAGATTGCTTTCTATTTTTTAGGTAATCTCGGAACCATTCATTCGAACAACCCTTAATTCCATATAATTCAAGTTTTGTCAATAGTTTTTCGTGATGCACGGTATCAAAGGCCTTCTTGAAGTCCAAGAAGACCGCCGTACAAGATTTCGAATTGTTAATATTATCATATATTTCCTGAAGAAGATCAGTGTGTGCTTGAGATACAGAACAACCTTTCCTAAAGTCATATTGTTTATCATAGTATAGATTTTTCGATTCAAAATAATTCGAGAGTTGTTTTTGTATAATTTTTTCCAGAATTTTTGCAGGCATTGAAATCCCAGATATCGGTCTATAATTATTTGTCGATTTTTTGGAACCACTCTTAAAAAGAGGGGTAACTACTGCAGTTTTGAATAAATCAGGTACAGTAGCTGTAGTGATTGACAGGTTCACAATATGTGTGAACTGGAAGAGAAGATCTGCCAGGCAATTTTTTAGAATTTTACCTGAGATGTTTTCAATTCCAGAGCTCTTGTGGGGTTGATACTGTTCAGGGCTTCAAGGATTTCCTTTGGGGTAACTTCCTTGAAATTAAGTTCAGTATGTTCGAGTGAAATATTATTTGTTTTACCTTGTTGTTCAGCGATTTTCTGAAGTTTCTCAGATTCAGATGGGGAGGGGTCAGGGATCTTTTTGGCAAGCGATGGTCCAATATTCGTGAAGAATTAGTTGAACTCATCAGCAATCCTTTCTTGATCGACCTGGTCTCCATTACTGTCTGACAAATAAATCTGGTTATTAGTTTTGATCTTTTCCGGACGTAGTATCGGTTGTATCGAACCCCACAGAGCACGAGGATCATGTACATTGGCATTTAATTTATCAGATAGGGCTGAATTTTTCCCTTTTCTACATAAATTATTAACTTTGTTTCTAATTGTTTTTGCCTTGATCAGCAGGTTTCTGTCATTGTTCAATTTAGCTAGTCTGAATTTGTTATCCCTATCGTTCATAAGTGTGGTTATTTCTTTTGTAAGCCACTCAGGCTTTTTTCTGATATTGTTAAAATATTTCATGGGGCACATGTGATCCATATACATAGTTATTCTCTCAAGTATTATATTCCAACAAATTCCAGGGTCCCTGACATGGTAGAAGCTATCCAAGTCAATATTTTGTAGTATTTCATTTAAAATACGTTGGTCAAACCCTTTCATATTTCTGGCATAATATTGAGCATTTTCATATTTTGTTTTAGCTTTCTTGATAATAATGTAGGTAGGGAAGTGATCTGACGAAGAATTCTCGACAACACCAGATAACTGCACGTTCCCTGAAGAAGTATAGATATGGTCGATTATAGATTTTGAAATAAGAGTTGTCCTAGTTGGTGTTTTAATTTGTTGATTCAGGTTAAATTTATCCATTAAGGATTGCAGATCAGATGCCTGAGTTTTTGACTCTAATAGATCTATAGTAAAGTTGCCAGCTACTATTAGCTGGTGTTTATTGTTTAAAGAGGATAATTTTTCATCTAGTATTTCTAGGAAAGGAGCAGTCGTCCCCCCTGGAGGTCTGTAGACCAGTGCAACAATATAGGGCGTGGTGTGTTTAACCTTCACTTCTACAATCAGTAACTCAATGTCTTTGTCACATACAGAATGACTAGAATATCTATCAGCATCAAGTTCATATTTTGTGTTCACGTACAAGCAAAGACCACCACCTCTCTTTCTAGTTTTCTGTCAAGTCTAACAAATTCATAACCTTTCATTTTAAATGAGTTTGAATGATTATTATCGTTGAGCCATGACTCTGTGAGGCAGACGATTCCAAGCTTATTATTAGACTCTTCTAGACATAGTTGTACATTTTAAAAAATCTTTTGAAGGCTCCTTACATTCCAATTTATTATTGAAAGGCCCTTAATGTTGGAGACATCTTTAAAAGAGGTAAAGATTTCTGACATGGTCAGTATTTAGTGTTTACTAAATTTCGTTGGAGCATGCGGTAACAAACAGCTAACATAGTTTCCTTGACTTACATATAATAATAAGAGTGGTTATACAGTACTTAGAATAATGATGCAAGTAATACTTATCAGTTAGTTCATCGTTAGGTGAGTGTTGTAAAGAATACTTAGCGCTTGACTGTATCGAGACGATTTGTCATTGTTCGGTAGCATTGAGCGATATTGGGGAGAGAAAGGTATTTTTCCTCCAAAAAGGTATTGAATCGTAATATAAATCAAAGAAAATACACACGAGTTCAGGCCTTCACAAGGAGGTCCTTCCTGAGTTTAGCAATCATTTGTCCCTGTAGGTTCTTTCCCGGGAAGTGTCTTGACAGAATGTTGTTGTTTCCATTTAGGAGGGGAGGGAACCTAATGCCGGCTCCCCACTAGTTCAAGTTTAGAAGATTGTTGGGACAATGATTTCTCTGGTGTAAAGCTTGAGTAAAAACCATGATTTACAAGAATCTCAGGAGCATGATTACTCTCGTGAAAAGCTTGAGTAAAAACCATGATTATGAATATCCTTGGGAGCATGATTCGTCTATTGTAAAGTTTGAGTAAAAACAGTGATGCCATGGAACATTTTCAAACCCTTATCGTAATGGCAACATGGATTCTGTGTATGATGTTATTCATGAATTTTACATTTTATCCCTGAAAGATTCACAATTCACTCATTCACCATATATTAGGGTGAGTAGAGATGAGACGTTCTAGTTTCAATCGCTTGTTCTTAGTTGTAATGTGATGAATCTTGACAATTCATCCATGTGATTGACTAACAGTAGACTTTGAAGTTTCATCCGCACCTGTTTTCTACATTTCCTCTACAGTTTGTGATGTGCCTGAGTTTTCTGGGCTGTCCAACTCTGTGGTTGAAGAGGTGAGTGGACAATACACCTATGTATGTGCATCTGGCTACAAGCCTGTGTCATCAGCCCCTATCGACTGTGGACAAACTGGAGAGTGCAGTAAGTTATAGTTATCATCATATGAAGCAATGGTTAGTCTGTTTATCCAATGAGAACTATTTCCAATAGCCAGCAAACTGTGAAAGCAGGTTATTAGGAAGATTATTATTTAATGGAAATACTTTGGATGAAGGATTGTTTTTAATTTGAAGGAAGGAAGACCTCGACATTGTTTTTATATAACGTTCCTAAATGATTAAATAAGTGTACTTTTATTTCAGTATGTGATGTATCATATAGTTTACATAGAGCCATGGTGCCCACACCTCCTGTGGCTGGGGAAGTGACCTACCAAATACAATGTGATGATGGGTTTACTACAACACTGGGACCAACTGTAACAATCCCATGTGGACAGTCTCCTCCTCAATGCTGTAAGTGTTTCTGCTTGTGGCAAAAACCTTTGTCCCCAATAACATTATAGCACTAGGCTTAAAGTTTGGAAGATTTTTGGGGCAATGATTTCTCTGGTGTAAAGCTTGAGTAAAAACCATGATTTACAAGAGTCTCGGGAGCATGATTTCTCTTGTGAAAAGCTTGAGTAAAAACCATGATTACGAAGATCATTGGGAGCATGATTTTCTGTTGTAAAGCTTGAGTAAAAACAGTGATGCCATGGAACATTTTCAAACCCTTATCGTAATGGCAACTTGGATACTGTGTATGATGTTATTCATAAATTATACATTTAATCCCTGAAAGATTCACAATTCACACAATCACCATATATTGGGGTGAGTAGAGATGTTCTTAGTTGTAATGTGATTAATCTTGACAATTCATCCATGTGATTGACTAACAGTGAACTTTGAAGTTTGATCTACGCCTGTTTTCTACATTTCCTCTACAGTTTGTGATGTGCCTGAGTTTTCTGGCCTGTCCAACTCTGTGGTTGAAGAGGCAAGTGGACAATACACCTATGTATGTGCATCTGGCTACAAGCCTGTGTCATCAGACCCTGTTAACTGTGGACAAACTGGAGAGTGCAGTAAGTTATATTTATCACCATATGTAGCAATGGTTAGTCTGTTTATCCAATGAGAACTGTTTCCAATAGCCAGCAAACTGTGAAAGCAGGTTATTAGGAAGATTATTATTGAATGGAAATACTTTGGATGAAGGATTGTTTTTAATTTGAAGCAAGGAAGAGCCTGACATTGTTTTTATATAACGTTCCTAAATGAGTAAATAAGTGTACTTTTATTTCAGTATGTGATGTATCATATAGTTTACATAGAGCCATGGTGCCCACACCTCCTGTGGCTGGGGAAGTGACCTACCAAATACAATGTGAAGATGGGTTTACTACAACACTGGGACCAACTGTAACAATCCCCTGTGGACAGTCTCCTCCTCAATGCTGTAAGTGTTTCTGCTTTTGGCAAAAAACTTTGTCCTCACTAGCATTATGGCACTAAGCTAGAAGTTGAGAAGATTATTGGGACAATGATATCTCTGGTGTAAAGCTTGAGTAAAAACCATGATTTACAAGATTCTTGGGAGCATGATTAGTCTCGTGAAAAGCTTGAGTAAAATCCATGATATACAAGATCCTTGGAAGCATGCTTAGGTAAAAACCATGTTTTAAAAGAATGTTTGACGCAATATTTTCACTGTTGTAAAGCTTGAGTACAAACAATGATGCCATGGAACATTACCAAACACTTGTCGTAATGGCAACATGAATACTTTGTATGATGTTATTCATAAATTATACATTTGATCACTGAAAGATTCACAATTCACTCAATCCTCATATATTGGGGAGACTACTACAACATGAGACGTTCTAGTTTCAATCATGTGTTCTTAGATGTAATGTGATTAACCTTGACAATTTTTCCATGTGATTGACTAACAGTGAACTTTGAAGTTTGATCCACACCTGTTTTCTATATTTCCTCTACAGTTTGTGATGTGCCTGAGTTTTCTGGGCTGTCCAACTCTGTGGTTGAAGAGGCAAGTGGACAATACACCTATGTATGTGCATCTGGCTACAAGCCTGTGTCATCAGCCCCTATCGACTGTGGACAAACCGGAGAGTGCAGTAAGTTATAGTTATCACCATATGTAGCAATGGTTAGTCTGTTTATCCAATGAGAACTGTTTCCAATAGCCAGCAAACTGTGAAAGCAAGTTTTTTTCATGGAAATACTTTGGATGAAGGATTGTTTTTAATTTGAAGGAAGGAAGAGCCTGACATTGTTTTTATATAACATTCCTAAATGAGTAAATAAGTGTACTTTTATTTCAGTATGTGATGTGTCATATAGTTTACACCGAGCCATGGTGCCCACACCTCCTGTGGCTGGGGAAGTGACCTACCAAATACAATGTGAAGATGGGTTTACTACAACACTGGGACCAACTGTAACAATCCCCTGTGGACAGTCTCCTCCTCAATGCTGTAAGTGTTTCTGCTTGTGGCAAAAACCTTTGTCCTCACTAGCATTATAGCACTAAGCTTGAAGTTGAGAAGATTATTGGGACAATGATATCTCTGGTGTAAAGCTTGAGTAAAAACCATGATTTACAAGAGCCTTGGGAGCACGATTTTCTGTTGTAAATCTTGAGTAAAAACAGTGATGCCATGGAACATTTCTAAACCCTTATCGTAATGGCAACATGGATACTGTGTATGATGTTATTCATAAATTATACATTTTATCCCTGAAAGATTCACAATTCACTCAATTACCATATATTGGTGTGAGTAGGGATGAGACGTTCTAGTTTCAATCGCTTGTTCTTAGTTGAAATGTGATGAATCTTGACAATTCATCCATGTGATTGACTAACAGTGAACTTTGAAGTTTGATCAACGCCTGTTTTCTACATTTCCTCTACAGTTTGTGATGTGCCTGAGTTTTCTGGGCTGTCCAACTCTGTGGTTGAAGAGGTGAGTGGACAATACACCTATGTGTGTGCATCTGGCTACAAGGCTGTGTCATCAGACCCTGTTAACTGTGGACAAACTGGAGAGTGCAGTAAGTTATAGTATTCACCATATGTAGCAATGGTTAGTCTGTTTATCCAATGAGAACTGTTTCCAATAGCTAGCAAACTGTGAATGCAGGTTATTAGGAAGATTATTATTTAATGGAAATATTTTAGATGAAGGATTTTTTTCAATTCGAAGGATGGAACAGCCTGACATTTTTTTTTTTTTTTAAAGATTTTATTTATACTGGGGATCGAAGGTCCCCTTACAGGGTTTTTCGCCTGTCCCAGTCTTACATATGGAGACTGAGCAGGGAAGGTATACATAGGTAGAGGTTATATAGATACATATATATATACATGGTTTTAGACACAAACAAATATATAGATTTACTAAGTTGATGTTGATGGGAATCATCATCAAGGTAGGATCGGTAGGAGATTACAATTGAGTGAAAATGGTATTTATCCATAATTTCTGGTTAGACTTGAAGGCCTCTATGGTACCGATATTTTGTTGTCTAGCAGATAGTTCATTCCAGGCCTGTGCTGTTTTGGTGGTTACTGAATTTTGGGCAAGGTTTGTTCTGAAACGGGGAATTTTTAATCTGGGAGCATCAAAGTTTCTTGTGTTTCTATTGGGTGTGTCTCTGTAAATTGGGTTTCTGATTCTTTTGTAAGCTAATATTCTCAGATGCATAATTCTTCTGTGTTTTAGGAGGGATACTTTTGCAGTGGCATGGACTATATCTGTTGGTGTATCATGTTGCAGTTGTAAGACTATTTTGAGGGCCCTATTCTGGAGTCTTTGGAGCTTATCTAACAAGGGTTGGTGCACATTATGTACCAGAACATCACCGTAATCAAAAAAGGGAGCAATTTTGTTTTGAAGATCTTTAGGGCAGCTTGGGTATTCATGAATTTTCTTATTTGTTGCAGCTGGTATGTTTTGTGTGAGATAGTTTTAATCTGGTGAGCTAGCTGGGGTTTTTGATTTAGTTTGTCGTCTATTAGATAGCCAAGATATTTGTATTGTGAGACAGTTTTTAAGTCATTTTGTTGATAAGTTATGCTTTTTGTGTTCGCTGATTTCTTATTATTTCTTGATTTGGTGATATACATTGTATTGGATTTGTCTGTGTTCACAACAAAAAGGTTCCTGCTGCACCAGCTGTGAAGACTGTCTACAGCCTTTTGCATATCAGAGTAAATCATATCTATATTTCTTCCTTGTATGTATAGCACTGTGTCATCGGCGTATAGTGAGAGTCAGTTATTGATGTTATGGACTAAATCGTTTATGAAGATAATGAACATTTGTGGGCCTCAAATTGAACCCTGTGGTACTCCAGTATTTATGGTGATGTGTGATGAGATCTGGTTGTTAACTAGGGCGCATTGTTTTCTATTTTCTAGATAGTTTCTACACCACTGTAGAAGACTACCCTTTATTCCAATATGGCTTAGCTTATCAAGGAGGATATTCTGATTCACAAGGTCAAATGCCTTGCGGGAGTCGATAAAGGTCACTAGTTTGTCATTGCCTGAATCAAGATTCAGGGCAATGTCATCAGAGAATTCTATAATTGCTTCCGTGGTGGATTTGCCTGCTCTAAAACCATATTGATTATCATTAAGTATATTGTACATTTCAAGGTAACTGGTTATTCTGTTGTGTATAATTCTTTCCATTATTTTGCTAGGGGTGGGGAGTAGGGATATTGGGCGGTAGTTGTTAACTCTGCTAGGGTCTCCTCCTTTAAATAGAGGGATTATCTCAGCTGTTTTCCAGGATTTAGGTATAGTAGATGTGGAGAAAGATAGGTTTAGACAGTGGGTGAATTCTTGTACCAGTGTGAGTAGAGCACATTTCAGCACTTTGTTCGGCATATAATTATTTAATGGAGGATGATTTACTAGTGTCGATTTTTTTGACTAGTGGAGGGGTGGTTGGCCTCCATTGTGGGTTTTGGTCATTAGGTCATCTTTGGCTATATTGACAAAGTAGTGATTCAGATAGTGAGGTAATTCATTCGGAGGGATTATGCAATCGTTAGAGTCTACTAGGCTGATAATACCAGTTTTCCTTTTGCTAGGTGAGATAATACTTATGGTTTCCCAGAATTTCTTTTGGTCATGATTGTGGTTGTTTAATTCGCTTATTATAAAATCTCTCTTTGCATGTTTCATATTTAGGTTTGCTATCTTTCTAATTCTCTTAGCTTCGTCCCAATCGGCTTTGGTCTTTGATTTAATGGCCGCAGCTCTGGCTCTGTTCTTGTCATTGAGCTGGTTGAGCAGGTGGGGTGTTAGCCACGGATCATTGCTGTTTTGTACCTTAATATTTCTGGTTGGACACATGCTATCAAGTGTTTTAGTTATTCTTCCTATCATTAATTCCCATGCTATTTCAGGATTATTTATCTCAAAGAAGGGTAGCCAGTTATAATCAGTCCTTAGGCGTCTTTGGAAGTTAATTTCATTAAATTTCCTAAGGGATCTACCTTTCCTGATTACCTTTTCCACTCTTGTCTTGTCTTTTTTTCTGATTGCAAATATAAGTTTGTGGTCGCTAAGATTGACGTTTAATATGCCTTCCTTAGAGATAATGTTACAATTTGTGTATAGATGATCTATTAGCGTTCCATTTAGGGAGCTGTTTTGATTAAGGTGATATCTCGTTGGTGTGCTTATTATTTGTTTAAGATTAAAGTTAGTTTCTATGGTTTTCAGTTCCTTCACAGATGGGTTTGTGTGGTTGAGATAATTTATATTAAAATCTCCCATCAAGAAGAGCTCAGTCTTTTGATTCGAGAGGACTTGGGGTATTATATCATTCAGGTAATTTACAAGTTCAGTGGGGCTTCCTGTCGGGGGTCTATACAGACAGCCGACCACAATAGGTTTCGTGTATTGTATAACAAGTTTGACCCATAAGCATTCTATATTGTTGCTACTACAGTTTAGGTTAGTTAAAGGTACGTAAGTTATAGATGATTTTATAAAGAGGGCAACCCCTCCCCCTTTTTTAGGGGTAGAGAGATTAGTGTTATTCCAATTTCGATCCAATCGAATCAGATTGTATTCAGGAATTTGATAATTATCGTCAGATAGGTTTGAGTTCAGCCATGTCTCAATAATTCCCATTAGGCTGGGTTTAAGTTTGCTAATTTCAGTCTTAAATGAGTCGAATTTGCCTTTTAGACTCTGGGTATTTAGGTGTGCGAATGAGAGTCCTTTGCTAAATGCCATGGTGGGTTTAAAATAAAACAATTTAGATTATGAGCCCTTTATGCAGTTAACTGCTGTGGGCTTATTACCTTGATAACAGGCGGGCGGCTGGCCTGTGCTTGCTAGACTGATTAGATAAAGGTTAACTGGTTGGAAAGGACCAATATTGGCGGCTCCCGACCGTCAATAGTTCGAGGAAAAGGGGGAAGAGTTTCTATGCTATAGTAATTTTGTCTTGCCTGGAACGTATAAGATTTGATCAGGTGAGCAATGTATATATAAGGGTCAGAAAGAGCACTATTGCCACAGTCAGAGTGTGTTTAGTTGCTTTCTGTTGTCTGGGTTGGTATAAATACTTCACGTAAGAAGAGAGTCGAAAATTCTAATTTACTGGAGGTGTCTGCTACAAATTATTAGCTATATGTGGTATAGTAGGTCATGTAGAGAGAGCTATGGGGAAAAGGAAGAAAAGTGTGCGGCTGGTGGTAGAAGAGGCGGGGCTTATATCCAGTGATATTTGATGTAAGCTTCTTCTCCCAAGCGCTGGAGTCTGGCTCCAGGTATACATAGACAGGTAATCTCTAAATCATGGAAGCCATGCTACATTAGTATCTGATCTATCCTAGTTTTCCATCCTTTTATCCTCGAGTCACCGAGCAGTAGTATTTTGAATTTCTCCATTCTGATGTAGGAGAAAGTGATCCGCTGGTGTTTTAGAGGATTGGCGAAGAAGGTGAAAAAATGGTAATAGGATATGTTAGATATAGAGAAAATAGTGTCACTTAGCTTCTGGAATTAATCAAAATTCAGGCGGTGAGCTCTCTTTTGATTCTCTCCAGGATCTGCCCACAGAGATTACTGTTTTTTCCAACTTGGTTGTTCGTTAGTAGAGTACATTCAGACAGGAATCTTCCACAGCCATATACGGGATCGTGGGTAGCTTCATAGTAGAATTTCTTGTCGTCTCTTAGCAGAAAGTCTTTGAGTGTGGGGTTTTCAACAAATTTTCCTTTCATGCATTCGTATAATACGTCATTCGATTTCCGATCCCAGTCTGGATTAACTGTTATCTGTTTGGAGACTCTTTTCACCGTATAGGGATTCTTGATAGACTTCAGTCTTTCAATGAGCTCTGAGGGCGCTTTACATTCGATCACTTTTTTAACTTGAAATAGTTGTTCGACCGATTGGGCCTCAATCCCATCTAATTCTATTGGGCAGTTGAATAGGTTGGATAAAGGACTCATATGCCCTTGAAAGGCTGTACCGTCTGGTGTAGAGAAAGTTGAAACAGTAGTCTTGTCTAAGCCTTTAGGCAATTTATCAAAGTCAGCTCTTGAGTATGTTACACCTGCAATATATACATCAATGCCCTTTGGCCTAGCCTCAAGTCCATGCAAAGCTCGTGCTGCAAAAGCTATTGATCTAGCCTCGTTCATATGGAGTTGTTCTTCCTCGGTATTGTCGCCTTGGACCCAAATCCCACTAATTGGGGCTTTTGTTTATGCTTGTTTATTCCCTTGAATATGTCGATTTTATTGCGGATTGAGGGGAGTGTAATTTTGATGGGACGATGGTAGGGATTACCAGCGCTTTCTCTCTTGATAACCAGTCGTTCGGGGTTTGAAAAAGTTGATTTGAAGTCCATATGCCCAAGCAATTCCTTTACTATTTCTTCCAATTTCTCGCCATCATTTTCTTCAACCCCTTTTAGAATTATATTCTTTTGTCTTGGGTTTTCCCCTACAGATGTGTTGTTAGTGGGAGTGGGCGTGGGTGCCTGTGATGTAATGGGTTGAGTGTTTACCTGGGGTATATTTGGCCGACTATTGATCGCCGCAAGAGTATTGGAATTTAATTCCATTTTGAGAGATAAGTCAGTGATCGTTGTTTGTAGATCTTGGATGCTTTTGTTAATATCAGAATTGGTCTGATCTAATCTAACCTGGTTTGCTACTACCCCTTTCATATTGTCATTCAATTGAACTATGCTCGACTTCATACCTTGGGTGTTAGTGTTCAAAATACCAATGTCTGATTGATTCGTCAGGGCAATATTTCCATAATTCTCGTTCGAACCCTGTATCCTTTCCATGCCAGACAACAATTCATCAATTTTCTTTTCGCGGGCAATAAACTTTTGCATAAAATAGTGTGGGATATCAGGATAGTGAGAGGAATAGTGACTTACCTGATTTCCCGAGGCGTCTTGTTGCTGTGGAATGGCTACCTGTCTATACCCGGCCATTGGGGTTTGAGGTGGGATGAAACCTTGTCCTTCGTTGGAGGGCTGGATCGTTGATCTGTCATTTCCAGGTGTTTGGATCCTCGATTGTTGGGCACTTGTAGGAGCTAACTGCATGTTTTGCTGATTGTTCACATTGAATTCCCTTTGAGCATTAGAGAAATCCCTGGCTAAGATCACATATTGTTGGCACGGATCCATGCTGATTCCGGTAGGCATTTGTGTACGACCCAGTTGGGCCATACTTTTAATGTCAGATTCGCTGAATAAGCTCTTGGAACTAAAATCGATGCTTGATCTGAGGTTCCTAGATCGATTAAAGGTCATTCCTCTATAAGTTGATCACTTCAAAAAACAATTTAGATACGATCTGCTATGGTTATTCCTAATAAGGTCAGGAGCGCGATCCTCTCGCCTGTTAGTGTGTAGCCGCCATCATGTGACCTGTTTTTATAAACGTTCCTAAATGATTAAATAAGTGTACTTTTATTTCAGTATGTGATGTATCATATAGTTTACACCGAGCCATGGTGCCCACAGCTCCTGTGGCTGGGGAAGTGACCTACCAAATACAATGTGAAGATGGGTTTACTACAACACTGGGACCAACTGTAACAATCCCCTGTGGACAGTCTCCACCTCAATGCTGTAAGTGTTTCTGCTTGTGGCAAAAACCTTTGTCCTCACTAACATTATGGCACTAAGATAGAAGTTTAGAAGATTGTTGGGACAACGATATCTCTCGTGAAAAGCTTGAGTAAAAACCATGATTTACAAGAGTCTCGGGAGCATGATTACTCTCGTGAAAAGCTTGAGTAAAAACCATGATTACGAAGATCATTGGGAGCATGATTTTCTGTTGTAAAGCTTGAGTAAAAACAGTGATGCCATGGAACATTTTCAAACCCTTATCGTAATGGCAACATGGATACTGTGTATGATGTTATTCTTGAATTATACATTTAAACCCTGAAAGATTCACAATTCACTCAATCACCATATTGGGGTGAGTAGAGATGAGACGTTCTAGTTTCAATCGCTTGTTCTTAGTTGTAATGTGATTAATCTTGACGATGTGATTGACTAACAGTGAACTTTGAAGTTTGATCCACACCTGTTTTCTACATTTCCTCTACAGTTTGTGATGTGCCTGAGTTTTCTGGGCTGTCCAACTCTGTGGTTGAAGAGGTGAGTGGACAATACACCTATGTGTGTGCATCTGGCTACAACCCTGTGTCATCAGCCCCTATCGACTGTGGACAAACTGGAGAGTGCAGTAAGTTATAGTTATCACCATATGTAGCAATGGTTAGTCTGTTTATCCAATGAGAACTGTTTCCAATAGCCAGCAAACTGTGAAAGCAGGTTATTAGGAAGATTATTATTTAATGGAAATACTTTGGATGAAGGATTGTTTTTAATTTGAAGGAAGGAGGAGCTCGACATTGTTTTTATATAACATTCCTAAATGATTAAATAAGTGTACTTTTACTATATAAAAAAATTTTTTCATTAGACTATATCACTTTACAACCTTCTCTCTATCTTAATCGGGAGCTCGCCCCTGTTAACCAATCAAATTGCTAGCACTTTTTTACACATGTGTACACATGTGCAACACATCCAATCGTATATAAAGCTCAACTAACTGCTGTTGTCATGCACTCACCCCTGAGGAAGGCCCAAGATGGGCAGAAACGCGTTGGGTTATCAGAGATAAATAAAACATTTCAAAAACTGGATCGGAGTGATATTTAGTGGAGTTCATACCTTCTACCATCTTTCGACTTTGCTCCACAGTATCCTCAACGGGATCATTAACCTCCGACAGAAGGCCTACGAATCTAGTTGACAGGCTCATTTGCGATAACGTCTGCCTGCAGCATTCTCCTGTCTGTATCGTAACCTGGGACCTTGGATTCATGCAAGCAAACCTGCTTCTACTAGTGCCTCTAAAGAAACAACACTTGAAGTCTCTTTATTACCTCTACAATGTCATCTCAACACCTAGCAGTACCCGGCACGAGCGCACAACCAGATACGCCGCCATTGAACCAAAACAACGCAGCTTCCGATGACGTCACACTAACACGTGAGCCCCCTTCCGACAACGCACCTGAGATTCCCGCCACTCGTGGCATTAGAATTCTGGATACCGCCTCTCCCTATTTCAGGACATGTAGGAGGGCACTACAAGCCAAATTAAGAGCACAACATCATCTTTCCTACCTACAAAACTGTATTTCCACCAACTCCAGCCCCCGAGGACTGCAAGTACGAGTATTACCGCAAACCCCCACAACAGACTTCAATTTTTTGATCAAGTGGGAGACAGCTCACGCTGACTTCTCCCGCAAGCTCACAAATCTCCTTCTCAGATACTATAAAGACAGAGTTAAAACACTGGACATGCAAATCAAATTGTCTAGAGACTTTATTGAGCAGAAATGCACCGCAGAAGTACAACAGTACATAGAGAACATTCTTGATCAAACCAAGCAGGAACTCATGAAGGAACTAGACGCTCAACGGGGCAACAAACAACAGGCCGAAAGAATCGGCGGTACAAGAAGTATGACAAGAATACGCAAAACACTGTTGTCAACCTCTCAGACAAACGTCTAACTGATGCACACCTGTCTCTACTATTAAAAGGATTAAGCTTCATCCCTACCCCCAATCATCCAATCACATCCACTCCCTGAAAGATACCCTCCTATTTAATAGGAGATTACGACTCACCCATTTCTTCCAGAACAGTTCCTCATACCAACCTAATTCCCTATTCACCTTTGACAAGAAGGGCTGGATACCCCCCACAGGTCTCGACCCAGACCTGGAATCCTGCATTAACCATCTGAACCAATCCATGACAACCAAACCCCTCAAATCCTCAAATCCGACTCCTCCATTATTGTTAAACCGGCCGACAAAGGTGGTGCAACAGTAATTTGGTCCAGAACATCATACGAGGCAGAAGCCTACCGACAACTCAACAATCCACTCCATTACAAAAAAGTCGCATCTACCCTCACTAAGGAACACCATTCCCATATCGTCAATCGACTACGTCAACTCAGTCTTGCAGGCCTATTACCTGAGCATGCAGAGAAATTCATGGTACCAATCGAACCCCGGACAGCCCCTTTTTATTTACTCCCTAAAATCCATAAACCCAACACCCCTGGACGACCAATAGTCTCAGGCATTGATTGCCCAACTGATAAGATATCTTACACAGTAGACCAAGTCCTCAGACCTCTGGTCATCGAGGTTCCCAGCTATATCAAAGACACCCGTGACTTTATCAATTTGATAGAAAATATCAATCACTTGCACGAGGATGAATATTTGGTCACCATCGACGTCACTAGTCTGTACACCAACATACCGCATGAGGAAGGACTAGCAGCCATTCGTGAGGCTCTCCTACTCAAGCCAAATCTACACATACCTACAGATGTAGTCTTGGAATTGGCCGAAATGGTATAAACCATGAACACACTATATTTCAACAATGACCATTATCACCAGGTACATGGAACAGCGATGGGAACTAAGATGGCTCCGTCCTTCGCCAATATTTTCATGGCAAAACTTGAGAAGGAACTATTGTCATCATCAGAATTACAACCGAGCATCTGGCGTTGTTATATTGACGATATTTTTGCTATTTATAGAGTGTCCGAGGATGAAATACAAGAACACATAAACTACCTGAATTCTCTACACCCCACCATCAAGTTTACTGCTAACATCCAACGTAGTCTCGACGTAGTGGTATTCCGATAGGAGGACAACACTCTTGCTACTAGACTATTCAACAAACCCACAGCATCAGGCAGGTATCTTCATGCCTCCTCGTACCATCCCAAACACCAGATCCAGTCAATAGCCTACAGCCAGGCCGTACGAATACGCACCATCTCCACCCACCTAACAGACTATGACTCATCCTGCAAAATCCTTCTAAAAAATCTGACACTTTGCGGCCATCCCCACAAGAAAATCAAAGATGCAATACAAATTGCTCGCAATCTCAATAGAAACCTACTTCTACACCCCCCAAATAAGTCCAAGATCATCCCTTTCATTATCACCTATACCACCCACAACATTAGATCGCAACAACATCTACGTGAAGCTACAAGTTACCTCAGAGACACACCAGCCAACAGGAATTTCCTCCAGTACCGCAAAATGATCGCCTACCGTAGGTCATCCAACCTACGAGACCTCCTAGTTCACTCGTCACACCCTATCCCCAAAAATCCCTCTGGTTCGAAACCTTGCATGCAGTTTCTCTGCAAATACTGTGAACATTTTGTCTCAGTAAAGAAAATAACCTCTACGTCCACAGGAAAATCTTGGCCTATTATTGGTCACAACTCTTGCTCTTCCACATCTGTCGTATATGTCATCACTTGCCCAATATGCCATAAACAGTACGTTGGCCAAACAGGCTGCAACATCAAGCGCCGTATATATGAACATAAACGGGATATCACTCGCAGAGACAGATCCCAACCTGTAGCAAAACACTATGTAGACCATGATGTCCAGGCCAAAGACCTAATAATCACGATAGTTGATAGCAGCAGCAAAGACAAGAACTCAAGACTACGCCTTGAAGAAGCTTGGATCCGTACCCTAGACACCCTACAACCTAATGGCATCAACCTTTACCTTTAATCGACAAACAGCCCACCATCCCTCCATACCGATACAACAACATACAACCCCGCCCACTCCCATCCACGCGCTACGCCCATTGACCCAGATACAACAGCCGTCACTAAGCAACCTGACCCGGAAGTGACCCAGAGCGCATCTTTTGAACAACGTAAACATTCGAAGCCAGTGACTCCCGATCACAACAAGCATGGACCCGGTATACCAGTGCAAATTGTGCCATCTTTGGCTAAAGAACGACCCTGACACAATAGTTGAACATCTAAACAGTGCCCATAATCAAGCAGGTAAGCCTGTCTTTTCCTGCAACATTTGTAAGAAGAGATTCAGCCGTAAATGGACTTTAAAAGACACGCCCACTCGGCACATCCATTTGTCTCTGACTTGGCTTTCATGGACACACCCCTCCCCAACCCAATCCCAGTTACTACAAAACCTGTGCAAGCACCACCGGTAGTAAAACCTACTAATTTGCCACTATGTAACACTGATACTTTATTCCCTCCACAGATAAATCAGGCCAGCAGGCCACTCTGTCTGGAGGAGAACACATCATTCCTCTCATGGCAATACGCACCGACGACAGAGCTGTCAACAAACCCAGGGATCGCAGCTACAACCGTTCACGCAACAGATCTCGCTCACCCAGGCCACGCCCTAGACATAGGAGATCCAGATCCCCCCTTAGGCACCCCCACCACGGTACCCACCGAAGTAGAAGATTCAATACTGCAGCTACTCACAGAATGGGCCAAAGAAACAGAGAATACCGTGACAAGTCACCAAACCGCTCCCGTAATCACACCAATTACCGGGTCCATTGCCATTCCCCCCGGGACCACCAACGCAACCGAAGCACACCACGTAGCCCAAACATGGCCCCATCACCTACACCTCCATGCCCACCACCAGCTTCACCCACTGTCAGGTCAGTAGTGACAATCCCCAGTCATAATACAACCAGCGCGTCAACAGAGACATCAGCAGCTAATATGACTATCTCCCCCGTCCAACTCAACACTACTAACATGATGCCATCACCAATTGATACTTTCGCACCTCACTACTCCCCCATATCCCCACCCTCCAACAAGAAATCAACTCCCTCTATTATAAATACCAAGCGCAGTCTGAACTTTGCATCGCCCCATGCTGATCAACAGGACGAGGAAGCGGACATAGTGCTACCTGAGATGAATGATTTCGATACCAAGATCAATGGCACCTCAACCACTCTTTATTATATAATGAGAACAGTCAAATCGCTTGATAAGGATGTAGGAAGAGCATTCGCATCAATTCTCGAACGTCATGGTTATCTACACAGAACTTAATTATAACGCTTATCTATTAATAACTCTCTTATCACAACCATTTAACTGTAAAACTCACTTTTTATGAGGACTTAAAATTATAGTTCCTCTACTTCCCCTTAAACATAAGGACTTCAAACTATAGATCCTTCTCCTCCCTTATTCATTATTATTTATCTCTTATACCACATATTTTATATATCTTTTATAAAAAAAATTTTTCATTAAACTATATCACTATACAACCTTCTCCCTATCTTAATTGGGAGCTCGCCCCTGTTAATTAATCAAATCGCTAGCACTTTTTTACACATGTGTACACATGTGCAACACATCCAATCGTATATAAAGCTCAACTGCTGTTGTCATGCACTCACCCCTGAGGAAGGCCCTAGATGGGCCGTAACGCGTTGGGTTATCAGAGATAAATAAAACATTTCAAAAACTGGATCAGAGTGATATTTAGTGGAGTTCATACCTTCTACCATAAGTGTACTTTTATTCCAGTATGTGATGTGTCATATAGTTTACACCGAGCCATGGTGCCCACAGCTCCTGTGGCTGGGGAAGTGACCTACCAAATACAATGTGAAGATGGGTTTACTACAACACTGGGACCAACTGTAACAATCCCCTGTGGACAGTCTCCTCCTCAATGCTGTAAGTGTTTCTGCTTGTGGCAAAAACCTTTGTCCTCACTAACATTATGACACTAAGAGAGAAGTTTAGAAGATTGTTGGGACAATGAAATCTCTGGTGTAAACCTTGAGTAAAAACCATGATTTACAAGAGTCTCGGGAGCATGATTACTCTCGTGAAAAGTTTGAGTAAAAACCATGATTACGAAGATCCTTGGGAGCATGATTTTCTGTTGTAAAGCTTGAGTAAAAACAGTGATGCCATGGAACATTTCTAAACCCTTATCGTAATGGCAACATGGATACTGTGTATGATGTTATTCATAAATTATACATTTTATCCCTGAAAGATTCACAATTCACTCAATCACCATATATTGGGATGAGTAGAGATGAGACGTTCTAGTTTCAATCGCTTGTTCTTAGTTGTAATGTGATTAATCTTGACGATGTGATTGACTAACAGTGAACTTTGAAGTTTGATCCACACCTGTTTTCTACATTTCCTCTACAGTTTGTGATGTGCCTGAGTTTTCTGGGCTGTCCAACTCTGTGGTTGAAGAGGCAAGTGGACAATACACCTATGTATGTGCATCTGGCTACAAGCCTGTGTCATCAGCCCCTATAGACTGTGGACAAACTGGAGAGTGCAGTAAGTTATAGTTATCACCATATGTAGCAATGGTTAGTCTGTTTATCCAATGAGAACTGTTTCCAATAGCCAGCAAACTGTGAAAGCAGGTTATTAGGAAGATTATTATTTAATGGAAATACTTTGGATGAATGATTGTTTTTAATTTGAAGGAAATAAGACCTCAACATTGTTTTTATATAACATTCCTAAATGAGTAAATAAGTGTACTTTTATTTCAGTATGTGATGTGTCATATAGTTTACACCGAGCCATGGTGCCCACAGCTCCTGTGGCTGGGGAAGTGACCTACCAAATACAATGTGAAGATGGGTTTACTACAACACTGGGACCAACTGTAACAATCCCCTGTGGACAGTCTCCTCCTCAATGCTGTAAGTGTTTCTGCTTGGGGCAAAACCTATTGTCCTCACTTTAATTATGACATAAAGCTTGAAGTTGAAGCAATTCTTGGTAGCATGAATTCCCTGTCGTAAATCTGACCTAGTGTAAAGCCTGATAGGCAATGGAATATTACCAAACCCTTGTGATAATGGCCACATGGATACTGTGTATCTATGTTGCTTTTCATACATGATACATTCTTCTCCAATAAGATTCTTGCTTCACTCAATCAACATATATATTCAAAGGTGTGGTATAGTTTCAATCACATGTTATTGGTTGTAATGTGATGAATCTTGTCAATTCGTCCATGTGATTGACTAACAGTGAACCTGGAAGTGTGATCAACACCTGTTTTGATTTCCTCTACAGTTTGTGATGTGCCTATGTTCCCTGGGATGTCCAACTCTGTGGTTGAAGAGGCGAGTGGACAATACGCCTATATGTGTGCATCCGGCTACAAGCCAGTGTCATCAGTCCCTGTTAACTGTGGACAAACTGGAGAGTGCAGTAAGTTACTGTTATAGCCATATGTAGCAATGAATAGTCTGTATAACCAGTTGAAACCGTTTCCAATAACTAGAACCTCAGTAAAAGTAGAGAATTTGAAATATTTTTTTTTCAATATAAGTTTTAGTGATTGAATTTTAAAGATTATTTGAGACTGAGAATGACAAGAAAGTGACAGGAAGATGAAGCTTGCATGGATTTGCAGCAAATTCTATTCTTGATAATTTTGTTACCTTTATTTCAGTATGTGATGTGTCATTTAGTTTACACCGAGCGATGGTGCCCACAGCTCCTGTGGCTGGGGAGGTAGACTACACAATGCAATGTGATATTGGGTTTACTACAACAGTAGGAACCACTGTAACAATCCCATGTGGACAGTCTCCTCCTCAATGCTGTAAGCATTCTTTAAACCATACAACATAATGTTTAGCTTGACTTGCATCATACCATTCACAAGAATGCTTTGCATTGATATAAAGGAGCCTTTTGTGGGAGAAGCCCTCAGGCCCCACACTACAAGCCCTGACTACAATATCTACATTTTAACTTCCATGGCTAACCTACGTTCTACCTATATTGATTGATCAACTGATATAGATATTGCCAAAGCTGTAATAATTTTGGATGGATAGACACAATACTTGGGGTTAACCAAGGTTATCCATTGCTGAACTAACTCCTGTGAGCCCATGTCTCATTGACTTCTCTGCATTATAACTGGCATGTAACATTGTGTGTGCCTTAATATATCTTTCTAAGGTGTTGATGATATTCATCTAAATATACTAAATACTACAAAGAAATATTTGCTTTGTAAGGACAGCAATAAAAAGGTGTAATTTTGTTGTATTCAATAATGTTGTTTAGTTTCTCAATACTTTTCCTGTAAAGGATTTAGCAGTATATTGTTAAATCAATCAATTTGGCCTTAGATCCCACTGTGCCAGTAGCCTGTGTTGTGCCAATGTTCCTGGGGCTCTCCACCTATGTGGTTATTGATGAGGCAAGTACAGAATATATCTACGCATGTGCATTTGGCTACAAGGCTGTGTCATCAGACCCTGTTAACTGTGGAGATACTGGAGAATGTGGTAAGTAAGCTAGTGTGATATGCTTATTTTTTACATGCAGCAGTCAGTATGTAGAGTAGAAATCATTGGCAATACATTGCTTATGAGATCAGGTGTTATCTTATATAAGAGGTAGAAAAAAAACTATTTCTGACACAGTGCTCTCGGCACATACTCTTCTGGTTCTGTATATAAGAAGTATGCAATGTGGTGCGAAATTGCTGGCTACTTTTGTTGGAGCTAATAAATTTCTAAAAAGTTTGGAATTAATATGCTCTGATTATGCTAGACAGGCTAATGGAATTTTGGTTAATGTCCAATTAAAATGTTGATCACCATGAAAGCATTAACAAAAGGAGGTGAGTGATGCATAGGCTGGCGGAAGTGCATATATCATCAACACATGTCACGGTGGGGCTATTTCTACCTCCTTTTGCCCACTGTCATTCACACCTGATCTTGGAAGCGCCGTATTGGTAACTACTAGTTGAATGAGTAAGGGGCATATCACCATTCTCATCTTGTCCGAGTCAACATTCTAAGGCTGCTAAGTATGATTTCAAGGGAACCATGCTATTCAGTTTCTCAATTTGTTTCAGTATGTGATGTGCCATTCAGTTTACATAGAGCGATGGTGCCCACAGCTCCTGTGGCTGGAGAAGTCAACTACACAATACAATGTGATGATGGGTTTACTACAACACTGGGGCCAAATGTAACAATCCCCTGTGGACAGTCTCCTCCTCAATGCTGTAAGTGTTTCTGCTTGTGACAAAAACCTTTGTCTTCACTTGCATTATGACACTAAGCTTCAAGTTGAGGAGATTCCTTTGAGCATGAATTCTCTGTTGTAAATCTGTCCTTGAGTAAAACCCATGAGGCAGTGGAACATTACCAAACCCTTGTTTTAATGGCAGCATAAGCATTGTGTATTTATGTTGCTTTTCATAAATGATACATTCTTCTCCAATAAGATTCTTGCTTCACTCAATCAACATATATATTTAAAAGTGTGGTATAGTTTTAATCACATGTTCTTTGTTGTAAGGTGATGAATCTTGTCAATTTGTGATTGACTAACAGTGAACTTGGAAGTTTGATCAACACCTGTTTTCTACATTTCCTGTACAGTTTGTGATGTGCCTATGTTTTCTGGGCTGTCCAACTCTGTGGTTGAAGAGGCAAGTGGACAATACACCTATGTATGTGCATCCGGCTACAAGCCTGTGTCATCAGGCCCTATCAACTGTGGACAAACTGGAGAGTGCAGTAAGTTATAGTTATCAACATATGTAGCAATGGTTAGTCTGTATATCTGATGAAAACTGTTTCCAATAGCTAGCGAACTGTAAATGCAGGTTATTAGGAGGATAATTATTTAATGGAATTATTTTGAATGAAGGATTTTTATTAACTTAAAAGAAAGAGGAGCCTGGCATCGTTTTCATATAACATTCCTAAATAATTGAATAAGCCTACTTTTATTCCAGTATGTGATCTGTCATTTAGTTTACACCGAGCCATGGTGACAACAGCTCCTGTGGCTGGAGAGGTCAACTACACAATACAATGTGATGATGGGTTTACTACAACACTGGGATCAACTGTAACAATCCCCTGTGGACAGTCTCCTCCTCAATGCTGTAAGTGTTTCTGCTTGGGGCAAAAACCTTAACCCCATCCGCAATATGGCACTAGGCTTGAAGTTTAGAAGGTTCTTGGTAGCAAAATTTCTCTGGTGTAATGGTTAAGTAAAAACAATGACTTAAAAGATTTTTTAGAGAAGAACTTTTCTGTTGTAAAGCTTGAGCAAAAAATATGATGCCAAGCAACATTACCAAACCCTTTACTTAATGGCAACATCAATACTGTGTATGATGTTTTTCATAAATTATACATTCTATCCATGGGAGATTCATGATTCACTTAATCAACATATATTGGGGAGACGGGCAAATGAGCGCGATTCTGCGTGATTTTTAATGCGCATTCATCTCGCCATAGTTCTGTGATGAGAGTGGACGCTTTTCACGCAATAATTATTGCGCAATGGTCGCGAGATTGTCACGTTAAGGGTATAATGCAATATTAGTGCAAAAATTAGCAAATTCTTATGTCACTTTGAGCGTGATATTTATATACTACCAATTCCTTATATGAATATATATTGTTATAGAGTTAAAAAGTGATATCTCTAGCTAGTTCGTCCTTTTTGACGATTCGTTATTCCACTAATTATTTATTACAGACATGTCATATCAGGTGACGATTCGCCCCTCTGGCGAATCGTCTTTGTATTCCTCTATAAACTGGACGAATGTACTTCTGAGACGATTGACGACTGTACTGGGGGCGATTTCCTCATATGTCTTGTACCCTGTGAATTGGCCTGCTTGAGGTCCGCGTTTTGTTTATAAAAGCATGAGTTTGTGAAATGAGAGACAGAATAAACCTGACTACGATACTAGGAGGTTGTTACGTTGATTCTACTCGAATATAACCTACCACAAGTATTGATCCTAGTCGATTAAGTTATTCATCTACTGGCGCGAAGAATAGAGCGATTGGCGAAGCAACAAGACTGAGCTGGCGAACAGGCGAATCACCTTTATTTAGACGAATAGTAGTAGTATACAATAACCTACAGTAATATGGCATACTCAACTTCTCCATCACTTGAGCATCTCTGGGATGACCAGCCAATGGGGGAAGACCACCATCTACTCATGGGCCAGCGAATCGACGAAAGGCGAAACCGTATCATTGGTGGCAGCGGTGGGATATGTGATGCCCTGGAGGAAGACGGATCCTCCTCATCCATGACGGATCCACATCCCTTCGCCTTGACCCCTTCGTTGGAGGTTACTGTAAATCCTAGGCAGTACAAGAACTGGAGAAGTGCTCAGCCAGCTAGGGACAGGAGAGTGCGAGTACTGGACGAAGTACCAAAGCCTGATACCAAACCAAAGCCAGGCAGTGGAGGAGGTATAGCCACAGCAAGACCAGGACGGAAGGTGAAAGCTTCACCCCGCATCTATGACGGATCCACTTCCCTGGGCGATTTCCTGAATCATTTCCAGGTGGTTGCCGACCTGAATGACTGGACAGATAAGGAGTGTGCTTTGTACCTTGGCGCCAGCCTGGACGGATCAGCTCTAGCCGTCTTAGAAAAGGTTGACTTGGACCCACCAAACAGCTACCTGCTTCTTGTGGAGGAACTGGAAAAACGCTACCAACCAGCTGACCAATTGGCCTTGTATCGCACCCAACTGCGACTGAGGCGGCAACAGAAAGATGAGGATGTGAATATAGTCGCTGACGATATTGAACGCATGATTCGCCTTGCTTACCCGAGAGTGGATCGGGAAGTGAGAGATGATTTAAGCAGGGATGCTTACATTGCTGCCCTTCGAGATGAACGACTCAGGCAGTGGGTGGTGCAAGCTCGCCCAGGAACATTTGCTGAAGCCAGGGCCGCTGCCCTTCATGCTGAGGCCTTCACCCAGGCTGAGAAAGACAGATACTCTACTCCAAAAGGACAGGTCAGAGTGGCTGTGAGTGAAGGAACTCGGCAAGCAGACCCAATGGAGGTGGTGTTTGAGAAGATTCTGGAGCGACTGGAGCGCTTGGAGACGCTTGGAGACTAGTAGGAGCCAACCTAGAAGTAGGGGTAGCTTCCAATGTGGTGAAATGGGACATTTCAAGAGAGACTGTCCGAATCGTCCAAGACTACCTGCTGGGGAACCTCAGCAGTTGCAGGGAAACAACCAAGGACAGTGAACAACCGGGATCCTGTCCAACGCATAACCGGTGAGAAGGAGGGATGGATCGCGGTACAAGGGCGATGGGACCCCTTCACAGCAGGGGTAGTAGTGGATGGACGATGTAGGGGAGTTATGATCCAGTGGCTAGTGGACACAGGGGCGTGTACAACAATTATTAGCAAGCAAGTCTGGCACCGAATGAACGAATCACCTCCTCTTAGAGCATCACCTGTGAGAATAACCGGGGCTGGAGGAATGCCGGTGGATGTGTTAGGCGAAACAGACATTGAAGTGGACTTTGGATCTCTGAGGATACAAATGCCAGTAATTGTAGCCAAGCTGGATCAGGGAGGAATCCTGGGAATGGATGTGATCAGAAGCAGAAGAGGGCAAGTGGACACCGATAGTGGAATCATATGGCTAGAGACTAATGGAACAATGGCCCCTGAGAGACTGGAGGGTTATGCCTATGCAGCTTATGAGACTACTGTGAAAGCAGGAAGCAGAATGATGATGAAAATTGAGTGGACAGCAAGAACTAATGAGGACCAGATACTAATCCTCGAAGATGGAGGTTTTGTTCCCGACTTGAGGGTGGCGAGATCAGTACACACGTCACAATCAGGGGGCAGTGTGGCGGAGGTACTAAACAATGGAGATCAGGACATTCGTGTTCCCAAGGGTAGTAAGATGGCCATTTGGGTGGAAGGAGAGAAACCCCTACCCCCCAATGACATACCAGAGCGAGTGAGGACGGAGGAACAGGAAGAACAATTACTGAATGATCTCTGGTTACAGACGGATAAGGAATTGGTGGGGAGATATGCAGAGAAGGTAGACCAGCTATATCGACGGTTCCTACATGTATTCTTCCTGGAAGGTGAGGAACTCGGAAGAACTGATCTGACTAAACATCAAATTATGACTGGCACACATCCACCAGTCAGAAATAAGCCGAGGCGAGTCCCAATTCATCGGAGACAGGTTGTGGAAACAGAGCTCAAGCGAATGGCAAGGGGAGGAATCATAGAACCCGCCTCCGGACCATGGGCTTCTCCAGTGGTGCTAGTGAGGAAGAAAGACGGGGGGTGGCGGTTCTGTGTAGACTATAGAGACCTGAATAAGATGACTAAGAAGGACGCTTATCCCCTACCCAGGATGGACGACACTCTGGATATGTTAAACGGGGCTAGTGTATTTGCGACCTTGGACTTGGCAAGTGGTTACTGGCAAGTGGAGATGGACGAAGATAGCAAAGAGAAAACCGCATTTTGCACTCACCAAGGGCTGTTTCAGTTCAAAGTCATGCCATTCGGCCTGGTGAACGCCCCCTCCACCTTTGAACGACTAATGGACACTGTACTGTCAGGGCTAGTGGGGGACCAGTGCTTGGTCTATCTGGACGATGTGATCGTATTTGGAAAGATTGTAGAGGAGTGTGCAGAGCGACTGACTGTGATACTGGAGCGAATCACCCAAGCAGGACTAGTCGTCAAACCCAGCAAATGTCAGCTATTTCGGTCGTCAGTTGCTTTCTTAGGACATGTAGTATCTGGAAAAGGGGTGTCAACCGACCCAGCCAAAATAGAAGCTGTCCAGTCGTGGCCCATCCCCACTACCAGGGAAATGATTAGGAGTTTCCTGGGTTTCTGCTCATACTATAGATCTTTTGTGAACTATAGCTAGTCCCCTCTTCCAATTGACGAAGAAAGATGCCACGTTCCTATGGACTCACGAATGTCAGGAGGCCATGGAAGAGCTGCAACAGAGACTGTGCACAGCACCTATACTCAGTTACCCGGATGCCAATCAGCCTATGATCCTCGATTCAGATGCTTCAAATAGCGGACTAGGGGCTGTCTTGTCCCAGTGTATCAACGAGAGAGAAATGGTCTTGGGATTCACCAGTAGATCCCTGACGAAAGCCGAAAAGAACTATTGTGTCACCAGGAAGGAGCTACTCGCCATCCTGTTTGGCATCAGAAGATATAGGTCATATCTAGTGGGAAGCCATTTCACCGTAAGAACTGACCATAGTGCACTCAAGTGGTTGCTGGAGATGAAGGAACCAGAGGGGCAGTTGGCTAGATGGATGGAGGAGCTTGCTTCATATTCATTTACAGTCCAACACCGGGCGGGAAAACGCCATGGGAATGCTGACGGACTCTCACGAATCCCTTGTGGCCAGTGCCATCGTTTAGATGATGAAGAAGAGGAAGAAATGGTCATAGGACGATTGAGGACAATTACCTGGGATGTTGGTCAACAATGGGTGAATGAACACCAGACAGACGATCCTCTGTGTGTACTATTCAAGGAGGCAGTAGAGAAGAACGAGTGCCCCAGTGAATGTGATCGAATACCAGGGCGCGACTGGAGTTGGTTCCTGTGTAACTTCCAGTCGCTAGCCATACAGTCAGAACTGCTAGGGAGCTGGAGATGGACTGGCCAAGGGGGAAGAGAGTGGCGAGTGTACATACCTGTCTCAGCTAGGGAGGAGTTCCTCAAACAAGTACACGAAGGCCCACTGGGGGCCCACCTGGGGCGAGATAAAACATTCAGTAAAGCTAGGAAGTCAGCTTATTGGCCCAACATGACTAAGGACAACGCTTTATTCGTCGCTACCTGCATGCCCTGTCAACAGAGGAAAAGTCCCAACAATAGGAGGAGGACGAAGATGGGGGAACGCCCCCTCAAAGGTCCCTGGGAGGAAATGGCTATGGACATCACAGGGCCCCTACCAGAAACTGAGCGGGGAAACAAATACATACTCGTGGTGACTGATCTATTCTCCAAGTGGACAGAAGCATTCCCCATTCGTGACTTTACTGCACAGACAGTAGCAGATATGCTAGTGAGAGAGATTATCTGCAGATTCGGCACACCCCTCATATGGCATTCTGATCAGGGGAGGAACTTTGAAGCTAATTTGTTCCAAGAAGTAGCTCGAGTACTGGGGATATACAAGACTTGTACGACTCCCTATCATCCTGAGGCCGATGGTCAAACGGAAAAATTTAATTCGACCATGTCTACAATGTTGACAGGACTGGTGGATCAAAGCCATGGCGATTGGGACTTGTGGGTGTGTTTCGTCACTTCAGCTTACAGAGCCTCCACACATACTACCACTGGATTCTCACCTAATTTCCTGGCCTCGGGGAGGGAAGTCAACATGCCGTGGGATGTAGCCTACCCAACACCTGACGGGAAGGGGCTGGAGACGAGAGAACAATACGTGAGAGACATGATTACTACTATAGAAGGGGCCCATGTCATCGCTTTCCAAGCTATGCAGAATACCCGCCTAAGGCAGAAGGATTACTATGATAAATTCACTAAAGAAACCAAATACACAGAGGGTCAATCAGCCTGGATCTATCAGCCTATAAAGAAAGTGGGACGATCTCCTAAGTTCCGTCAGTATTGGACAGGACCCTGGCTAGTGGTGGAAGCCCTGAGTGATATGATATACAGGGTTCAGAGAGGCCGAAAACGCAAAGTAGTGCATGGAAATGTCATGAAACCAGCCCACGTGGGAGAGCGAGTCACCCGTGTATGTTGTGACAACACCGAAACTAGGATGCACGGGGAAATCCCAATAGCAGCGGACCCGAGCGAAGCGCCCTTGACTACAGGGTGGGGTCATAGCAACGGTGACCTAGTTCCACGGAGAGGCAGAGACCGAGCGCAGGCGGCGGGTCACCTAGCAACCATCCCAGCCAATGAAATACATTCTGATACAGGTCCCGCGCGCGGGGCTGGGACAGCGGCTTGTCATGACGCAACGTCACCAGTCATGAGGATCTGGAAGCCGGGGCGGGAGCTGGGCATCCAAGTGCTAAAAAGCCATGTGAGAACAATAACTAGGAGTATGAAACGAAAAGAGACAGAAAGTAATATGACTTTATGTTCTGAGCGCAGAAATGAAATAAAACAAGTGTGTAGGGCCCGAGAGAGTGGAGACAAGCCGACCATGGGGGAAGCGGGGGAAGCTACGGGCTTGTTTGAAGCCGGGAGAGGTGACCTGTCGCTTAGTGGCAGTTCCTACAAAGTATCGGTGGAGGACAATAGGAGAGAGCTGGACTCGGCAGGCTCTTCAGTTCAGTTTACGATGGCGACTAAGCAGCTCCACGAGTGTCATTACCCCAGTTGTGACTATGTGACCAGAGACCGGGGCCAAGCTGAGGAGCATCAGCGAGATAAACACGACGACATTATTCTTGGGGTGAAGTGCGACTTGTGCCCAAAAATAGTCTACAACCGCCGAAAGAGGGATCTTATTAAACAGGGCACCCAATGGAATACCTAACTAAACAATGGTTTACTTAGATAGTTGGACAACCCTACTGTATAACATCTTCAGCAATAAAAGAATCCTTGAATTGAATTGAATTGAACATCGCCAGAATGTTCACCAGGATCAGCGCCCAGACTGGCCTGGGCCGGTTCAGGTGTTGGTGCTTACCTGTCGGCGCCCACTCTCCGGGCGAGTGGCCACTAGCCAGGAAGCTGACTTGTACTACCAAGGAATTCGGTGTACATTGGATTTTCCAAGTGGACAATCAGTGCCACAAGTCCCCGCCAATTCGCCCAGAAACCCACCTGAGGTTACTCGCCAGCTGTATTGCCCTCAGGTAGAACCAGTGACGCCTGCTCGGCCCGATTCGCCAAAGCAAAACCAGTTGCTACAAGATTTTGCCCTGGAGGTAATCGCCCAGTCCCCAGGAGTGGCGAAGGTAACAGACCTGACGGATACTACCATCCCGCCGAGGGTCCTACGAGTGCCCACCAAGATTCGAGCTGCCTCCCCCCTGACCCCCCAGCGGGGTGAACTGTTGTTGGCTGAAACCATCTACGATGGCCAAGTAGTGTCTGACGAGGGGCCTCAGGGGACGGCTGTGGAAGGTGACTCAACCTCGTCCCCTACTTCTAGGAAGGAAGAAGTATCTGTGCTTCATACTCCCCCTCCTCCGTCCACTCCTCAGAACGAATCACCCAGCGAAAGGCAAGTACCATGGGGTTGGACCCCAAGAACCTGTGATACATTGGCCAAACTTGTTAATGAGACTGTGAAGGATGTGCTACCCCCTTCCCATACCACCCTCAAGAGTGGTGGGGTGTTCCAGCCGGAACTAGGGCCACCTCAGTGCAATCCCATGGTGGTGCCCCCAAATATCATGTTGGATGAGGAGGACGAGACGTGGGAAATACTCGAAGGTACTCGTGTGTGCAAACTGGCCTTTAAGCGCACCTTTAAATGGGAAACTTTGGACATCCTCTTGCCTTCCCCCAACCCAGAAGGTCCCCCCCGCCTACCCGATTGGCCAGGGTTCCCAAGGCGAGTGAATCGCAACAAGATTAAGTGCAGCAGAATGATGGGACACTTCCACTACACGCAGGAAGTCTCCACGACATACAGACCAGAGGAGGAGGACGAGGAGATGTGAACTATTGGAATTTTCTTTTAGTGGGGAAAAGCGACTGTGAGTGTTAGTTGTCGTCTTTTCCCAAGAGTTAGGTAATTACACCTGTTGTTGGTCAAGTTCACGTGTGCTATGGGACGTTTTCCCCAATATTTATTGACTTATAGTTATTTCAAGAGACGCTTAGCTGTGTGATTTTACCAAAGGAACGAACAATGAGTTATTATGCAGAACTGTGATTACGAACAATCATTCTCCAGACGCTTCTTCTGAGAGACTACTGTGGCAGCTAAATAATCTACTAGTAGTACTATCTCATATCTTAATCTTTTCTTACGGGTCAAGAAAGCTACGGGGGGAGATAATGTTATAGAGTTAAAAAGTGATATCTCTAGCTAGTTCGTCCTTTTTGACGATTCGTTATTCCACTAATTATTTATTACAGACATGTCATATCAGGTGACGATTCGCCCCTCTGGCGAATCGTCTTTGTATTCCTCTATAAACTGGACGAATGTACTTCTGAGACGATTGACGACTGTACTGGGGGCGATTTCCTCATATGTCTTGTACCCTGTGAATTGGCCTGCTTGAGGTCCGCGTTTTGTTTATAAAAGCATGAGTTTGTGAAATGAGAGACAGAATAAACCTGGCTACGATACTAGAAGGTTGTTACGTTGATTCTACTCGAATATAACCTACCACAAGTATTAATCCTAGTCGATTAAGTTATTCATCTACTGGCGCGAAGAATAGAGCGATTGGCGAAGCAACAAGACTGAGCTGGCAAACAGGCGAATCACCTTTATTTAGACGAATAGTAGTAGTATACAATAACCTACAGTAATATGGCATACTCGACTTCTCCATCACTTGAGCATCTCTGGGACGACCAGCCAATGGGGGAAGACCCCCATCTACTCATGGGCCAGCGAATCGACGAAAGGCGAAACCGTATCAATATATATATAGGATTTTTATTCTGAACAGACAATACATTACAATCAGAAAAGAACAAACCATCTGCAAGTCAAGTGACATGCAGGTCTTCCAGGCAAATCTTGCTTGTTGAACATAATTATATTATATTTAGTAAGTATTTGAAAATAAGTGTTCGGTGGTCAGTCATGATGTATGGGACTGTTTGAGGTCCGTGTTTAGTTAGAGTGTCCATCATTTTGTAACAACGGATAATATTATAAGTTATAGTCGCGTAGTTGTCTTGTCCAGAGTAAGTACAATGATATCACAAGGCTTGATTTCTCTTGTACATTAGCTCCTGTACTGGAGGCTAAATACATTGTGAATGTTAAGAACATTTGAGTTATCACACCGTGGTGTTCATAGTGGTGGAGAACCACTACAGTAACATATATTTACAGTCAATTAAATAAAACAGTAAAGATTTTAACCCCCCTTCCCTGGTGTTATCATTATATCGATCATGCTGTAGAAAGGATTTACATTCCTTGGCTAATTATATTCCCCCCCCCCACATTACCATCAACAAGTCATACAATGAATGTTGTTTGGTTGGTGATAACATCTGATATGTCTTCTCAACCTTTTCTAAGATTTCTTAAGATGGGGATCAAAGTCAAGAGGGTACCTATTTTTCAGGTAGCCTCTGAACTCCTTCCTGTTCGGTATTGATTGGACTTCGCTAGGAAGAGAGTTCCATAAGGTGGGCATGGAATAGAGGTACGATCTACGGAAAATTTCATTTTTCGGAGCGGGCACTCTCAATTTCCTACCGTTCTTAAGGCTCCGGAGTCCTATAGCCCTGTTGTCAGTATATTGGTCATCCAATGATCTTATGAAGGCCCTTTCCAAACCATGTGTCTCGCGTCGTGTTTTTAACAAGATAATTTTTAGCTCCTTATGTATATCGTTTGTACTAGTGTACTTTGGGAGGTGTAAAATTATTTTTAGCGCAGAGTTTTGCAACGTCTGAAGCTTTTGTAGGTATGCTTGGGTCGTAGAACCATAAAATACATCGCCATAATCTATTATAGGCAAAATCATCGTTTTATAGATGAGTAATAATGTTCTTTTACTACACGCCCCATACAGTTTGGACATGGCCCTCACTCTAGATCTTACAGTGTTGATTTTTTTACACATGAATTTTTTGTAATTGAGCTGTCTGTCTAGCTCGATTCCAAGGTATTTGTAAGCTTCCACATCACCCATTGTTTGATCATCAATATAATACTGTACAGTGTTGTTGTGCTCTATCTTAGACCTGACGGTTAGGCTTTTGCATTTTGTGATATTGAGCAAGATCTTATTATTCGCACACCATTTTACTATACAATCTAGATCAGTTTGTAGTGATTTTATTTTGTCTGCCCTGAGTGCCCTATCATCAAATAATACAGTGTCATCAGCAAATAACTGAATTTTGCTTGATTTAACGACCTCTGGTAAATCATTGATATAAACGCTGAATAGTAGCGGCCCCAAGGAGGTTCCCTGGGGGACACCGCATGTGACGGGTTTAAGGGAGGATGATCCACCTCTCAGCATCACTCTCTGACATCTATCGGACAGGTAGTTATTGAACCATTGGTATGAATTTTGGTCTATGCCGTAGTTTAGAAGTTTCTGCAGGAGTAATTTATGATTAACCGTATCAAACGCTTTTTTGAAGTCTAGGAATATTAAATCAGTTGCTCTTTTACTATTTAAGTTGTTGTATACATAGTTTAGTAGATTATCATGGGCTTCGACAATGGATTTTCCCCTCCTAAACCCGTATTGGTTCTCAGTTATCAAGTTGTTGGACTCTAAGTAATTTGACAGTTGTGTGTGGATACAGCTTTCAAGTATTTTCGCTGGTAGATTAATACATGAAATTGGTCTATAGTTACCAGGTGTTTGCTTGTTTCCCTCTTTATATAAGGGGGTTACATTTGCTTTCTTGAAATCACTGGGTACAATTGAGCTCTGTATTGACAGGTTATATAAGTATGCGAATTGGCTACTAAGTGCCGTCATGCAAGGTTTTAGGATCCTGTTTGGCAGAAGGTCGATCCCCGAGGCTTTGTAGTTGCCAAACTTAAGTAAGGCAGCTTCTACTGAAGATCTTTCGATGGGAGTAAACGAGAATTTATTTGGGTTACTTCTTTCTGTGTTTACATTTAAATTTAAATCATTTGTTTCCTCTCCATGGTTTGTAATGTTACTTGCCAAGTTTGGGCCAATGTTTACGAAGTAATCATTGATTGCTTCGGCCGCTTCAGTCCCTCTTAGTATTTCTTTTCCCTGGGTAATTGTTATTTCGCTGTTACGATTACTTTTCCCTTCGGTCACAAGTGGCTTTAATATTTCCGTAATTTTGTGTGAGTCGTTGATGTTCTCATCTATTTTGTTTCTCAAGTATTTATCTTTGGCGTTTTTTATTTGAGTATTTACTTTCCCCCTCAGTTTTCTTGCCCTCTGCCAATCAAGGTCACTCCCTGTTTTCTTTGCTAGTCGGAACGCCTTATCTCTCTCTTTCCCACTGTCAATTATGCTTTTGTCATACCATTCCGGTATGACCCTCACTTGTTTGAATGTTTTTACAGGACACATATTGTCTAATATTCGATTTATGTTGTCTATGATAATCCTCCCAGCTTTTTCTACCTCCCTGGTTTCGTACAGTGAAGACCAGTCTAGATCGCAGAGGATTTCACGAAGAATTGGAATATCCAACCTCTTTGTGTTCCTTGCGGTAAACGTCTCAGTCCTATATCTAGTTTGTTCTTTTTTGATTTGAACATAAGTAGGGAGGTGGTCACTAATATTAATGTTTAAGGTCCCATTTTTGTTTGTAATTTTGCAATTGGTGTAAATGTGATCAATGGTGGACGAAGATGTTTTGCTTATTCTCGTCTGATCAGTTATTAGTTGTTGTAAGTTGTATTTGCTGAGAATGCTTTTAAACCTCTCAGCTCCTATTGATGTGCCTTCCTCGATATTTTTGGCATCATAATTAAAATCACCAAGCATAAACACTTCCTTGGTGGTGTCGATGTTTTCCAAGACTGAGTCTATCACCTCAAGGGCCCTCTGTAAATTTCCCTGTGGGGGTCTGTAAACGTGAAGGATTATCTTATTTTTTATGAATTTCTTTTTGAGTTCAAAAATCTGGATCTCTATGTTCCCATCAGACACCCACATGTCTCTGTATTTTTCGGTTTCAATATTCAGTGATGAATGAGAATATGAGATAAGGCCGCCCCCTCTCCTTTTTTGTTTTCTGTCCCATCTGCACATTTTATAGCCCTGTATTTCTAATTCATTGTCAGAAACACTTTTACTGAGCCATGACTCTTGGAATACCACTAAGTATGGTTCGTTTTCCCTCATGAAGTGATCTATCTGGTCTTTCTTTTGAAGGAGACTTCTCACGTTCCAAGTTACTAACTTTATCCCCTTAAGTTTCCTAAACATATCGTTATCATTTGCTACCTCATCAATGTTATCCATTATCTATCCTTCCCTTGTTAGCACTTCCGAGTGAAGTGATTATTTCCGATCTCCCCAGCTTAATCCTAATAACCCACATAGTCCCCATGCCTATTTGTCCTTGTGACAATTATAGTGCAGATACAGATACCTGGGCATTTGCCCTGACAGGGAGCTACACCCTGAAGGAGGATAAGACCCTTATTGGGATCTGTTTTTGTAAGAGTGGTGGTGCATGTCCCGCCCCAGAGCATACCGGTGTGAGGAAAGCGAGGGTTCGTTGAGCGCCTCTCCCCCTCACTTGGTGAACCCCTGGACGGGCACTCGCCCCACCCTTACTTTCACAACATGTTAATTATAGTGTGTACATGTCAGTTTTTTTATAGTGTTTGTGACATGGTGGTTACTATTACAACAATATTCTTTTGTTTTTTGATTCAGCATTTTTGTTTAAGTAAAATTAATACAAAGTGGGTACAATACCTTCAACACTTGAGTCAGTCATCGTTAGCAACCTAACCTCTATAATCAGTTATATGATAATACCCCTTGAGGTAAATAGTCAATTAGTTTAATTGAGCTTATATATTTCTTGGTTATAAACGTGATCTACTGGTGGTTTCTAGTGGTAGGCTCTCATCGCCTTTGACTGGGTTCGTTGAGCACCGATCGCCAGGTCAAAGAGCCCATCTCTAGCACCCCCCAGTCACTTGATTAAGATATCATGTTTTGACAGTTATTTTCTCCATGTTAAACACGAAGGTTGTTATATGCTGCAATTATACGGTCAGCCACTCTGTCCTTGAGTTCAGGTGATAGATGGCAGCCGTCTTCGGATAGTTTATTGTAGAGCGCATCGTGAACGGGTCTGCCTGTTGTAACTGTCTTCCTGCCCGCTCTGTGTGAGTGTACAAGTGACCCGAGGTATGGTGTAGGTAGACCCATCTCTCTGTTGTATCTCGTGACACTGTTGTATCTCGTGACACTAAAGGATTGAGGGGTATCATGAGTCAAAACGAAACAAATTCTTATGGCCTTTTGAGTGGGATATTTATATACTACAGATTCCTTATATTAATTGTGTTATATACTATAGCTTATTGTTAGTATTAAAAGAGGTTGGAGGAAGGATTGTAATCACGACTTCATCCTTGAAAGATTGCGAACAGAGTTTAGGGCAGTGCATGTTGCCCTCTCTGTATATGCATCATTATATTTTCATCAATTCTACCATCTTCTTTGTGGGCCTGTAGCATAGCAGTCTCCCATTTGATGTGTTCAAGTTGTTAGATGGCTATGCCTTACCCAAGCCACTGCAGGGACAATTTATATGTACAATCATTAGGGTGTTTTGATCACAGCATTTTTGAATATCAAACAGGTATATTACACACATAAACTATAGAAGTATATCACTTATAACATTCCTATGTACATTATGTGGAATATCTATAGTGCTATAAATGTGACATAAGTGTATTAACGCCACTTTTATTGTAAACAAAATTGTAAATGCTCCCCAGTTCCCAATGGCGCCACCTGGTGAAACTATACCACCACCTAGTGAGGATAAGTGGCATAATGGTAAGGGCTAAGGGTAATTGGCTATCCCCAATATTTCGAACATATATAATAGATTTACAGACCAGGCATTGATGACAGATCAAGACCAACACTTACCAATGAAAGACCAAGCAAGCCAAATGAATAGTTCACACATGGATCAGGGAAACCTCAGACCAAAGAACTATCAAATCGACAGCATCGTTTAGCTTTGTGTGTAGGGGTTTCTTTTACTCGGTGTCAGAGAGTGAGTATGAATGTCAGAGAATGGCTTGTCAGATGCGCGACAGTAAGTGTGAATGCTAAGGGAGTGAGCAGTGCCAGGTATTGCGTCCAGTTGTGTTATATTAATTCCACCAGTGTTACATGAAGGTTTGTCTATATTGTACATGGAATAGTTGTAGAATTATGGTAGAGAAAAGAAGTATAAAGAAGAAGTCTAACGGTGAGAAAATAATATGTAAAAGAAGGAATAGGGTTGCCCTATCGCCTAGGGAGATTTTATTTGAAATAGAGGAAATAAATGCGCAAACCAGAGTAATAAACTGGATTTTTCTCCAAATTAAAGCATACATCCATAGGCAGAAGCTATTTAATGATGGCGACATGAATATGTTATCAATCATGTATGAGTTGAGAACAAGAGCTACCCTGGTAAAAATCAATATAGGTAGTAGTAAAAAAAAGGAAAGAGAGAAAAACATGGTTGTATCTCATAGATGACATCTCCGAATGTGTTGAAAAGCTAGAAAGGTAAACCAAGAGAGAAAAATCAAGTATCAACTTCTTTACAGTACGCCGACAGGAATGAACTAACACCAAATTGTCTTTATCCTAGATGTAACAACATGTATACCGATATTGTGGGGAATAAAACGATGTCGTAAACAAAAGAAAAAAAAGAAGAAGTCTAAAGGCTTTGATCCTAAGATCTAGAATGAATATTTATTGTAGTCTAACATACAGGTGGGTGCTTGGTCCATGTGGCTATTAACAGTTGTGGTTGTATTATGATGAGTATTTAGACACGATTTTGAATGCGCATAGATCACACCCATATTATTGACTTTTGAAGAAAACATGTATTAGCAGATACAATTGGTTGAGTAACACATGTTTAATACAAACATAAATGAATATGAATGAGAACCTGGTGCCACACAAGTGTGAGACCCCTAACAACATAGGAGGAAATAGACGCAATGGATTTCACATAATGGTTGCTAATGGCATGTCCATTTCACTGTGATTCAAAGCCATAAGTATCACACTTCACTAGTTTGCAGTCAATCCCAAAATGATTGCATTGCTATCACACTCAATTGCACTCAGTGCCCGTCGGGGAGTAGAGATGAGACGTTCTAGTTTCAATCACATGTTCTTTGTTGTAATGTGATTAATCTAGACAATTCATCCATGTTATTGACTAACAGTGAACTTTGAAGTTTGATCTACGCCTGTTTTCTACATTTCCTCTACAGTTTGTGACGTGCCTATGTTTTCCGGGCTGTTCAACTCTGTGGTTAAAGAGGTGAGTGGACAATACACCTATGTATGTGCATCCGGCTACAAGCCTGTGTCATCAGCCCCTATCGACTGTGGACAAACTGGAGAGTGCAGTAAGTTATAGTTATCACCATATGTAGCAATGGTTAGTCTGTTTATCCAATGAGAACTGTTTCCAATAGCCAGCAAACTGTGAAAGCTGAATATTGGAAGGATTTATTCTTTGAATGCAAATATTTTGGATGAAGGAAGATATTAAATTTAGAGGAAGGAGGAGCCTAATTTTGTTTTGACATAACATTCCTAAATGATTAAATAAGTGTACTTTTATTTCAGTATGTGATGTGTCATTTAGCTTACACCGAGCCATGGTGACAACAGCTCCTGTGGCTGGAGAGGTCAATTACACAATACAATGTGAAGATGGGTTTACTACAACACTGGGACCAACTGTAACAATCCCCTGTGGACAGTCTCCTCCTCAATGCTGTAAGTGTTTCTGCTTGTGGCAAAAACCTTAACCCCATCCACCTTATGGCACTAGGCTTGAAGTTTAGAAGGTTACAAACAATGATGCCAAAGAACATTTCTAATCCCTTGTCATAATGGCAACATGAATACTGTGTATGATGTTTTTCATCAATTATACATTGTATCCATGGAAGATTCATGATTCACTTAATCAACATATATTGGGGTGAGTAGAGATGAGACGTTCTAGTTTCAATCACTTGTTCTTTGTTGTAATGTGATTAATCTTGACAATTCATCCATGTGATTGACTAACAGTGAACTTGGAAGTTTGATCCACACCTGTTTTCTACATTTCCTCTACAGTTTGTGATGTGCCTGAGTTTTCTGGGCTGTCCAACTCTGTGGTTGAAGTGGCAAGTGGACAATACACCTATGTGTGTGCATCCGGCTACAAGCCTGTGTCATCAGTCCCTGTTAACTGTGGAGATACTGGAGAGTGCAGTAAGTTACTGTTATAGCCATATGTAGCAATGAATAGTCTGTATATCCAGTTGAAACCGTTCCCAATAACTAGAACCTCAGTAAAAGTAGAGAATTTGAAATATTTGTTTTTTAATGTAAGTTGTATTGATTCAATTTTAAAGATTATTTGAGACTCAGAATTACAAAAAAGTGACAGGAAGATGAAGCTTGCATTGATTTGCAGCAAATTCTATTCTTGATATTTTTGTTACCTTTATTTCAGTATGTGATGTGTCATATAGTTTACACCGAGCCATGGTGCCCACAGCTCCTGTGGCTGGGGAAGTGAACTACACAATACAATGTGATATTGGGTTTACTACAACAGTAGGAACCACTGTAACAATCCCCTGTGGACAGTCACCACCTCAATGCTGTAAGCATTCTTTAAACCATACAGTTTAGCTTAACTTGCTTAACTTGTGAGCCCATGTCTCATTGAGTTCTCTGCATTGTGCTGGCATGTAACATTGTGTGTGCCTTAATATATCTTTCTAAGGTGTTGATAATATTCATCTAAATATACAAAATACTACATGGAAATATTTGTAAGGACTGCAATAAAAATCTGTGATGTTGTTGTATTCAATAAGTTACTTTTCTTGTAAATGATTTTGCACAATATTATCAAATGAATCAATTTGGCCTTAGATCCCACCGTGCCTTTAGCCTGTGTTGTGCCTATGTTCCTGGGGCTCTCCACCTATGTGGTTATTGATGAGGCAAGTACACAATATATCTATGCATGTGCATTTGGCTACAAGGCTGTGTCATCAGACCCTGTTAACTGTGGAGATGCTGGAGAATGCGGTAAGTAAGCTGGTATGCTTATGATATGCTTATTTTTTACATGCAGCAGTCAGTATGTAGGGTAGAAATCATTGGCAATACATCGCTTCTGAGATTGGGTGTTATCTTGTATAAGAGGTAGAAAAAAACTATTTCTGACACATCGCTTTCGGCACATACTCTTCCGGTTCCATAGCTAAGAAGTATGCAACATGGTGCAAAGTTGCTGGCTACTTTTGTTGGAACTAATAAATTTCTACAAAGTTTGGAATTAATATGCTCTGATTATGCTAGACGGGCTAAGGAAATGTTGGTAAATGTCCATTTAAAACGTTGATCACCATGAAAGCATTAACAAAAGGAGGCGAGTGATGCATAGGCTATCTGAAGTGTGTATATTGTCAACGCACATCACGGTCACGCTATTTCTACCTCCTTCCGCCCCCTAGGCAGAGTTCACACCTGATCTCGGAAGTAACGTATTGGTAACTGCTAGTTGAATGAGTAAGGGGCATATCAACATTCTCATCTTGTCCAAGTCAACATTCTAAGGCTGCTAAGTATGAATTTAAGGGAACCATGCTATTCAGTTTCTCAATTTGTTTCAGTATGTGATGTGCCATTTAGTTTACATAGAGCGATGGTGCCCACAGCACCTGTGGCCGGGGAAGTGAACTACACAATACAATGTGATTTTGGATTCACTACAACAGTAGGAACAACTGTAACAGTCCCATGCGGACAGACACCTCCTACATGCTGTAAGTTTTTCTAATTGTAACAATAAGTCTGTACTAACTTGCATTACAGCGATTGCTTGATACTGATCAGAGTTGGATGGGCAAGAATCATCAGTTACACTTCTGCTTTGTCATAATTTGTGTATCCCACTTTCTCTATCAATCAAACTTACTTGTTTTTCCTCCAACAGTTTGTCATGTACCTTACATTGAGCATGAGGTGAGCATAGTTCTGGATGAGGCCAATGGGACATACACATATAAGTGTGAGCGAGGGTTTAAATCCAGTGAGCCAGGCCCCCTTCCCTGTGGTACACCAGGCACATGTGGTGAGTCAAATGCTTCGTATTTTTTTTTTATTATTATATTTTTATTCATTTAAGGCCAATCGATATTTAACAGTTACATGAAAAAACGCACTATCCACAATGAATGTTTTGGGGCGTTGCCTCTTGTAAAAAAAAAAAAAAAAAATCAATATGAAAATAAAATAAGATAATATGATACTATCTAAAACATGTCATATCTTTCCTTTATGACGTAATATGATCATCAACATATGTATTAAATGTATGTCAAGTGCCTTATTTTACTCAGTTTATTTTCTGGCATCAGGTACATACTCACAGCGTTCTCCTAAATATTGTTTAAAAGTCTTTGTTTTTGACCAAGGGATTTCTGTCCCCATTTCAGAACCAAAAATTAAACAAAGTACGAACCCCATTCAAAATCACTTCAGAAAACCCATAAACAGGAGATTACACAACTTACAGCTTACAAATTCTGCAATTAATGGTCTACCTTATTCTCAAATAAGCATATATTCATAATTTTATATATAGAATCGCTATAACCTAGGAGCCAAACAAATTGCTAGCCCTACAATATAACAAATACAATTTCAAACACAAAATCATTACAAATCAAAGTATCTAATCGTCTTTGGCTCTGAGAGCCGCCCATTCTCTTAGTTTCAGGATAAAAGTCACTCTATTCCGTTCTGTTCTTACATTTTCTGGGAGGGAGTTCCATAAGTTTTTTCCTTTGTAGAAGAGACTACCTCTAAGCTTCTCTTTCTTAGCTATACTTTTCGATTAAACTCAACAAACCCGAAAGTGCTCCCAGCTCGGCAGTGCGAACAAATTTCCCGAAAACCAGTCTGAGAGCCTTATTCCAAGTCAGTTGCATCTTTTTCTTCATTCCCTTGCCCAGGTTGTTAGAAAATTCCAAAATGGGCAATATGTAGGTTTTCACTAGCTGTAAGCAAATTTCCTGAGACATTAATTTTCCCAATTTTGAAAGTAGCAAGTCTGATTTGCTTTTCAAAATGTTTCCTACTGGAGAGGTCTTCACAAATTGTTGTCCCTAAGTATTTGAAATCAGAGACTCTTTCGATTGCAAGATTCATACATTTGAGCTCTGGGATGTTCCCTACAACTGTGCTTTTCCCAAATACCTGCAACTTTGTCTTTTTCCCATTAGGTTTCATACCATTTTCTTGACACCACTCTTCATATTTTATAATAGAACTTTGAGCTCTCCTTATCAGACCATCTGCATGAGTAGCCTGTACCACCACAGCTGCATCGTCAGCATATAAAATAAGGTCTCCCTTGAATTTTTTTGTCGAAAAATCATTTATAAAAATATTGAAAAGGAGGGGCCCTATTAAGGAAACCTGTGGGAACACTAGCATGTGATATTATTGTTTTTTCATGGCGGATAAATTGTTTGCGATCTTCCAAGAAATTGGTTACAAGGTTTATAAGCGTAGGTCCAAGGCCCAAACCTCTCATCTTGTCTAGAAGCATGGTGTGTGAAATGGAGTTGAAAGCTTTCACAATATCGAAATAGATAACAATATCAGAATCCCCTTTGTCAACACATGTAAACAGTTTCTCTTGTAGATCGTATACAGCATCTGACGTTGATCGCTGTTTCCTAAAAACATACTGAGTACATACAAAGAAGTTTGAGTCCTCCAGGACTAAAACATCAGTTCTTACTAGTCTCTGGGTTTTCAGGAAGAAGTGAGAGAGTAAGAGAATAGAGGCAAGGAAAAATTGTGCCAAATTACTTTTGGTATACTTTGGGGTATCTTCCAGTCTTTCCCAAAAAGGTTGTACAGATTTGGGCGTTTCCGGTCAATAGGGGCCGCAAGTCTCATGACCTAGCTATTGACCTATATACGACATACATGGGGTTCAAATTTTAAATTTGTTGGAACTACTAATCCTTCACATAATTGATTCTATACATCTTTAAGCATCCAAATAAAGAATTGTGGGAACACTAATATTTCTAAATATCTCCCTGTGGCAGCCAAAATCAGAAAAAACATAAATTATCTTGTGTTGCATTATCATATTTCAGATCCCATTGGATGCCCAGTAAAACCATCCATTCAGAAAGGAACTATAGGATACTACAAACCGGGTGAGTGGCGTTATGTCCTTTACTTGGCAATGATTCATTTATATATATACTAGCAAAGTACCCGACCTTCACCCTCTTCCTACCACTGTCTTTCCCCTCCTCTATCACTGCCTCTCCTCCTTTTCTCCCCCTGCCTCTCCCCTTTCCTTATTCTCTCTTTCCCTATTCTCTTGTCCCTCACCCTATCCGATTTCTCCCACCCTGTCCCTCTGCTTCTTTCATTCTTTCCTTCCCTATCCCGTCCTTCCCTTCCCTCCCTCTCCCGTCCTTCCTCTCCCTCCCTCTCTCTCTCTCCCGTTGCCAGGCGCAGGACGTGTTGCTAGGAAATCCCACGATTTTAAGTAATGTGATAATAGGTGATAATTAATAATAATATAAATATAATGAGGTTACACAATGTTACGTAATGTTACATAACAGAGGCATGAAGTAAATGACAGTTTTAATTTTTAGAGATTTGAAAAGTGAGTTTACAGGATATATGTTTTATGATAGCTCCTGAGGCTATTTCTGTTCTGGTTGTGTTCCCTTTTATAGCGGGTATAGTATTGACTAGATTGGGGAGGTCTGAAAGACCTCTGGTCATGTGATAACTGTCCTCCTATTGCCTGCCTGCCTGCCAAACTGGAGCAATGGAATGTATGATAACAGTATGATAAGCCTCTAGTGCTTAACCCATGCCCTAATCATAATGTCATTACACTTTGTCTATCCTGTTGTTTGTAGGTGTGGGCTACAAGTTGGTGTGTAACGCTAAATATGTGTCCAACATCACACTGACCACTGTCCAGTATGTGGACTGTATCTGCCCCCAGGAGCAACCCAAGTGCAGTGAGTGACCATTGAATTTGTTTCTATAGAGTTACAATCCAAGTCTAATTCCTCTCTTCTACACATTTCACCTAAAGGCTGGGTTCCACTGGCCAGCTACTACCCCCGCTACTCTTCCCATTTCTTTGCTTCCGCTTCTTTAGAAGTGGGAGTAAGCAGCTGAAGGTATACCAGAATGGGTACTATTGCCCCTCTACTTCCACCACTACTTCTAACACTACTCAGAAATGTAAGCAGACAACATTTTATTTTCACATAGAAATGGACACATCAAGTAGCGTCAGAAGTAGCGTAGAGTGATGCCATTGCCCTGCTACAGCCCCAGCTATTTCCCGCTACAAAGTAGTGGCAGCTTCAAATCAAACACGGTTGATAGAAGTAGGAGCACTCTACGCTTTGAAAACACTCCAAAAGAAGTGGGAAGTAACATGGCTTTGTTGCGGGGCCCAATAGCACCCATCCCTGTAACTCTCCCGCTTCTGCTCCCACTTCTTTCATCAAGAAGCGGGAGCAGTAGCGGGAGAAGTAGCTGGCCAGTGGAACCCAGCCTTAAGTGTATAAACCAGAGAAGGGATATGGCCTAATTGAATGAATAAAGTTTTTACTTAAGTTTTAACTTTGAGCAATATTTTCCTGCACTTCAATTGTTTGATGTTTTTGGTAAGTAGACCTCTTTTGCATTGATGAACTTATAGTTCCCGAGATATGTGCCCACAAGCCGGTTGTAGCGTCAGGGACTGTGACAGACTTTATCTTTGGTGCCAGCTTTATGCTGCAGTGTGACCCAGGGCTGCATATATCTGGTGTAACGGATAACAAGAGTATGATTGACTGTCTAGTAACGTCTACTCTACCCACCTGTGGTATGTTTAGTATCTTAAAATATTTATACTAAGGTTTCGGGAATACTATTGTCATACATTGTCTTCGAGCAAAAGAACTACTTAAGAGTCGTTGGAGAGTTAAAGAAAAATCAGAAAAACCAGAACAAAAATAAAAATCAAAAGAGACTCGACATTAATGTCATTAGAATTCTAAGAGCCTTGATGGCAGTTTATGTTGAATAAAACCTTTTTAAAAACAAAAAACAAATATTTATACTGATTAGTATAGATTTTCATATTAACTCACTTCTCATCCAGCAACCTAAGGGGTATTGAATTATGTTTTCACAGATGATATTCATTTGGCTACTATGTTTGTGCCTGTAGACAATAATGACTTACTGACATTTGGAAATGTCATAAGTCACAAAATTGATATTTTTTAAAGTGTTTATTTTACAAGATTACTTCATTGGAATGTTCTGACCTGAAGGGTGTTCATCACTTTTAGTTATATCAATCAACGTATCAAATTTCAGGACGATGAATGAAATATATCCTTTTGTTTTAAAGGTCAACTTATGGAGTATATTTAGTTACTTTACTGGTTATTCGCCCCCCCCCCCAACGAAATATTGTCAACGTTTTTATTAAAAAATACAAATATCAAACTTAAAATCCAGAAATACTTATTAGACCATCAGACTGTTTACTATCATTAGAATCCACTTTTTTCCAAATATGATGGTATCTTGAAATCTATATTTTGCAACTTATGACTAATTTTCTTAAAACACATCATAAAGACATTAATTTTAGACATTATTACAACATTTCTGTAGTATCCTAGTTGGATGTGTTGCTGTAAACTCATGGAAAGGGATTATTTTCCTACAGAGGACATAGACGAATGTGAGGAGGAGGGTATATGTGGAGAGAATGCTCAGTGCACCAACTCCCATGGTTCATTCACATGTGACTGTGATGCAGGGTTTGTATGGGAGACTGGGGCTGCACTACCAGTACCTGGGGAGCCGAACCCACAGAGGAACAACTGCAGAGGTGTGTTATACATGTTTCATAGCAATGGTGGGGTAAAGGCATGAACAAACTGACTATTGTAATAGAATGTATCAAATATCATCTATCATCATTACTATACTCATCTATCTTCTATCATTATATAATATGATCATATACTAGGCAATGTTTGACAACATTCATTTTCATGAGTATTGAAGTCTTCCTCTGGGTCTTCCATGGAATGAGGTTTATCTTTTTCATTGCTGTAATATATAAGGTCATATTGTTGTGTCTGTGCTGCTTTGATTTCCAGGTTGGTCTATGTTCTTGCTTTGCCAAGCTGAAAGCAAAGCTTGGTTGATGGGAAAATAATTGCCCTTTTTGTAATTAGAATTGAAATGATATATATTGACATTATCAAATTTCCCAACTACAAGTACAATAATTTATTCCAGTGTCACCCCAAGGCTGTGAGTATTTCAACATGGTCAGGGCATGCGGAGCCAGAGGACAATGTCAGCTCACTTCAACTGGTCAGCCGTATTGCATGTTAGTTCAGAATTTCACTTTGATTTTCACACCAATATTTTTTTTTGTACACAAACCCACAGTGTTGCTGGTAGTCATGGCCACTGCATCTTTTAAGTGTACTACCAAAATTCAACTTTATGACTTAAAAATGATTCTATTTATATCATAAAAAACAAATATATAATAAAACAGTTATCTAACTCATTGGTTTCAGTAGCTTAGAATCTCACACTTGTTGCTATGCAAATCATGCGATATTCACACTCCTGAACTACTGAACATCAGTCCCCGTTTGTTGGGCTGGCCGGGACAGTTCTTACATCAACAAAAATACAAAACAATATTTACTGCTCAAAACAGCAAGATCATGGCTTTCCACTGGTTCATGTTGCCTTGTAATCATTTATAAATTGTTGTTAATGAGAGTAACAGCCCAACAAATAGAGACTAAAGCCATTTGATCCTTCGGTTATGGTCCTTTGTTTTGTCTAAGGCTCCCGGAAACAATCCTCGTATTCGCCTCGGCTTAGCTCCGGGTGGCCTTAGACAAAACTCTTGACCATAACCTCAGGATCTAACCGCCTATCAGATGAGCGCAGAGATTGGTTACCATATTTATCATCACATTTTCCAGGTGTGCTGATGGAGAAATCGGACTTACATGTCCACACAAAATGAACAACCTGGCGCTGGCATTTGCTGTCTCATCTGTGGTCCTCAATGTACTGATGATTGCAGCTGCAGGCTTGTATTTGATCAGGAAGCTGTGGCCGCGCTGTGGCCAGTACTTCTCCTCACGACCCTCTGCCTTCCCTCGGCCAGGGATGAGGTCTGCCTTCCCTGGGCTGAGGATGAGACCTGTTTGGCCTTACAGCTACAGCTATTACTCTAATTACTCTAATGTAAAGTTCCCCAGGCCTGTATTAAGACAGGGCTTTGGAGCTGCTCTACCCTATAATAGACGACGAGGGGCAAGAAACAAATTAGGTGAACTTGTAGTGGGATAGGGGTTAGTAGATATTAATAGGGGATTTCCATAGCCGCCATTTTGAATCTTGATTCGCATGGAATTATGGGACTAGTGGTACAGCCTAAAATCTATAGAAAACATGTCATGTTCAGCATGGACTATGTATCAATGCTCTAATGTTAATATCCATGTGCTATACATGTTTCCATGACATAAGTCCCCATCTTTCCCATCATGTATTTGGTTTTTATAAATCGTTTATACAAGCTAAGATATTGGTGAAAACATTCTTGCAACTTTCGATAAAAATGTTGCCAAATATGTGTTTGTCAGATTTCATCAGAATCCATCCCAGAATGCACTGTGACAGGCATGCGCAGTGAGACATGCAACTCCCCTATTCTACCAGGGAGCTTATCACAGTTGCAGCCACTGAGATCAGGTGTGAACTCTCCAAGCTTTTAATAGTTTAATTTGGGACCCTAGGTTGACATATGATTTCAGATTGCTAATATGCACACCTTGTGAGAACGTATGTAATGATTCTGTGAGCAAGACTAATATTATATTATTCAAAGTTATAATGATAAAAGCTGTAATAAAGAAAAGTTGAGGATGCATCTTGATGAAGCTTACTTTATTTAAGTGAAAAATTACCGTATTATTATTGTCATCATGTTCACATTCCGGAAACAACACAATACATACATTTAGTGTGTAACTACATGGGTCATGATTCCATATTCACTGGGACACGAGTATAAAAATATGCTCACTCCTTGCTGGTGTATGGCGAGCCTATACACTACTTCTATCGAGACTACTGACATGGCTAAACTAATATTGGCTGTAACTGTGAAGTGTTATAAGTCCAATAAATATATAAGTCCAATGATATATAAGTATGCATACTGACTTCCATTCATTATTTATTATATGCTCCTAGCATTGACAAAGATTGAAAATAACCCTTTGCCCTGGTTTTGAATTGGGTCAAATCGCACTCCACCCCTTTGGGGTGTCATGCGATTTGACCAAACGTCTTGATCGATTACATACCTCCATTGTGCCAATAGGTATAATGAAGTGTAAGTGTAGTCAAATTAGCGTTAGAGAGAAATAACTATTACTATGTCAAGGTAACAAAGCAAGGCATGAACTGGAAGAACTCTAATTTGAGAAGTTCACAAACTTTCTGTCAACTTCACACCTATTATGGCAAATAAAGAATTTTTTTATCTTATCTTATCTTAATAAAGGCTGGCCACAAGATCTCTCTTAGAACGTCTGGTTGGCGGTTAGCTTCCAACTCGAATTCCAATTCGATTTGAATAATTCAAAATTCTCTAGAATCTTCAGAATGGATAGAACCTTAATATCTGGGTGTTTTGTAAGATCATCTAATCACAGACTTGTAATGAGTCCGTGGTCTAATATATAAGCCTAAATATGAAATGAGGGAAAATTGTTTATACCAAGGCACTGGCAGCGATTTTTTTTATTGAAAGAAACAAAACAAAAATACTTCAATAATAGAATAATACAGTATACCACATAAAACTTTGGCACATTATATGCTGTTTATTATCAAATCATGTTATCATAAAATAATGTACAAACATTAATAATAATGTGATCATAATCATTGTAATTCAAAACCTTTTTACAACACTACACACTAGACCCTCTTTCTTCAGTAAGCGAATGGGATAAGATCGGTCTGAATGGTTATTAATCTTGACACATGATAGCCATGCCTGTAAATAACCATCACTACATTTTCTTTTAAATCTTCCTCTGGCAATTTTAGTAATATGAATAATAATATGTCCATGGAGAGGTGCAATAACGAGAATGCAATCAACATATCAAAACCATGGCATAGGCCTATATACTACTGCGGTAAGCTCTGAGGTAAGCCTTGCGATGGTGCTGTGTTGGTGAGGAGTGTCGAGGTCCTGCCTAACATGGTTCACTGACCATTTAGGCAAGGACCTCGTCATTCCTATCCACCTACAGAAATAGGTCACAACACCATCGCAAGGCTTACCGCAGAGCTTACCGCAGCCAGTGGAGACCACCCTTTATGGAACATATAACAAAGGTAAGTACATTTTGTAGATTTTCAGAAAATGTACAATTCACTTTCACAAATTCCCTGAAATAGCCCAAATTCCAGACGAAAATAAAGTTCAAAATACAGTTCAACCTAACCAAACAGATTGCTAGAATCAATGCAATGCCAAATATACTCAAATTTACCTAGTATTGACCAAATTGCAGCCTGTTTTAGCAGAATTTACTAAATGTGTACAGCTGCCAATTGTACATTTTCAGAATATCTGACCCATATAACTAAGATAAGTACAAGTTACATAATTTTCCCCTCTGCTGTTGTGCTGGTTCTGTACATGGAGAGTTGTGGCGAGATCCTTTCTGCTTGGTTCACTTCTGTTTATGCTTGTTTTCATTCCCTGATCGTGGAAAACTAATATATACAATAGATATGGAACGGAACACCCTAATTGGACCCTAATAATGGAACTCGAACTTCGTGTTCTATTTATTGCATAGCTTGATCTCCGGGTCTCTCAGTAGGAAGGCAGATCTGCAATTTAAGAATACAAAACGTTTGTACATAATGTGAGGTTTTTAGAAAAATGAGTCACAGGTCGCAAAAAAATGGATTTTGAGATATCATCTTATTTGAAATGATGAGATCAATCGGATTCTAATGAATCTAGTAAACAATAGGACATCAAATATGTACTTATATCTTCAGTTTGATATTTTTTTAGAGATCTAGAAACAATATTGTCACCAGTAAAAGAAATGTATTTGTCTATAATGTGGAATCATTTCTCTTCTACTAAAGGGAACCTATAAAGGCAATAGTTGAGTAAAGCCTGGTACTAATGACCATAGCGAGGTGGTGGGCATAACCTACCTGTAACTCAATAGAATCGCGGTATCTCATTTATCAGCAAAACGCCTGTCATGGCAGCCAGAGCCTATATGAAACAATATTACATATAAAGAACTATTTGGCTGACGCAGGTATATATGGATCGGATCATCAGAATATGCATGAAGACTAGGCCGCTCAACACGGAAATCAAATTCTGTTAATTTTGGCTGAAAAAGTGTAAATTATCTTCAACCAATTCGTTAGTTAACCTGTACATATTATACACGAATTGCTCTGAAAACAACAAATCTAGAATGATTACGCATAGTGCGTATTTCACTAGTGATTTACGTGGGGTTGTAATGGCAGCCAATCTGGGTTGGGTTTTTTTTACAAAGAAATGGTAAAATTCAAATTTATGACTCATTTTTATTCTATTTTCATAATTGCAAGCATGGATGATAAATCTGTTAACTAACTCGTTGGTTTCAGTCATTGCGCTCATATTGCACTCATTGCTATGCAACTCATGCAATATTCCCGCTCCTTCAACCAACTCGTTAGTTAACCTGTATAGAGAGAATGGGACGAGCCGGCAATAATTGAAAATTTATAGGACGAGATTCGTCCACATAAGCACGATGCCGTAGGCAGCGTGCTTATGTGGACGAATCAAGTCCTATAAATTTTCGATTATTGCTGGCGAGTTCCATTCTATATTTATTATATGTGCATAAAATTTGATCATCATCAGATATCACTGAAAAAGTATTAAAGAACTCTCAGAGAGTCCCGCTGCCCCGCTGAGAGCACCGCTGAGAGCACCGTCAGTAGGCTACAACGGTGAGCTGTCAGGACTGTGTGATCATGCAGTGTTTACTTACTGACTTTGTTGAACTAAAACGTTCATATCGTAGCCATTTCTTGAGCTACAATAATAAATCTTACATCATTTGATAGAGAATTTAATTCTCTATTTAATGGTGTGGTGTTTATTATGTATTTTTATAATCACAGGTGGATTACCGATCGCGGGGATCTCCGCGGGGATCTCCGCGGAGACAGCGGAAGTGCTGAGTCAGAGCTACTTTTAGACAACTACATTTTTATAGGACGCGTCCTATATGACTATTTTTATAGCACCCCACTTATAGCACCTCCCATATAGCATGCGCGTATAATAAATATATATATAGTATCTCACCTGTAGTCCAGCCACACCTATCACCAGGCTGCCAACTATATTAAAGTTAGTCCGTATCGCATCTATCAATGCCTGAACACACCCTTGCACATACACTTTGTCAGCTGCTTGAAATTTCTGCAACAAAAGGAGTTCATTGTTCAAAGTTACATTTCTTCTAGTTTCTATGGTAATTACATTCATAATATGGTATATAATGTGGAACTGATTTGATGTACTTTACTTTCATTTATTATTTAAGGGCATCATGGAAGAAATGCTTGGCAGAATTATTCGCCCTTATAGGCATGAACACTTGTTTAACTAAAGGATATGATACAAAATGTAGATTATAAATGTTCATGTTGCTGAAGATAATAGGGAGATTTAGCAACGCACCAACACAACACTAACGCATTCATCAACCTTTAGTATATTATTACCATTGTGGGGATATCTTGAGAGGCCTGCAATGCAGATGCCCTCGGCCTAGCGCCAGTGTTATAGCGCCTAGTGTTATTAGAATCTTAAATTTATATTAAAAAAAAGAAGAAGAATAATGATAAGAAGAAGAAACCGAGCCGAGCTAGGGTCTTTTACTTACATCCAGTGTCTGTACCTCATAACCGCAAAATAGATTTATCAGTCCCTCCTGAAATAAAAAAAGAAAAAGTTGAAGTACTGAAATAGCCTGAGTGAAAATTAAATTGAGAAAAAACACTCAGGGGTATTTGTTTTACACAGGTTTATATATTTTTACAAAAATAAAATACTTAGTCAATTTATACTTTGTTTGAGTCCTCTTGGCAGCAGCCCGCCATGATGTGTACTGCCAACAGGACTCAATTAAACCAAATGTGATGTGTTCCAGGAAAATGAGTCATAAGTCGCAAAATTGATATTTTTCAAAGTGTTTTTTTTACAAGATGACATTATTGCAATGTTCTGATTTTTGGGGAGTTTGTCACTTATAGCTATATCAACCAATGTCTCAAATTTCAGGACCATCTATGTAATATATCCTTTCGTTTTAAAGGTCCTTATATGGACTACATTTAGTTACTTTACTGTTTATTGACTCCCAGAAATATTGGAAACTTTTTTTTTTCAAAAACGAAAATATCAAACTTAAAATCTAGAAATACTTATTAGATTATTAGACTGTTTACTATCATTGGAACCGGCTTGATCTCATCTTTTCAAATATAATGGTATCTCAAAATCTATTTTTTGCGACTTATGACTCATTTTCCTGAAACACATCACAAATGCAATGGCTTTTATCATGTAATGTGTCACAAGAAAATGAGTCGTAAGTTGCAAAAAATAACATTTTGAGATTGAACATGATAGTTAAATAGATGAGATCATGCGTTTTAATGGTGCTAAGCTTTAAAGGAATTCTAATGAGTAATTCTATATTTTCCTATGTCTGAAAAATAAGTTAATGATAATAATGATATAATGTTATTATGTACATGCTTTGAAAACACCGTATCTAGAGTGAGTTACACATGGTGCGTATTTCACTAGCGATTTACGTGGGGTTGTCATTTTTACTAAGTTTACTGCAGAAATTCAAATTTATGACTCAGCTTTTTTCTATTTTTATGATTAAAAGCACATAATATAATGAATCTGGTAACTAACTCGTTGGTTCCTTTCACTTAGATTATTGCACTCGTTGCTACGTAACTCATGCCATGTTCACGCTAATTGATGTAAATAATGAACATCACACCAGTGGGCAGAATACAATGAAAATGTGTATATGAATTAAACCCGTGAGCCTACGTCACAATTATGTTTCACTGTATTGTTTGACTTGCCGTATTAAGCATCCTAAATAAATAAAAACAAATTAGATGGGGAAGGTGGACATGTCTCAACAAATACAACTCTGGGGGGACATTTTGGGCTTTGTTTTATTGTGGTGATGTTACATGTCCTTAATAAATAAAAAAAAAAAAAATAATAAAAAAAAAAAAAAGTCTGTTTGTTAACCTGTATATATATGAGATACTGACCTCAAAGTTATCGGGTCTTGTACAGCAGGAATATGGTACAGAACACCGCTCCATACTGGGGGTGGCAGCACTGCAGTTAAAATACTTGTTTCTCGACCAGTCCAAGTAGGTTCTGTATCCAACCCCACAGCATTTGAACTGAAACGGTAAGTAAAGAACGGTCAGAAATTTGGAGAAAGCTTTAAGCTGACCTTTTTTTGAAGATTTTATTTCCACTCTGTTAGCATTATCCCAGTTGCCTGGGTTCTTCTAATACGCCCAGTTTACATAGGATAAAGGCAACAATTACATGTATACATAATGAGAAGTATTTTTAGTAGTAACAGTCTAGCTGTGTCCATAGTAACAATAAAATAATATAATAATGTGATGTGTTTCAGGGAAATGAGTCATAAGTCGCAAAATTGATATTTTTTCAAAGTGTTTTTTTCACAAGATCACATTATGGAATGTTCTAGTTTTGGGGGGGGGGGGGGTTATCACTTATACCTATATCAATTGATGTGTCAAATTTCAGGACAATCTAGGTAATATATCTTTTCGTTTTAAAGGTCCTAATATGGACTACATTTAGTTAATTTACTATTTATTGACCCCCGAAATATTGGAAACTTTTTTTTCAAAAACGAAATATCAAACTTAGAATCTAAAAATACTCATCAATTTATTATACTGTTTACTATCTTTGGAATCGGCTTGATCTCATCTGTTCAAATATAATGATATCTCAAAATCTATTTTTTGCGACTTATGACTCATTTTCCTAAAACACCTCACAGTTGGGTGGCGTACTTGCTGATTTACTTAATACAGTTTTACAGAAAACAGAAAACAGTGGATCATAGGTTTTGGGAGAGTCCCTAACTCAGAGTGTGGCCCAAGTAGCGATATATTCACGTCCAGATAGGAATTAATATATTGTATTAGCCTTCTGTAGAAGAAGGAAAAAGAATTTCCGAATTATATTAAACATAAATTGGTCTTTTTAGTCAGATTCAAGGTCAATAAGGTGAAGAAAAAGTAACTTTAAAAACACAGATAAGGAGAAAAGACCAGATGTAATCTCGATGTTATCAGCTCTGGGAAAAATCATTTTTTGGCAGATTAGATGAAGATCCGATGTTGGAAAAAAAACAGTCTATGCTCACAGCCCCTAAGATAAGTTAAGAATTATATGTCAGTGATTGGACGCCTACTGCGCTAATGGCCTTCCCAGCCTGAAGTATAGGTGTCATAATGGGATTATAATGTCATCTCGCCTTTTGGAGCAAGAGGCTTTCCCTCAGTTTGGAGGGACTCTCCCAACTCTGAGCCAAGAGTGAACAGAGCAGGGGGTTGTTGCATAACAAATCCATTCTGAATATTTCCAATAGGCAAAAACAATATAGGTGTGTTTCCGATTTATCTGGCTGAAAACTAGGTAGGGGGATGGTAACTTTTTTTTATTATTAATTTCATGAAACCACCTCCCAGGCACTGGAAAAAATGTCTATTTTATAACAATAGTTGTTTTAAACAAGGGAAATATGCTTTTTGACAGTTCCAGGGTAGGAAAACCTGTTTTCCTACTGTTGTTAGCCTTTTTGTCAAAAAATCCTAAAAGATTAAGGTATGGTTAAAAAAATGAGGTATGGTAAAAAAAAATTAGGTAGGGGAAGGTTTTTCTAGATAGGGCGGGGGGGGGGGGGAAATCGGAAACACACCTATTTGTTTTGCCTTAGCTACTTTCCCTTGCTTATCAGCTGGTGCACTCTATTTGAGATCTACTTGGAGCGGCTCGCCGTAGGGTTACCTTTGGGTCACTTTGAGTTCTCTAAGTAGGTCTTAAACAGAGTGTAAGGACATTTTAGGTCATTCTTTAATCTTAGGGCAGGGAAAACCTACCTAAGCAAGGCAAAAATAGCTTAGCCATGAACATGGTTTGTATCTTAGGAATATGTATCATGCATGTGTGTGTGTCGGGTGGAGGGGCGGGGAAGGGGCAATGCTGTCCCCACTGTAGGTCCAAACCCTCAGATCAGATAAGAATGGTATGTCAGCCTACTTCGCTAATCGGTTTCCTGACTTAGAACTCGGCGTTTTAATGGGATTATATATAATGACATTTTGCGGTCTTAATGGAATTATAATGGCACTTTTCGGTTTGAAGCGAGAGGCTTTCCCTTCGTTTGAAGGGACTCTCTCAACTTTGGGCCAAGAGTGTCCCATTAAAACAATAACAATTAATCAATGTAAATGATAAACACCACAACCCTCAAATTTGGTACTATTGCTGTTTATATAATTTGCAGTTAGTTTTCCATAGTTCATTCCAACCTTTCGACCTTTTGTCTCCGAATAATTAATAATAATTAACAACAATTAAATATTGACGATAGAATCAATAAATATTCTACCTGCGTTTGTGTCCAATCAATTATGTTCTGCAGATCGGGGTCATCTCTGTACCTGATGACCGCCTCGTCAATGAGCACATCAGTGACCACTGCCTTGACCTTACCCCTGAACACGAAGATGACCACTCCTCCAGCTATCTCCAGTACCAGGAGGAACACCAAGAGACCTATGTACTGCGGGTGATCAAGTAGAAGAAGGGTATACATAGTATTCACATGACGTCACCCCAGTCAGCGGCTATTCTCACTGGCAGCCATAATGTGTGGCTGCATAGATAGCGGGAGACACTAGATCGACAGGATTTCCCATTTTGAATGTTTGCTAATGGCAATTATACTCATTATTCCATCATGACACACTAAACAATGACCATAATATCACCTATCAGCATACTTTATATAACATTCTCTAAAACTTTCGGAGGTGAAAACTTCATTTTTGAGGCTTGGAGCACTCATGTCCAGCTAAAGTTGACCCACATTATGGCAAGCCGCGGCGAGCGCCGTGACGTCAGTGAATACTATGTAAACTGTCAACATAATATAGTGATGTGTTTTCGGAAAAATGAATCAGAAGTTGTAAAAAATGATATTTTCCAAATTGATTTATTCACATGATCCCTTCGTTGTTATGTTTTGTCTAAAAATCATTACATGGTTCTGAAAAGGTTTTCTTGGTCTTCCAGTCTAGACCGACATCTAACCAAGAGGCTGGGAAAGAATAATACATGGGTCAGATTTTCAGAAAATGTACAATTGGCAGCTGTAGTTATTTAGTGATTTCTGCTAAATTCTGCTAAAAAATGATAAATTTTGGGTATATCTGAGTATATTTGTTATCGCATTGGTTTAAAGTATCAGTTTTGTTATGTTGAATTATATTTTGAAGCTCATTTCTCTCTAAAATGTGGGTTATTTGAGAGGATTGCTAAAGGTGAATTGTACATTTTCTGAAAATCTGACCCACATAGGAGGAAGACACATAATCTCGTCTTTGAGCACACATTTGACGCCTGAGTGTGGGTGTGTTGGGGGGGGGGGTAGAATAGGAAATGAGTCATAAGTCGCAAAATTGATGTTTTTCAAAGTGTTTTTTTTCACAAGATCTCTTTGTTGAAATGTTCTGATCTTTAGACGGTGTATCACTTATAGTCATATAAATCCATGTATCGAATTTTGGGACATTGTATTAAATATATCCTTGCGTTTTGAAAGCCTTTGTATGGAGTATATTTAGTGACTTTACTGGTAATTACCCATCCAGAAACATTGCAAACTTTTTTTTTCAAAAATAAAGATATCAAACTGAAAAGATAGAAGTATTATTAGATACTCTTAATGTTTATATTCATTGGAATCCCCTTGATCTCCTCTTTTCAAATATGATGATATCTCAAAATCCATATTTTGCGACTTATGACACATTTTCCTAAAACGGACCACAAATAATTGTAATATTGACTCCATTGAATGATTATTGTAGACATAGTTTTAAAACCTTTCAAAACCTATAATGTCGGAAACATTGTGTTCAGATATGATTCAGAACTAAAGGCCAATGGAAGCCAAACCGTAAAAAAGGGACATACCGTTTTTAGTAGACAAGTATTTTCCCGGAGAGCCCCCACACAACCACAAAACGTGATGACAAACACCACACCCCCAAACACAATGAGAAATATGGCGGCGTCGAAGAGAACGTCATAGATACTTGTTACCTGCGGTAGAAAAGAATAGTTTATTATATTTTTTTTTCTCTGTTGTTTGGTGTCAATTCAATTCAATTCAAATATTCTTTAATTTGCTGATCTCGTTACACATGGGTAGCTCGATGTCTGGTTAATACAAAAATAAATTTCTGATTAGCCAGGTCTTCCGGTGAATGCCTAGAATCTTGATTTTCTTAACTTGTTACAACAATAACAACATGTTTGTAAAATAAATTATAGCTAAACAACCATGGATGGTTAAAATGTGATGAAAATGTGATGAATGTGATAAAATGTGATGAATCATGAATCAATTAACAGAAAATGAATAGTGAGGTTCAATGTACAATGGTAAACACTTCAGCAATTTAGTCATCTGATATCCTGAATTAACATACAATAAAAGCCAATTAATTATCATAATGAGTAGTAAACAGAGACAATTATGTATAAACCAGGACTTTTGACTCATTAAGTGGTGGTTAACTGTAGATGATGCTTCACAGGCACTAGAACAAGTTGCACTGAGTCTGCATAATCAACAGCGCCCCAACTGAGGTTTGAAATTATACCTTAAATTTGTCAGTTAGTTGGTCATTAATTGAAATTTTAAAATCCGGATGAAGGATCTAGGACGATCCGAAACGTTGGAAACAAAACTTCTAAACAAAATATTCTTGGATTTGGCGTTTAATTCCCTTGTTATACATTTTTTTCCAATGTTGATTATTAAAGTTCCTTACGAGATACAAACTCGGCACTTGACAGATTTGACAGAATGAATTTGACAGAATAATTTGAAAAAAACCCATCGATTTGAACTCAAATGCAAGGTTCACCAATTAAATGATATTTTAGACCACTATTTTTTTCCTTTTTTAAGTACTTTTAATGGCCATTTAAAATGAAGCCAGGCCATCAACTCCATAGGCATTGCACTGTCAGAATCACTGCTAAATTTCTAAAAACTGTCAATGATGTTCATAACTTTCTGAATGTAATCCAGACGAAAAACTGAAAATCATAAGTTCTTGATCAAACTCGATTCTGAAGAAAATACATTTATGAATATTGGGGAACAGCATAGAATATTGTGTATTTTCACTGGAAGCCCAACACTGGAAGCAACCAATAAACAGTTTTGGATGATTATAATTATGTTGTCTATAGGATTCATATGAACTATATGGGACGATGTTTCACCGATACGCTAGGTGGAGCCACCGCCACTCTCTCTCTATGCACCGCTCCTCCCGACGAGGGTCAGTCATATCAGCTGGGTCAGATTTTCAGAACATGTATACAGTTCGCCTTCACCAATCCTCTCAAATAACCCACATTTAAGACAAAAATGAGCTTCAAAATGCAGTTTAACATAACAGAACTGATACTTTAAATCAATGCGATACCAAATATACTCAGATATACCCGGTATTCATCATTGTTCAGCCTAATTTAGCAGAATTTCCTAAACGTGTAGAGCTGCCAATTGTACATTTTCTGAAAATCTGACCCAGCTATCGAACACTAAGGAAGTCTTGAGAACTGATCTGTGCAGATATTTTTATTTTATTCTATTTTTTCTATTTTTGTTTAATAAAGGCGGCCGACAAGGACGCCGGCTCATTTGCCGCAACCGTATCTTCTGTGTTCATTCGGGAATATAATGAATATATAATAAAATATATAAGTAAAGTGATCGTTTGTCAATCTAGCTCAAATTGTCAAATTCAAAAATAATAAAATGTCAAAGAGAATCCATGTACAGGTAGAAGTATGTTTGAAGTGAATATTTGTAATATTGCTAGTTGTCATTCAATTAAATGAAATCTATATTTGATATTCTTGATATTTTGATATGACATGTAATAGCATAAATAAGCCAATGTAATTAGAACCGAAGATGAGATTTAATGCTATAAATGTTAGGATTAAGTATTATAAAGTTGGCATTTTTTCTATGTCATTGTTTATTATAAAGAGTATAGTATGAGTAATTACCACAAGATCGTACGAAACCACAACAAAACGAACATTGAACTCTTGAGAAAAGAAAACGATCTAAGAATAAAATGGACGTCCTTACGTGTTTATTCACAGAAGGGCACAAATCCATTTTTCCGTTTATTATATGATTGTAACTGTATAAAAATGAAAAATAAAGCTAATACATACATACATAGCTATATGAATGCTTACCTCTATGACCCGAAACCGACTTTTTTCATAAAATGCCCAAACGCCAGCTGCGATGAACGTACATCCTGCAAGCTATAGGGGGAAGAAAAGTTGTCAAATAAAATACCACTAGACCGCAATAGGGGACTTTCATGTGCCACTGCGCATGTCTGTTACATTGCATCCTGGGATTGATTCTGTTGAAATCTAACATACAAATATTTGGCAACATTTTTATCGAAAAAAGCTTCGCCAATATCAGTTTGTATAAATGATTGTTTGAAACCAAATGCATGATGGGAAAGATGCGGACTTGCGTTATGGAAACATGTATATCATGAATATTGACATTAAAGCATTGATAAATAGTCCATGCTGAAAATAGCATGTTTTCTGTAGATTGTATACTGTACCATTAGTCCGATAATTCCATATGCAAATCAAGATTCAAAATGACGGCTATCCAAATTCCCTTATTAGAGCAAAATATTGCAAAGGTTTTCACGAAAAACTTACCTTATCAATAAAGATAATATTAAAAAGGGCTTATGTACACGCTCAACGATCATATTATGTGATGTGTTTCAGGGAAATGAGTCACAATTCGCAAAAATAAGATTTCCCAAAATGATTTATTCACAAGATCTCTTTTTTGGATTCTTCTAATTTTTTTCGGGGCTTAGCGCTTTCAGTCATATTAATATATGTAGGAAATTCTAAGACAGTGTATTAAATATAACATTGCATTTCAAATGTCATCCTATGGAGTACATTCAGTTACATTATTGGTAATTGTCCACTGAAATATTGCAAACATTTTTCGAACATAAATATATCAAACAAAATATAGAAATACTTCTTAGATGTCCTTAATGTTTACTATCATTGGAATCCGCTTGGTCCCATCTTTTTAAATATGATAATATCTCAAAATCCATTTTTAGCGACCATTTTCCTGCAACACGTCTCATATTGGATCAATACTAGGGTCAGATTTTCAGAAAATGTACAAGTCAACTTCGACAAAAAGTTCAAAATACAGTTCAACCTATAACCAAACAGATTGTTAGAATCAATGCAATGCTGAATATACTCCAATTTACCTAGTATTGACTAAATTGCAGCCTAATTTAGCAGAATTTACTCAATGTGTACAGCTGCCAATTGTACATTTTCTGAAAATCTGACCCACTACCACTTTTGATGCTGTACCCACCTCAGTAAATCTCACCCTTTCTATTGGCACATGCAGGTATATTCGCTTTTCGTGTTTGTTTAACATTAGGCAAAAAAAATAGGTGTGTTTCCGATTTATCTGGCTGAAAACTAGGTAGGGGGGTGGTAACTTTTTTTTGTTATTTTTGTTTGTTTGGAAACCACCTCCCAGGAACTGAAAAAAATGTCTTTTTCATAACAATAGTTGTTTTGAACATGGGAAATGTGCTTTTTGACAGTTTCGGGTTAGGAAAACCCGTTGTTTTCCTGCTTTCATGAGCTTTTTTTTATCAAAAAATCCAAAAAAAGTAAGATATGATGGGGAAAAAAATCAGGTATGGTAAAAAATTGTTTGGGTATGGTAAGGTTTTTCTAGGTGTGTGTGTGGGCGGGGGGGGGGGGGATAAATAGGAAACAACACACCTATTTTTCTTTGCCTTATATCCCAGTATAGGGGGTTTGCATTGCCGCCATTTTGAATCTTGATTCACATGGAATTATGGGACTAATGGTACAGTATAAAATCTATAGAAAACATGTCATGTTCAGCATGGAATATTTATCAATGTTCTAATGTCAATATCCATGTGTTATCATGTTTCCATAACAGAACCTCCATCTTTCCCATCATGCATTCGGTTTTCATAGATAATAACCAAAACTATGATATTGGTGAAAACATTCTTATAATTTGTTATGAAATGTGACCTGCTCTGCAAAATTGGGTCTTATTTTGGGGTATATGAGACCTGTTTTCGCAGTGTGACTGTCACAAATAATCTCAAATATTTGTAAGTCAGATTTCAACAGAATCCATCCCAGCATGCACTGCAGTAATATTTATCAATGCTCTAATGTCATTATCCATGTATTATACATGTTTCCATAACAACTCCTCCATTTTTCCCATTACCCATTTCTGTTGTAAATTCTCTCGTAACACTATAGTAAATGCTAAAATAGCAAGATGATTTCAAAGTGTCTTACATCGTTAATGTATGTTCGTATGAATTCCACTTACATTGTATATAATTATATCTTATATTTAGGACATAAATATCACTATATAGTTGTCATGCTAGTGTAGTCACTTCATTTAGCTATCTATCAAGTACTACTGTACCTGTTTAATAACGTAACTACATTTTTCCAAAGGGGACCCTCAGGAAGATGTATGGTTTCATAGAGGAGCGGCGCCCCCTTTTTCGGTGTAAAATTTTATGTGTTATTGAAAATGTACACTTCCGGAAATAAAGCATTATACATATGTAGTGAATCTGTGTCGCAGGTTCGTTTCCCTTGGCGTATCTGAAGCTTATCAATCGAGAGTTTATATAGAACAAAAGGAACAAAGGCAGGCGCTACCTGTTCACTTGGGTTTTATTGTGAGGTTTCGGAACTGGCATCAGTTCGCATCAGACCTGACTAGACTGTGGACTTCGGATTACCTGGCCAGCCAGGTAACCCTCATCCAAAGGTGTCTATCAGACCTATACATCAACAGTCAACAATTCACAATGAGCGGTATAAGTAACACTATCCACACTGAGAGGTTTATCATGGCCTCTACAGCTTACATTAAATGGTAGAAACCCAGGTCGTGGTTACTATCGACCAACAGCTGGCTGCTGTTAAATATATAAAAGGCGACAGGCAAAACATATGATTTAGACTAAAAAGTCCCGCGGACCAGTAGTGACCACTGGGGAGGTTCGGACGAACTAACCCTCAGCGGCCACCTACACCCAATATCACCACAATACCCCCTTTTTTCTTTTAAGAGTTTGAAAAGAAAAATCTTAAAAACTCGACAGGGTAAGAAAAAGTAAAAGTCTACAAGTAGGAGCATATAGTGTGTCCTCTCTACAATGAACAAATAAATCAATCTTATGAAAACTTCAGGAATCGACAAATAGGAGCATTCTGTGTCCTAACTAATGTGAACAATTATCCGAAGTAAGAAAGAAAATTTATGAAAAACCTTTTCACGTTTGACAGGCAGGAGCATATAGTGTCCTCACTAACAAGCAAACAATCTGTTCTACAGAACTTATTTTATGAAAAAGGTTATCACTTTCATTATTGTAGACTTCACGTAAATGTCGGCGCCACACACCAGGGTCATGATCCGAGGATCCAGGGCATCCGAACAGCATCCGAGGTGGTTAAATCAGGTCGAAGGGCGGTCCAGTCATCATCGTCCATGCGTTTCCTCCGTTTAGTTACCATTGCCATCGTTGTCTTTCGGTCCATCGGGCGAGTCCTTTGCAGAAGGTCTGTCCGGAGTATCGAACATACTTCCGAACATACCTTGCTCGGGAGGCGCCCGGCCCAACGCAGCCGAAGCCACATTTCTCTGAGGCTGGGGTGGCTCACGTTGGGACTTCATCTGGTCCAGGAGACTGGTGAGGAAATGGATTTGTTGGTCGTTAACCTCCAACGTCCCACCAGCTCGACTGGACACCACGGTCAAACCAGGAGTCTCGCCCGAGCCTGAAGAAGGCAAGGCTTGAGCTCCCTCAACTGGTTTGGCAGGGAGAGAGGTCGGCTTTCCACCCAGGGAACTTTCCGACCTGCTCACACCTTGATTGGACTCGTCCGAATCATCCAAAAGCAAGCCCTGGAGTCTGGTATTCTCCTCCAAGAGCTTCAGGATGCGTTGTTCCTTCTCCTGATTGGATGCCTTCAGAGTCCGGATGAGGAGAGCCTGCTGACTGATGGTTTCCTTCAGCGTGCCTACCTCATCCACCTTCGCCCTCACCGCCTGAAGCTTTTTCAGAGGAGTCACAAGAGCGGCCACGGTCACTTTGACCTGCCTCTTGGCATCCTCTGCAGCTACTTGCAGGGCTTTCAACGCCTGGTTCACGCCGGTCTCTGATGTTTCCACCAGAGCAGCGGTCTCCAAAGCACAAGGCAGTTCGGCCAGAGTTGTGTCCACCCATTTCTGGGCCTTCCTCGAACGTCTGCTCCTCTTAGCAGGAGGAGCAGTCAACTCAGCTGCCTTCGACTGGCTCTCAGTCCTCGGACGCTTGGAGGCTGCGGCCTTCGAGCTAGTACTAGCACTTGACTTGTCCGAAGTCGCTGTGCTAGACTTTACCGGGGTCTGAGTCGGTTTGGATTTCCCAGTACCAGTTCTGGGGACATCCACCTCACCAGCCTTTCGAAGGGTCCGGAGATGGGCCATCGAAAGATGAGTTGTCCGAATGAAAGCTCCGAAGGGCTTCCACTCAGGCTTCACTTTCGCCGCCTTCTCTATCGCCTTCGGCCTTCCCTGGTTGTGCAGCAGCTCCTCCCCATTCATGATGTGGCTGACCAACTCCGATTTTCTGTCAAGCTGCTGCTGACAGTTCTCGTAGGGGCAGACCCACACTTCTGTCTGAGGGGTGTGAACCTCGCACAGGTGCCTGAAGAATCTTTCTCGGGTGGAGAAAGTTCGGACACCTGAAGCATTGAGCTTCACTCGCCTACACACCAGGTACGGACAACGAAATCCAGGCTCCCACAGAGTTGGTACCAGTCGGAGCTTCTCACTGGTACCAGGCTCCATTTTACCCGCCTTACACAGCCCCGGGTAGAGACAGGATTCATACCGAAGCATGAGTCCATGGTCATCTTCAGAGTCGGACTCTGTGGCCATCAGATGACGTGAGCCTGGCCGATCGTGCTTCGGGTTCAGCGGGACAATATCAGTGGCCTTGTCCAGCTCGGCATTGAACTTAGTCAATGAGCCTGCGTGCGCCAACTGATCCTCCCTCACCTTAGCACGATGCACATGGACCTTTTTCAGCTTCCGGAACTTCAACTTAGTAGTTCCAGTCGCTGGGGCAGGTGCCTTGCCTTTCGAGTTCGACTTGGGGTCCGAACTCCGGGGCTTCCGAACTTGACGGGCAGAAGACCGGGTGCTCTTGGCCGGTGAATCCATGAGCTCCACAGTCACTGCCGCCGAGGAATCAGCAGGATCTGGAGATAGAGTCCGCGGAGACTCGACCATCTCTCCATCCTTCATCCTCGGCCTGTCCTGCTTTCTGGGGGATCTAGGCTTCTGCTTAGAGGTACCAGCCGAAGGTACAGTCTTAGCTTCGGGAGTCTCGGACTCAACCTCAGCCATGTCTGTCACCATCGCTGCATCCTCTTCAGCAGCTGCTTTCCTAGCATCCTCGGCCTCCATAATTGCGCCCCAGCAAGTTACGGTGCCGGTCCCAGAGCCACCTGCGTCAGGCTGACCCATGCCAACAAGGATCCGAGACCCTTCCAAGACCTTAGCCTCCTCGTCCGACAATACCTCGCAGTCCGAACCGTCCAGATCCATCTCTAGATCAGACTCGGACAGCTTGGCGTTGAGGGAATCAGCCAACTGGTCCTCGGTCATGTTCTCGAATTCTCCTGAAGTCGACATCACTATTCAATCGGTACCTGAAAGTATAATGATGGTATGGGTAGAAATAAGTACAGAAAATACCTGTTATTTGCTGCAGATGGACGTTCGGACTCCTCTCGGACACGCTTCGGCTGTGGCTGACAGCTACTACACACATAGAGCGTAGTGGTATTGAGGAATCCAAACCTTCACTACACGAATATACCCACGCTTTAGGCACAGTGAGTTGGTTGATTACTTCCAAAACACAAAGACTGAACGTTTATTGGTATACCAGCAGCGGATACGCTGTTCAAGTTTAGTTTAACACCTTCGGATAGTAACGTTCATTCATTCCTACACCAATGGCGAAAACAACATGGCCGCTATAGGTCCCACGCCAGCCCGCGCATTATCAACGTGCCCCAAACACAGTTAATATACGACCCACAGCATTCATGCAACTTGACTACTCGAGCAAAGGGACTACAAACACAGGGCAATATATTTCACAAGGATCATCACTTGATAAAACTTACTGCAGTGTTCTCTTTCTAAGAGGTAGTCTCGGTGCTTTGCTTCGCGGAAGCAGGAAGTAGACTGACTGAAACGGTAAAACACCAGCGTATTTAACCACTGCAACGCCAGAGTTGCATTCAGCCGCCGCACTACTGCAGCGCCAATTTTCTTCCCGCGCTCACCTTCTGAGCCTGAAAATAGCTTTTGGGCGCGTGTTCCCACTCAGCTATTCGGGTCTCTGCTGAGACGATGCAGAGGTGTAATCATTCTCTGATTTCCTCAAAACCCACCCCAGGCGTAGGCAACACTCTATTCGTTATAAATAGATTCCGATGCTTCACTGAAGTCCGTGGCCACTGAAGACGTTTTGGATTTTCAGTTTAACATACAAGCGGTACCCAGGGTAAGGTTAAGTACTTTCCGAGACTCATGTTCGTCTCCCAGTCACAAATGGAATTAACTGAATAAAGTCCATTTTTACTGCTTATCAATAGGGGACAGGGCGGCTCTCAGTTCGGTCCACCACCCGTCTGACTTCTCGTTGTGTGATTTTTTAGTTTGGGTAGAAATCAGTTCGGAGATTCCTACCCTCGGTCCAGTACCATAATTAGCTCATTTGCAACCGAACTGGGGCTTTTCGCACACGTTTAGCCCTTGCTATGCCAGGAGAAGAAGGATCTGGTGGTTTTGCATTAACCACAGCTCCTTTCCTTGGTCTACCTGGTCGTTTCTTCGGCTGCACTGGAGGTACAGGAGCAGCTTGGACCAGCTGTTTCCTAGGCCTTCCGCGCTTCCTATTCAAAACGACCGGGGGCGCCACCGGCTGGTCGGACGTATCTGTGCGAACCTTCGGCCTCCCGCGCTTCTTCGGAGAGACCGTAGCTACCTTAGACTTCTCATATGATAAAGCCTTTCCTGGACCCAAAAGCCCAGGCGGGGTAGCCGTAAGTCCCGAGTCTGCTAAGGAACTGTCAGGTTTGGCAACAGATTTCCCTTGTCTACCCCCTCTTTTCTTTAGAGGCAGAGATTTACTGGAGGTTTCCTTGGAACTACCCTTTCGGATCTTCCTAGGTCTACCTCTCGGCTTGACGCCTACAGTAATTTTCTCTTTCTCTACCTTCTTAGGACAATCTTTCCCTGGCACCACTCTCCCAGCCTCTAGTCTAAAGATTTCCATACCAGCCTGTTCCTGCCTTCGGAATTCTGGAGCCCGATCCAAGTTAACCGCTTGAATTGGCCCATTTTCATCGAAAGCCGGCTTCAGGTAGTCGATATGGTATCGCATTAGACCTTCGGCTGTCTCCAGTTCACAGGTGGTACCTCCTATGAACCTTCTGATTTTATAAGGCCCGTCCCACTTGGGTCCGAGCTTCTTATTCGCTTTGGGGGGACAGAATCGGTACACCACCTCCCCCGCCTCAAAACTGGGGGGCCTAGAACGTTTGTTATAATCCCTAATCTGGTGAACCGCAGATATTCCGAGATTATCCCGCACGTACTGGTGTCCCTTTCTCATCCACTGTTTCAGGTTCTCAACAAAAGCAACCTTGCAAGGGAAATCAAGACTTCCTCTTTCAACTCCATGAACTATGTCCATGGGCATTACCAACTCTTCTCCGAAGACTACTGAATTTGGTGTGCATAAAGTAGCAGCATGTACTGTCCCTCTGTATGCATGAGCAATGCAAGGGGTCAGCATATCCCAATCTACTTCGTCCGAATCAGTCATACAAGATAGCTGTTCCACAAGAACTCTATTAAGCCTCTCGGACTGCCCATTACTCATAGGCCTGTATGGGAGGGTAATTAGCTTCTCGATTCCCAGCATGTCAAGTAGACATCTCAAGAGTTGAGACCGAAATTCAGGAGCTCCATCTGTCTGCAATGACACAGGACATCCGAATCTCAAGATCCATTCTCGAAAAAGAACTTCTGCACAGCTTTCAGCGGTGTGATCGGCCATGGGGTAGGCTTCGGCCCATTTAGAGAAATGGTCTACTACAACCATAATATAGCTGTTGCCTCTAGGGGTACTCCGAAGAGGCCCTAGAATATCCAACGATATTCGGTTCCATCTACCACCATGTTTTTCTTTCTTAAGGTAAGAAATTCCACCACCACCTCTAGTCTTCCTCATATTACATTCCGGGCAAGCTCGTACCCACCGCCTCAGATCATAACTCATACCAGGCCAAAAATATCTCATCTTTGCTGACCAGACATTCTTGAAGGTTCCGAAATGACCCGCAGTTTTGGCACCATGTATGCCCTGGAAGATCTCTTTCCTCATGGAAACAGGGACAATTTTCCTCCAGTATTTCTTTCCGGTGGCTAGTCTTGTCCACCCCAGACATAGCACACCATCTCTGACCTTCATACTACCAAGATGTCTGACAAATGTCCGAAACTCATTAGACTCACCAGCAAGATTTTCTCTGCTAGGAATCGGCACAGTTCCATCCAACATTTTCAGCAACCTTTTTACAAGTGGGTCGGCTTGCTGAGCTTCTTGCAACACGTTCCGCTGAGTCCCTAAGGAAACTTCGTTAGTGGCAATAACAGCATCATGCGCACCACAATCTAGGCAGTCTGGTCTTCCACATTTTCTGGTTGGTAAGCGCGACAACGCATCAGCATTTTCATGCTGTTTACCAGCCCGATGCAAAATCATGCTCTGATCCAGCCCGAATTCCTGTAAGGTGAGTAGCCAGCGAGCTAACATATCGGTCGGATCCTTGAAATTGAGCAGCCAACTCAAGGAGGCGTGATCTGTCCGAACGATAAAATCCTTATTACCAAGCAAGTAATGTCGGAATTTTTGCAGGTAGGTCAGAACGGCAAGCAGCTCACGTTTTGTCGCACAATAGTTTCTCTGTGGCTTAGATAAACTATGGCTTGCAAAACACAGAACCACCTCCCTTCCTTCCTGGACCTGAGACAGAATTCCCGCCATGCCAAAACTACTTGCATCCGTATCAAGGATAAACTTACCCGAAGGTTGAGGATATCCGAGAGTAGGTGAAGAGATTAGCAAATTTTTGCATGTATCGAATGCATCTTGGCAACGAGGAGTCCACTCTATGGGTTTAGCATATCGTTTATCCTTGCCTGCCGCGGTTACAACTTCCTGCAAGGGAATCACTAATTTACCGAAATCTTTCATAAAATCTCGGTAATAGGAGGCGAATCCAATGAATTGCCTTACTTCCCTAGCATTCGTGGGGATTGGCCAGTCCTTGACTTTCTGGATCTTCTTTGGATCCGCCGAAATGCCATGGCCTGACACAATCCGACCCAAGTATTCCACTTTCTTGCGGAAAAATTCACATTTCTTGGGTTTCAAACGAAGACCATAATCCCGTATACGCTCAAGGACGAGTCTCAGGTTATCTAGGCACTCTTCAAGAGTTTTCCCAAAAACCACGATATCATCCAGATAGACCAGACATGATTTCCAACGAAGGCCATCCAACATCTGATCCATCATGCGTTGGAAGGTAGCGGGGGCATTACACAATCCGAAGGCCATAACCTTGAATTGAAATAACCCTACACTGGATAAGAATGCAGTCTTCGACTTGCTATCTTCATCCATCGCCACCTGCCAGTACCCACTTTCAAGATCTAAAGTACAGAACCACTGGTTACCACCAAGTGATTCTATGCACTCATCGATCCGAGGTAGTGGAAAGCTATCCTTTATAGTGACAGAGTTTAGCTGACGATAGTCAACGCAAAAACGCTGTGTGCCATCTTTCTTGGCCACCATGACAATAGGAGCACCCCAGGGGCTACTGCTATGTTCAATTCGGCCCTCTCTGTACATTTTCCAAATCTCTGCCTCCGCCTTGTCTCTCTTCGCCACAGGAATACGCCGGTATGCTTGTTTGATCGGACAAGCATCTCCAGTGTCTATCACATGGCGAACTTTATCAGTACAACCAAGGGCTTTGCCACCTGGAAGAGAGAAACAATCTCGGAATTCTTCCAGCAAAGACAGAGCAACGTTCTTCTCGTTTTTCTCGGACAAATCCGAATCATTGACCAGCTTTTTCAGCGGGCACTCTGCACTCGGTGGTACCAAGATGTCGGGAGCTATCAGATCATCATCCGCCACAGGCGATTCTGTAACCTGTATAGAATTAATGATTGCCTCTCTGATAATATTGCTACCGTCATCCTCAGACAAAGCGGAATCCTCTGCCACAAGAGTAACTCTACTTAATCTGCCCACCATTCTCCGTTTGCCAATTTTCATTGGGCGATCGGACGGATTGCTGAAGGCTACCAAAGCGGTTGAACCTCCACCTGAAACATATGTATTCAGGCTCCCTAAGGCGAAGTCTTCTAGCAATCCTTGGTCTGGCTCGAACATCCAAGCATCCGATGCGTCTGAGCCACTATCAAAGTCCAATTCTGCAAGTGTAATAGATTTGGGCTCCATGATCACCGCTTTCCTAAGTGTCACAGCTATTCCAGTATCTACTTCGCTCACAGTCATGGTCTTTATAGAGGAAAATTCTTCACCTTCGGACTTCTTTTTCCACTGTTTACATACAGTAGAATGTCCGAAGTTTTCCAAATAAAACACTCCTGACCAATCCAAACAACAACGGTGCACATAGTAAAAATCTGCACCTAATATCCCGTCTTCAGGGCCCTTCAGACCGCTGACTACCAGACATGTCATCATGTAAGTCCGACCCGACACTTCATATGGACAGAGCACGCTCCCATATGTAGTTATAGGCGTTCCATTACCCATCGAGCACGCCATACGCACCGAAATCATAGGCGGCGCATGTGGAAGGGATTCGTAGAAATCCTTGGTAATCAAACTCGTCGTTGCGCCTGGATCTACCAAGAAATAACCACTCTTCCCACCTATGCCTACAGGGGCATACCATCTCTCCCTCACCAGTAATTTGGAAGGAATCTCCAGAGTTTCCAGCTGTTGAACAGAAACTTTCTGAATCCGAGCAGACTTCTCTTGGCCTTTTTCTACCAAGACAACCTGACCTGACTCAGCTTGGTACTCGGCCTGTCCCCAACGCACGCCAGGGCTCTTGTCCGAGCATCCCTGAATCTTTTCAGGAAGAAAATCACCGTCCGGCAACGGCCTAGGACCTCCAGCTATCAGATCGGGTAGCTTCTTGTCGCTAAGCTTTAACCCTATCTTACACACCGGTGCCTGGGCTGATTTCCCAGTTTCTAGACTACTACCAAGATCCTCGCGGACTGTGGTACTAAGAAGCGTGTTGTCCGAGGCTCCCGTATCGCTTACTACAGGAGCCGAACCTAGTTTTCCAAAGCCGGCTTCCCTCCTGGAGCGCCTTGCTTCTTCACAAGTTCGAGTAGAGCTTTTTTAGTGGGGCAAGCCGAGGCGAAATGCCCCTCCTCACTACAAAAATAGCATTTTCGAACTTGCCAGGTTCTTCTCTCTCTACCCCCAGCAGACTTCTTATACTGCTGGGTTGAGGAATTCGACTTTCCTTGCTTTTCCTGCCATGCTTGGAAAGCTTGCACTATCGCATTGCCGGGATCGTCGGACTGATCATCATCGTCGGACTCCTGCAACGCCAGTGCCTGGCTAACCTGTACCATGGCCTTTTCTTTGGCACTTGCCTTCTTGCTCTTCCCCAACTGGGAACCTTCGGCTGCCGCTCCCTCCAATGGGATAGCAACAGCCAACGGACCTATAGCAGCAGATTGCAAGATAGCAGCGTTCGCGAAATCCATATGACAACTCTCCCACTCCTCGGCCCAGTGAATTGCTTGGAGAAGGTCAAACGGCTGTTTAAGCTTCACCCACGCAGCTTTCTCCTGGTTGATCAAGCCTTTCAAGAAGACTCTCAAGCAGAGGGTGCGAAGAGTATTATCCAGATTAATTCCGAAAGCATGTCTAGCACGTTTGGCTACCTCATTGGCAAACATACGGCTCGGCTGCTTAGGGGTTTGTCTGCAGTTATAGAATTCGGACTGCTTCTTTTCAAGAGAATGCTCACCGAAGTTGGCATCCATATGGTCTACAAAACCAATAAGATCCAAACCTGGGGGCAAATCTCCCATCTCGCCTAGCTGACGACGGCAGCTGCACTTAAGCTGCATAAGGAACTGTTCCGGAGTCCAATTATGCGCTTCGGCTAGCACTTTCATCTCTCCGAGATGTGTCCGCCAGGAATCCTTAGGATCCCAGTTTCGTATAATCGCCGGTTTAGGGGCATGATTAACGTTCGTTGCCACAAACTGATACCTGAAGGTGAGTTCGGCGCCTATATCGCCTTCATACTTCAGGCCCTGCACCACTGACTTATCCCGAAAGTAATTTGACACTTGGTTAGTCATATGTCGCATGGGAGAATTGTCAATCGCATGAACGCCAGGTATTTGGATTCCAGAAGCATCTGGCAACCCTCCGACTGTAGTCCATTGCCGACCAGCATTTCTCACATATTGACTATTGTCAACATGACCACGCACATACGTTGTGGAAGCAGTTGGTCTTTTAATGCTGGAGTGCGCTCCAACATAAGGCCTACCCCCTCCCCCTCCGTGAAGAGGAGACGAGGCAGTGAATGTCACCGTATCTTTTTGCCTAGGTGTCCTGGATCCTCCACGTGGAGGAGAAGCTTGCTGGGTTTGGTTAGGTTGATTAGAACCCGCTACACGCCCTCCGCTGGAAGTAGCATGTTGCACAGGTTCGCCTGCAGCCTGTCCACCAACCGCTTCGGACAACTTAAGATGCTCGGGCACGGGTGTCCGAGCAGCCTTTTCTTCACAAAAATGCCTCGGAGTGTGGGGGATGTATGATCCACCACCTTCCTTAGGATATGTAGGTCTCTCTACGCCTAATGGCGGAGAAACTCCTCCTATCCTAGGGGGCGAACCATATAGATCCGTATCCTCAACATCCGAAGAATCATCCAACATGTTCTTCATTCGTGACATATCATCCACCCTGGCTACCTCATTCCGCAATTTTTCATTCTCTACACGAAGCTGACGTGTAGTGGCATGGCAGTCATCGGTTACTTGAACCAACGTGCTCTGGAGGTCTCGATTCTGCTCTATGAGCTGATCAATAGTTCCACGAGCATCGTGCATTGACTGTCCTTGCACAGAATAGGCATGGCGCCAGGAGGCCACTTCAGTCCTCAACTGCTCTTTTTCTTCTTCCTCAAAAGAATCTGCTATCGCAGGATTCCTTCGAAACTCAGTCCATTGACCTCCAGCAGCGGCAACAGGCTGTAGAGTCAACTTCGGACTGGTCACTTTTACCTTCGGATTAGTTTTCTTTGCACCAGAGCCAGGAGTAGGTTTGCGATAACCCTTCATACCAGCTGGTGAAATGCGCAGGCCAACTTGGGCCGCTGCATCCGCCACCTGGACTCCATTTGCATTGGTAGCCATCTCAAAGATTTACCAAAATCTTTAGCAAAGTTTAAAACTATAAGCCCAACACTCAATCTATAAGACAGAAAGCCAAGTTTGGTCACGGCACCAGTTGTAGTGAATCTGTGTCGCAGGTTCGTTTCCCTTGGCGTATCCGAAGCTTATCAATCGAGAGTTTATATAGAACAAAAGGAACAAAGGCAGGCGCTACCTGTTCACTTGGGTTTTATTGTGAGGTTTCGGAACTGGCATCAGTTCGCATCAGACCTGACTAGACTGTGGACTTCGGATTACCTGGCCAGCCAGGTAACCCTCATCCAAAGGTGTCTATCAGACCTATACATCAACAGTCAACAATTCACAATGAGCGGTATAAGTAACACTATCCACACTGAGAGGTTTATCATGGCCTCTACAGCTTACATTAAATGGTAGAAACCCAGGTCGTGGTTACTATCGACCAACAGCTGGCTGCTGTTAAATATATAAAAGGCGACAGGCAAAACATATGATTTAGACTAAAAAGTCCCGCGGACCAGTAGTGACCACTGGGGAGGTTCGGACGAACTAACCCTCAGCGGCCACCTACACCCAATATCACCACACATACATACATCACCTGAGCTAACCAGGTTGTATTGAGGAAACCAGAACATAACCATGCAGACAAACAATAATGTTGATAATTAGCCATACTATAAAAGTGTACACAACAAGTGATGTTATTTTTTTTCAAGAGCCCCCTTATTATAATTATTCATAAAACAGACTGGTAACTGCACACAGTATGTTATATTGTAAGATACATCTATTAATATATCGTATGATTTAGTCTTATTTTTATGAAACATCTCCCCCCCCCCCCCGCCCCCGATCTATATGGGTCAGATTCTCAGAAAATGTACAATTCGCCTTCACCAATCGTCTCAAATAGCCCACATTTAAGATTGAAATGAGCTTCAAAATGCAGTTTAAAATAACAGAACGTATACTTTATATCAATGTGATACCAAATCTACTCAGATATACCTGGTACTATTCATTTTTCAGCCTAATTAAGGAGAATTTTAATGTGTAGAGCTGCTAATTGTACATTTTCTGAAAATCTTACCCATATACTATACACTTTGTGTATACATATATATACATTTGGGGGTATGTATGAATACACAGCAATGGTGTACATATAGATATAATATATATAATGTATGTGTGTATAAATGTAAGAGCACGGGTATCTATATAAAACGGGAACAGGTAACCAGAACATATACCTACCCAGAAGACGAAATTAAATGCAAAAACAACAGTTTTCACTGTATTTTTAAAAGGTTCTTCGCAGCAACACATTCTCTCAAGGTACTACAAACTTTCAAATGTATAATAAAATCCCAGAAAGTTCCAGATTTCATGTCAGTAGACTAGAAACAATTGACGTACTCCATTATGAGTCTTGACAATATCGGTAGGTGAAACGATTTACTGCTAATGACAGTTTATCGTTCGGGGTCACTTGGACTTTGTGCCCCGACAAGGTTAGATAAGGTTTAACATATCGGGAGTTAATGTTATGTTTAGTTACAGATAAGCATGTATAGGATACGATCCTGCTATCTCCCGTTTCTCTCATTATCCTAAATGCTTCCGAATATTTACATACAGGTCAGAGATTGAGGAGCAGGCGCCAGATTTTAAATTTAAATTCGTCCCACTGTTGCGTTCTCAGGTATTATGACAAAACAAGTTTTATCCAATTTACTCATGTTAGGACTGAATGTATCAACATTCTGCTGCTGGTATGTTACCAGAATTTAACGTCTAATCAACGAGTGAAAACTGCTGCCAGTGATCAGGCAAAAAAAAAATAGGTGTGTTTCCGATTTACCCCCCCCCCCCCCCCCCCTACCTAGAAAAACCTTATCCTACCTAAACAAAATTTTACCAAACCTGATTTTTTCCCCATCATATCTTAGTTTTTTTTGGATATTTTGACAAAAAAAGCTTATAAAAGCAGGAAAACGGGTTTTCCTAACCCTAAACTGTCAAAAAGCACATTATCCATGTTGAAAACAACTATTGTTATGAAAAAGTCATTTTTCTCAGTTCTTGGGAGGTGGTTTCCAAACAAAAAAAATTGACAAAAAAAATTACCACCCCCCCCCCTATCTAGTTTTCAGCCAGATAAATCGGAAACACACCTATTTTTTTTTTTTGGCCTCAATAAAAAGTGAAGTTATTCATAGGAAGGGATTTGAGTGGGTCCTCCAAAGTGATAATTGAAGACGTTTTAGAAGCCCTTTTGCAAAAACATTCGATAAAGTCCTCCAAAATTTTGGTCGAACAGATTCCTTGACTGAACGCAATACTAAGTATACTCAGATGTACATAGAATTCATCATTTTTCAGCCAGACTTTAATTTACGAAATATCTATAGTTGCCGATTACATTATTGTCTGACCATATAATTTTATATATTAATTTCTGATATATTTCAGTCTATTATTCACAATTGTCATTAATAATTAGGTATAGGGCCAAATAGAGAGTAGTGCGGTGGCCCCCTTGAATTTTTCAAAACATTTTTTTAAAAAAAATTATTTATTCAGGTTCCTGTCAACTGGTCCTCTACAGCACTAAACATATTAAAAATAAATGTGTATATATAATATTTTTTATTCAAGATTCAATATACAGTTACATTTGCAGTAATATGGTTCATGATTCACAAGAGTTATAAATCCAGGAAGTGAGTTAGTGCATTAATGCAGGTCTTCCAACGACCTCCCATTAAACAATATAAGATAATTAAATTAACAATTTCATTCGTCATTTCTTAATGCTAACAACTTTGCTTTAAGTTTGTCTTATATTCCGTCTCGCAGCTGGGATACTCAACATTCCATAAGTCTAATATAAGGTCATAATATCAATAAACGAACATTTCAAGAGAGATTCTATGCATCGCCATGCACGCTTAGGTGTTACCTCTTCTCGTTAGAGGGAGCCACGTTCTCACGCACCATACTCATTGTTAATTCATATTCACCGCCAGATGGAACTGTCACGAGCAGTATTGTAACAAAGGTATTACATACGATTATGCAATAGCATAACAGTATATCATTAACATTGAATATATGATCGTAGAAGCAATATCCTTATGAATATTCATGAGTGGTACCAAGGTCGCACACTAGGTGGATTCATATCAGAACCAACGTCAAGACTCAAAGCTACTCAACGCATTCACATGGGAACCACATGTTGTGTTGATTTTTTTTCTGTTAAACCTTTGAACATTTTTTCTTTCACCTTTTTATCTTCTCATTCTTTCAATCATTTGTATTCAGTTATGAGCTCAAGTATATCATTGTTAATCCATTTAATTTAAGGGAGTTAGCTCCCTGGGTCTTCCTCCAAGCCCTGAGCAGGTCGGAGTTGTAAACATTTTGGGTAAATGCAAGTTTAATCATTATTGTAGGGGACGTATAAATCCGTATAGTCCTAATAGAAAACAATTTGATTAGGCAAAACTATAAGTTAAATCTCAATAATTCAAGGCAAAAATAAAATGAGTTATATGATGGAAGAATATTACTGAATCAACACAGGTTTCCGGAACGGTTCTTTTAATAACACTCTTGAAGTGAACAAATTGCACAATCGATCTAAAACTAATAGATCATTCCACTTGTTACATCCATATGTTATGATTACTGTCCTTGAGTATTATATCTTATTTCTTGTGCTCTTACTGTTTTTTGTACTTATTCCGCAGCAAGTTGTTCACTGATTGATTTACTGCATGGTTTTGTCGTGTTTTATTATTCGTAGTTTTTCTTGTCATGTTTATTAGTCATATTTTCTCACTTGCCATGTCACTTTAATTCTTCAACTCAGATTTTTTTTTTTTTTTTTTAAATTTCATTGGTCAAAGTTTCATACCATGATAATTCTCATTTGCCAATTGAAAACAATATTCCTAACAATCTCTACTATATTATTACATCTCGATCATCTCAACTACCTTACATTATACTTTATCTTGTTTAATCTGTTATTTTCTACTTATTACATTATGCGATCTTCAACTACAATTTAATATATCTCACCGAGTCGTTTCATACAAAACAATTCCGCTTAATACAATTATTACATGATTACCGGTACAAGTTTTTGTAATTTTTTTGTGGCCTGTTAAAACATATATATGCAAGTTCGTGGATAAAATACAGTAGTAAATGCACCTTTATAGTTATAAACTATATCTATTCTAGTTACCCAGCTTCTCGACCTTTTTGGTCTCAATACATTTCTGGTTAGTATTAAGTGGTTAGGTTCGGCAAGTACATATATCTTAGGTTTTTATTGCCTCCAGTTGTTATTTCCTTTGAGGGTTTTTTTCAGTGTACCCCACTCTTTGATTTTGTCAATAGGGTCAAGTCGATTCCAGATCCTTGGACCTTGGATATGAGGTGATCTATTGTATTTTTCTGTTCTACTGATAGGCTGGACGAGGTTAATTCCTCTAGCCTGCCTTGTTTGTCTAGGCATTTCCTGAACATACATGGGATTTTTGGCAAACGTATACATTAGGCCTAGATGTGATTAATCTTGCTCATATAGAAGTATTACTCAGTGTCCATCTTAACAAGACTGACACACACAACGATAGAGAAGTGTAAAAACCCACTTTGGGTTTATGATATTTTATATTAGATATTAATACTCCATGTAGTTTTAGGAAACAAACAGCAAAGTCTAAGGTTAGCAAAGAAGGCGTGGGCTGGAAGAGATCCTCAGGTAAGTTCATAACCTGTTATCTATGTACAATCTTTTGGAAATAAAGAATTGGTTGAATTGAATTGAATTGATATAATGATATTGCGATTTTTAAAAATGTCGTGCTTTTTTGAAAGACTATATCAAAAAGGGGGAATTTAAAGTGGGTGAAACAGAACCGAATCTAATTGAATAAATATTTACAAACTACTTCTGTTACGCCAGGCCTAAATCCATATTTGAAAATAAATATCATCTCATTAAAACCTATTTTTGCTCGTTGTTTATGGGTCAGTTCGTCAGAAAATGTACAATTCCAATGTTCTCAAATAACCCACATTTAAGACAAACATGAGCTTCAAAATGCAGTTTAACATAACAGAACTGATACTTTAAATCAATGCGATCCCAAATGTACTCGGATACACCCAGAATTCATCATTTTGCAGCCTCATTTAGCAGTATTTCCTGCCAATTGTACATTTTCTGACGATTTGACCCTTATAGAAATTGCGATTTAATGGAAATAGGCCTGCCGCTGACAGCTATGAATGATTATAACATGGCATTGGTAAACGATCAGATCCTGTTCGCTCAAGACTTATGCCAGAGTGATACCCCTGAATACTGTAAATGTATTAATGTTTGTTTGTTTGTTTGTTTGTTTTTTATTCATAAGCTCATGTACTAAGTACAACATTTTCAGCCTATATAAACATAATTAAATAATAGTAATACAAATTAATTCATGAAATTGTACAATCACTAGTCAAATTGATTACGCAATTAAATCATAGTCAAATAGTCAATCATTCAAATACGACACAAATATTATACATGTAAACTTTTTTCCATTTTGGGTATAAGGTAAAACATATTAATGAGTTGAGAAAGGTGATTAGATTTAGATGATCATTGACGCCGTGCATCCATACACAGAGTCCAAAAAAGTCACTATTTGTTTACATCCTTACACGAAAATCCCTATATTCACGTCACCAGAAAAACCATACAAATACAGTTTAGGTCAGTCAACCAAATAATAAACAATATACTCAATATACAAGACCACTTATGAACCACAATAAACAGGTCAATCAATGGCTAGATAAAACCAGCTGCGTTGAACTTAGCCCAGTAGAGTTTAACCACGGCTGCCTTAAATTGGTGTTTCCCCTCCAACAGTCTAATATTTTCGTTTAAACCGTTCCACAGAGTGGGTAGTCGGCCGAGAGTTGTACGACTTAGAGAAGTCCTTTTCCATCTGTTTACCGGGATCTTATTCAAGGCCCCACCCCTTAAATTGCGCATTATGTATGAATGGAAAGAATTTAAAACTTTTCTTAGAGACTATGTTTTGAGGACCTAGATGAGAGTGATTGTCCCTGGGTCACCTCCTTCCTTGTTGCCTCCTTCCTCATCTCTATTAAAATATATTGTGAAAATTTTATGATTATGATTGGGGAGAAACATCCTCAAAAAGCCAAAGCATTTGTAAGCATGTAAGAATTACCCCACACTATATATGTTTTATCTACTGCAAGCTACGCAGCCCCCACAGAAAGGGAAAACACTGTACAAAATTGTATTACGTGTTATTGTTATTCTATTTTACACTGTTTACAAACTTATGTATTATATGATAAGCATATATGTTATCTTAATAAGTAGAGGGTCCTGTCGGAAGAACTGTTCTCTGAAAACTGACTGAGACAGGAGACCCATTCTCCATGTAGGCCATAAGTATGTAATATGGAAAATAAAAGTTTATATATATATATATTTATTTCCGCTATTTTAGCGCACCGTCATTTGTACGCAAAAATAGATCCTGTGCAAAAGGTAAAATTATTGCATAAACAAGGTGTGATGCTTCTTTGCTGCGTGAATTTATATCTGCGCGAAAATTTGTCAAAGTATTCAATGCGTGAAACACATCATATATATATATGGGTCAGATTTTCGGAAAATGTACAATAGGCGGCTCTACAAATTTAGGGAATTTTGCTAAATTAGGCTGAAAAATAATGAATAACGGTATATCCGAGTATATTTTGGATCGCATTGATTTAAAGTATCAGTTTTGTTTTATTAAACTGCATTTTGAAGCTCATTTCTGTCTTAAATTTATGTGGGTTATTTGAGAGAATTAGTGAAGGCGAATTGTACATTCTCTGAAAATCTGGCCCATATATGATCCGTTTTAGGAAAATGAGTCATAAGTCGCAAAAAATGGATTTTGAGATATCATCATATTTGAAAAGAGGAAATCAATCTGATTCAAATGATATCAAACACTAGGACACCTTATTATAAGTATTTCAACTTTGATATTTTTATTTTTGAAAAATAAATTTTGCAATGTTTCTGTGTGGATAATTACCAGTAGAATAACTAAATATACTCCATACGAAGGACTTCAAAACGCATGGATATATTTAATATAATGTCCCGAAATTTGAGACATGCATTCATATGACTATAAGTGCTAAACCCTCTAAGAATCAGAACATTTAAGTAAAGAGATCTTGAGAGAAAAAGACTTTGAAAAAACCTAATTTTGCGACTCATGACTCATTTTCCTAAAACACGTCGCATATATATGATAGTCTTTCACCATTCTTCTTTGTTTCTGTTCAAGGGTCCTGTGTACTCACCTTATCACTGATCAGGTAGCAGAGCAAGACCGCCTGCGGGCGTCCTCTTGTGGTTTCTGTCTCATACTTTGAAAACAACTAGTTGTTAACGTTGTTACTAGGGCAATGTAATTTTCAACCAAAGAGGTAATAGCATTGTGTTAAGACCAAGAGATATTATCTTCAGTATTGATATAACAAATATCAACTCAAAAGTTATAAATTGGCTTATTCTACAATTGAAGTCATTCATCTATCGACAAAAATTGTTTGACAAAGGTAGAGTTGCTTGTCTCTCAGCAATGTATGAATTAGGAATGAGGGCAAAGGTAGTGATGTATTCCTTCAAACTCAGAAAAATAAACCCTAACGAAAGAGTAATATGGAGGCGTATATCTGAAGACATAGAGGAACATATTATCGAGCTGAAAAAATGATTTATTTCTCCTTATGTTCTCTTCCAGCCACGCGAAATTAGAATTGTATATGCCCAGATGGCAGGTTTTAGCAATAAAGTCAGTTGCAAAAACAAAAAAAAACGTTGTTACTAACCTATTTTATTAAATCGCAAGTGAATGTGAGAAGTGTATCTAATGGTGCAATGTCGCATAGCCATAGGACCCCTCTGATCTATATATATCATCTCCTTTATATGTTCGTTTTTATTTTTGTTTTTCATTTTTACTTCTATCATATTTTCTGCTCAGTCCAGAACAAGACTAATGCATTCGTAGTTAAAGGTAACTGTCGGGAGAAGTGGAATACTTTTTTTCATACGGACATGTAAACCTATTTGTCCCTTATAACGTGATGTAACCTCGAACAATCTGACAAATATTCCATCCCAAGAAGGAAACATCGATTAAAGAATCCGGTCCCCCTAGTAGACAACGATCACCCCTATCTTAGAAAAATCTGACAAATAAAAGATTGTTACTAATTCCCTATTCGTGTCCGCCTGAGAACATCCTTAAAGGGTAGAGTGTGTTTTCTTATAACCTAATTGTGATGTGTTTTAGGAAAATGAGTCATAAGTCGCAAAAAATAGATTTTGAGATACCATTATATTTGAAAAGATGAGATCAAGCCGATTCAAATGATAGTAAACAGTCTAATAATCAAATAAGTACTTCTAGATTTTAAGTTTGATATTTTCGATTTTGGAAAAAAAAGTTTCCAATATTTCTGGGGGTCAATAAACAGTAAAGTAACTAAATGTAGTCCATATGAGGACCTTTAAAACGAAAGGATATATTATATAAATTGTCCTGAAATTTGATACATCGATTGATATATCTATAAGTTATGAATCCTCCAAGAATTAGAACTTTCCAATAATTTGATCTTGTGAAAAAGACACTTTGAAAAATATCCTTTTTGCGACTCATGACTCATTTTCCTGGAAACACCTCACAATTAGATATATTATCGGCCTGCATTAAATAAAGATAATACTATTAACAATTCTGTTGAATATGTAATATGCAATCTTTGGCATCGTATTGATTAAACACATCTCTTTTATTATGTTAAACTGCATTTTGATCGTCACTTTCCATTGAAATTTGGGTTATTTGAGCGATCCTGTCACAATAATACATGAATTTATTTTATTATCTACATCGGATTTTTTTTTCAATTCAGCGGTCGTACATGTGGTGTCTTAGTAGTACTGTCAGGTCATCGAGTGCATGCGAACACCTTGAAGGACAATACCATTCATCAAGTTAACGTGGAGTCTGATCCCTAAGGCTATAAGCGGCTTTTAGAATTTTGAGAGACTTACCCGTTAGGTAGTAAGTTGAATTAAACTTATGATATTTTCGAGGCAACTCGAGGGGTTGCGGGGAATACATGTATATATGGGTCAGATTTCAGAAAATGTACAATTGGCAGCCCTACACATTTAGTAAATTCTGCCAAATTAGTCTGAAAAAAATGAAAAATATCAGGTATATCTAAGTATATTTGGTATCGCCTTGATTTAAAGTATCAGTTCTGTTATGTTAAACTGCATTTTGAAGCTCATTTTTGTCTTAAATGTGGGTTATTTGAGAGGATTGGTGAAGGCGAATTGTACATTTTCTGACGATCTGAGCCATATATCGCCCAGCTATAGAGTGAAATCTGTGGGCTAGGGTTAGGGAATTTCACGGCCCCACTCTAGGTCCAAACCCTCAGGTCAGATAAGAATGCTATGTCAGCCTACCTTGCTAATCTGTATCCCTGTCTAATACTTGGCGTTTTAATGGGATTATAATGACATTTTTTTGTCTTAATTGAATTATAATGGCACTCAGGGTTATGAGACGAGAGGCTTTCCCTTCGTTTGAAGGGACTCTATCAACTTTGGGCCTAGACTAGCCTTACATGGTAATGTTGACACCCTGTGCATAAAGGTATACTGTAAAATCCGTGATATTATGATCAGGACGAAACCCAAACCGTTTTAGGTGGCACGTTAGGTGAACGTACACTCAGGTATCACCCCATATGGGTCAGATTTTTAGAAAATGTACAATTCGCCTTCAACAATCCTCTCAAATAACCCATATTTAATACAAAAATGAGCTTCAAAATGTAGTTTAACATAACAGAAATGATACTTTAAATCAATGCAATACCAAATATACTCAGATATACCCGGTATTCTTTACTTTTCAGCCTAATTTAGCAGAATTTTCTAAATGTATAGAGCTGCCAATTGTACATTTTCTGAAGATCTGACCCATATATATTTGCATATCTTCATATACTCCACATATTCAACAGCTCCAGGCTATATCAGGCTACACTAAGAACAATCAGGCTATACTGGGAACATTCGTGATATATGTGGGTCAGATTTTCAGAAAATGTACAATTGATAGCTCTACATATTTAGTAATTTCTGCTAAAAACTGATAGATTTTGGATATATCTGAGTATATTTGGTATCGCATTGGTTTAAAATATTAGTTGAAGCTCATTCTTGTCTTAATTGTGGGTTATTTGAGATGATTGGTGAAGGTGAATTATACATTTTCTGAAAATCTGACCCATGTATAAAGATGTATATGAACCTTTGTATGAGTCATTATTGTTAACCCATAAACAGACTGCTTTCTACTGAATCATTATCTATGTTCACTGTCATCAAACTAAACAGGGATACCTGGAAGACCTGAGAACTTAGTTTTCACAGAAGGATTTGTAAAGAAGTCAATGTGTATGCTTCTCCCCTTTTTCCTTATTATATATATGTAAAATTGGAAATAAAATCGATACATACATATGGGTTAGAGTTTCAGGAAATGTACAATTCGCCTTCACCAATCCAAATCAAATAAAATAATCAAATCAAATAATCCAAATCTAGAAGAAACATTACGTTCAAAATGCAGTTTAACAGTAATGAGAACGGGAGGGCAACAAGGCAGAATGAAGGTAGAACCATAAGACAATTTAGACCGAAAACCGAAACAGATAGGATATCTCTGAGCTATCAGTTGGCAACAAACTGGAACGGCTTACAAGTCAGATTGAGAAACTTGGACGATATTACACTAAAACGAGAACTAAAAACCCAAATCATGCTGAGGCAACACGGGGAAGAATTTGATTGAAACAATACATATACTAGGAGAAAGTCACACACTATTGATGTAATATAGTGTATCCCACGATCACCCTTGTATCTCCACACCCCCCTCGACTACAGAGACAATTACTAATGTAAGAAAATAACAATTGTACTAACATAACAATAAGTAGCCTTGATGTTTAAGGCAGGTGGTAAGAATATCGCCAAGGCGACGCAGGATTGTACTTACTGCCGAAAAAAAAAAAAAAACAAACAAAAAAAAAAAAAAAAAACCCACAAAGAACTATACATTTTTAATCAACACAATGCCAATGATACTTGTATACGCCCAGCATTTACAATATTCCAGTCTAATTTAGCAGAAGTTACCATATGTTTGTAGAGCTAACGATTGTGCATTTTCTGAAAATCTGGAACCAAAAGCAACAAGTACAGACTTCAATACAAAAATGTGATCCATTTCAGGGAAATGAGTCATAAGTTGCAAAATATGGATTTTGAGATATCACCATATTTGAAAAGATGAGACTAACCTGATTCCAATGAATGTAAACATTAAAGACATCTAATACGTACTTTTGTCTTTTTATAGTTAGATATTTTAATTTTTGAAAACAACCTTTGCAATATTTATTGGTGCATAATTACCAGTAAAGTAGCTAAATATACTCGATGGAAAGAACTAAGAAACGCACTGATATATTTAATAAACAGTCTTGAAATTTGGAAGATGTATCCATACAACCACAAGGACTAGACACCCCAAAAATGAAAATATTCCCACAAAGAGATCTTGTAGATAAACGACTTTGAAAAACACCAATTTCGCGACTTGTGACTGATTTTCCTGAAACACATCATAAATATGTGATGTGTTCCAGGAACATGAGTCATAAGTGGCAAAAAATTATATTTTCCAAAGGTTTTTTATACAATATCTGTTCATTGAAATGTTCTGATTTCTAGAGGGATTATCACTTATTTTCACTTGAATCTATGTAACAAACTTCGGGACATTGTATTTAATATATCCTTGCATTTTGAAGTCCTTTGTATGGAGTATATTCAGTAACTTTACTGGTAATTACCCATCCAGAAACATTGCAAACTTTTTTTTCAAAAATAGAAATATCAAACTTAAAATATAGAAATACATATTAGGTGTCCTATAGTGTTTACTATCATTGGAATCGGCTTGATCTCCTCTTTCCAAATATGGTGATATCTCAAAATCGATTTTTTGCGACTTATGACTCATGTTCCTGAAACACATCATAAGTATGTGTCTCCTATATGACGGTGGTATATGGGACATGGGGATGTATGGCCGCAGGGCCTGTATGACCTGCAGCAAGGGACACCACCTGGTACTGCATGTCATTAAGGCAGACTGTTGGTATGAGGCTCAGACTGTCAGAAAATGTACAATTGGTAGTTCTACACATTTAGTAAATTGTTCTAAATTAGGCTGCAATTTGGTCAATACTTGGTAAATTCGAGTATATTCGGCATTGCATTGATTCTAGCAATCTGTTTGGTTAGGTTGAACTGTATTTTGAACGTTATTTTCGTCTGAAATGTGGGTTATTTGAGAGGATTGGTGAAAGTGAATTGTACATTTTCGGAAGATCTGACCCATGTAGTCTTCACATGACCCGATGAATGATGAGAAGCAAGCGTCCCACAGCGTCCCACGTTCAGTACACGTTGGTCCACCAGGTAAGAACGACGTGTTTCTCTCTCTCTCTTCTCTCTCTCTCTTTGTCTCCCTCTCTCCTTCTCTACTTTTCTTTCAATGTATATAGGATAAATACAGTATATAGTATATATATATATATACGTATTAATTTTATGTTCTGTCTTACATACTCTCTCTGTGTATCTGTGTCTCTTTTTCTTTCTCTTTCTGCCATGAATATGACTCCATATGGATGTCGTCATGGCATTAAGTAACCATCACTCACTCACTTCTCTCTCTTTCTCTCTCTCTGTTGCTCTCCCTATTTTCTCCCTTTCTCTTTCAATATATAGAATATGTATTTGTTTATTCTGTCTATGTCGCAGTGGCTGTCTCTGTCCCTGTCTGTCTATCTCTCCCTCTCTCTCTCTCTTTCTATACCTTTAGGATGCATACACTGTGATATTTATCCATATGTACCATATGGTCATTGATTGTTTATTCTGTCTATGTCGCAGTGGCTCTCCTTCTCTCTCTCTCCCCCTCTCTCTCTCTACCTTTACGATGCAGGCACTGTGATACCATATGGTCATTGACTGTCATCCATGTGGGAGCACGTGGCATTTCTAAAATGCTCCTCAACACAGAAACGATTCTGGATTATTTATCAGCTGTCCTGTGAAACAATTCTGTTTCTGTCAACGTGTTCCTTTCGGCATTAACAACGCGATTTATTTTTCTCTCTCTTTCTCTCCCATTTTAAATCTTCATCTTCTGTATGTGCCTGCCTGTGCGTAGTGGTGTTGGGTAGGCCTACGTGACCATTCCCTTGTGTCTGCATCCAAAGCCTAGGTTGGATTTACCCAGTTCGTCTCTTATATGGGCCTCCACTATGGGCTAGTAGCGGCAAGTTTGTGTTGCCAATAGAGCGGCCAATTATTGGCTGTGTTATTGGCCTTGCTATTTGCCATAGTGGAGGAGGTGGTGCAAATGAGTGGCAAGTCATTGGCCACAGTTTGCCGTCATTGTCCATTGACCATTCACTTTTAGACCCAGTTTGGTCAGATTCTGGGGTTTATTTTTCTCAAAATACACCGTGGCAATCACTTCCAGTAAGGAATGGGGGTTATAGACGTCAAAAGAACTGGTAAATAAAAGTCAGTAAGTGGTAATTAACAGTCAAATCTGACCAAACCAGGTCTAAAAGCACTAATACCCTCGATTTTGGATGGTCTAAGTGGTCTGTTGCCTGGTGGAAATTCTCGGGGCTAATGCCCCTCGAATTGTCCACCAGGCAACAGACCACCCAAAACCTTGGGTATTAATGCTATAGTAAGCTACCTGCATCCTAGGCAAGCCTGGTTTGGAATTTATGATTCAGCTCCACTCTTATAGGGCGACTCCACTAGAGAGAAAAACGGCGCCGACAAATTTTGTTGTTGCCCACTAATTTGTTGCAACAAATATCCATACAGAAACAACAGTTCCCAGAGAATGTGGCAACACATCTGACACTCCTCCATTTGCGTTTTCATTGCAAACATGAAATGAACTGTTGTTTAGTGGGCAACAAGAAAATTTGTCACCGCCGTTTTTCCTCTAGTGGAGTTCCGCTATTATATGGGCCTCCACTATCGGCAAGTAGCGGCAAGTTTGACTAGAGCAGCCAATTATTGGCTGCATTATTGGCCTTGCTACTTGCCCTAGTGGAGGAGGTGGTGCAAACGGGTGGCAAGTCATTGCAATCGAGTCATTGGCCGCAGCTTGGCGTCATTGGCTGAAGAATTCAAAACGTTTTTGTTTATTGGCCAATAGATTGTCATTGGCTGTTCATCTGTGCGCTATTTGTCACAAAAATCACACATGCTGACGTCTTGCGCCTCGATCACAATTGATGGCCGCCTCAGTGACACAGGTCCTCCTAGTTTCCCTGCTTGCTTGGACATTCGCGTGCGAAGTGTCCTTCCTTTGGACATGTGAAACAGACTTGTTTATCTCCAAACCTACTCGGTTTCATCTGATCCGCGGGTCCTCCAGCTGCATATTTTATGCCCTTCATGAACCGTTGCATCTTCCGGTCAATACCCTTGAACTGTCGTTTCAGATAGTCGACATCCTCCTGAAGCGTATACTGCTTCTCCTTGGCCGGGCCTGTCCCACCTTGATCTCCAGTGTGGACCGGGCACGGGGCTACTGCTGCGGTTTCCATGGGGGTCTCGTGACGATCTAGGGTAGCCTGAGTTGGATAACTAGGTCCGGCGAAGTTCTGCAACGCTATTGAACTCATCTTATGAGCGTTGGAGATGTCCAATGCTCTAGTTATAGCCAAATCCAGAAACGGATATTGCTATTCATGAGCCCATTTATGAAATGATATATCAACTGCTCTCTCACAATATCATTTACTTGTCCCGGCCCGTAGGCTTGGTTCACCATATCCCTAAACCTTTGGGCAAATTCTCTTACTGATTTGTACTGCCTCTGTTTGATATAAGATGTCTCTAGCCTCCAGCAAAGATATTCATTCTCCTCCATGAAATTTGATTCAATTTCTTGCTTTACTCTAGCACATGTTATCGGAGCCAGTTGATCCGGATGCTGCAGATGGAACAGGTCTTTCTCTTCTTGTAATGAGGCCAAAATGAAGTTTAATTTTATTCAGTCTCTTCTCTATCTGTGTCAGACGTCTCTCAATGGTTTGAAGGATATTTTCACACTTACTGTTGCTGTCTGTGGTCTTGGAGGTGTTCTCTAGTTCTGTCATGAGTTCATCTAGATCCCAACGTCTGCCTCTTTTCTCTACCATTCTGTGGGCTGAAAAGTTTCCTTTCCAATTAACCCCATAGGAAATGTATCTATCCTATTTGTTAATCAATCCCAGTACCTCGTCGCCATTATATGAGTTCCCGGGTCTGGCTCCTTAATTGATTGACCTAATTAATTACTTATGATTGAGTTGGAACCATTCCAAAGAACTCTTGATACAATTGGGCTGCCTGATACCATACTGCCAGGGTGCTAAGTTGGCTGGATCCTCGGTTTAGTTCAGTTATACCAATAGAATATAAGTCTCCATAGGTGGAGTGTAGAAATGATGTGAAGTCCAACTACATGGTATACGGTTGAATGTAGAGGTGGTTGTGTGTGTGTTGGATAGGCCAACACCCCCTTTATTTATACTTGTGTCAAATGTTCTCTAGTTCTGTCATGAGTTCATCTAGATCCCAACGTCTGCCTCTTTTCTCTGCCATTCCGTAGGCTGAAAGGTTTCTTTTTCAATTAACTCCATAGGAAATGTATCTATCCTATCTAATCCCAGATCACTTGTCGCCATTTATGTGAGTTCCCTGGTTTGGTTCCTTAATTAATCGATCCAATTAATTACTGATGATTGAGGTAGAACCATTCCAAAGAACTCTTGATACAATTGGACTGCCTGATACCATACTGCCAGGGTGCTAAGTTTGCTGGATCCTCAGTTCAGTCCAAGTTGTACCAATAGAATATAGAAGTCTCCGTAGTGTGGAGTGTAGAAATGATGTGAAGTCCAACTACATGGTATACGGTTGAATGTAGAGGTGGTTGTGTGTGTGTTGGGTAGGCCAACACCCCCTTTATTTATACTCTGTTAAATGTTCTCTAGTTCTGTCATGAGTTCATCTAGATGCCAACGTCTGCCTTTCCGTGGGCTGAAAAGTTTCCTTTTCAATTAACTCCAGGTGGAGTGGTAGAAATAAGGTGTAACCCAACTACATGTTATAAGGTGAAGTGTAGAAGTGTGTGTGTGTGTCTGGCTTAGCCCAGCACTGCTTTATTTATACTCTCAGTCAAGGCAAAATGTGTGAGAAAGCAACAGAAGAAATAACAATGTGCATGCTCAGTTGTGTTGGAATTATGTCATGATATGTCATATGACATATCCAGACATGTGACCTCCATGCCCTGGTACCAGGGTATCGTTGTACTAACATAAGATGATCTTACTGTAAGATCGTCTTATGTTTATGATGGTTGCCACATTATAAGATGATCTTAAATTCTGTTGTACTAATGTGATCTTAGGGAATCTTATATGTAAGTCGACTTACAGTATCCTAAGACGATCTTACAACATTTAAGACATTGCGGGGGAGAATATTTCAGGAGACACCCCTTACTGACCTTCACCTTGGCTAAATTATTGTCTGCATCATTGCCTGAACAAAATGGTTAATGGCAAACATGAACATGAAAACTGTCTGTGCTGGGGCTCCAATTGTGGCGATGCTAAGAAATTGGAATAGAAATTCCGATACAAAACAAAACAATGCATATTAGCAAAATAAAAATGTATGTACAAAGTGTCTAATTGCATGAGTGAGACCATACATGTGTATACATTTATGCGAGTCTGCCTTAGGCTCCATCTCAAATGTATTCCTACATGTTCCTAGGCCATCGCAATATCTAAGATACCCATGACGCTGCTAAGATACATATGATGCTCTCTTAGAAAGCCTATGTCATCTTACCTTATCTTACTGTTAGTACAATACCCCCATCTTACGTAAGATGATCTTACAATTTCTGAGGTTAAATTACCTAATTAATGATTAATAATTATACCTAATCAATATAGTGATATACTGTTGGGTAGATAGTGTATGCCTAAATGATAGTTAATGTTAAATGAAGCATGTCCAACACATCTTTCCTTGACTGACTAGTTCACTCACTGACTTCTGAATTGTGTTAGCCTCTAAGTCCCAGAGATTGCTCCCTCAATCTCTAAGTCCAAGAGACTAAGCTCTGTTCTATTCCCAGCTTCCTTAGAGGAATCTGGTAACAGTCCAACTGTAGAAGGTATCTCATAGCTCAGAAATTAATAGAGACAAGTCGGTAGTGGTGTTGAATGGAGAATATAATTCTACCAGCTGAGTGCTGGGCTTTTATTGTAACTGTAGCTCAGTCTATTCAGAGAATGGTACAATTTGTATATGTGATACATGACTCTTTACTACTCAGCGTCCCCTGGATGCTGACTACTACAAAGCTATACCCTTAGGGTCTAATGATCTATACGTGGACAATGCCACATCACATATGCCCCCCTCCCCCTTAAAAAATGGAACTATTTTTATCAAAATTACGTGAATAAAAAGTCAACTAGTTTCATTTTAAAAGGTCAAATACAGTGGGACACGAAATGCGACTCCACACATTTAAATTTTAGTAATAACTATTGTACAAACTTCTTAATTAAATCACTAACTAACCCCTCTACACCCTATGAGTTTGCACATTGAATTACTCATAGGTGAATTTGGAATCCCTATTAAACTATTCTGATTTCAAGCTGAGCCACTTGCTCCGATGGACCTTGACTTCTTTTATTTTCTTTGTCACAATATTATTGGTCCATCGACACTTTATTTACAGTATTTGACACATAATTTGCTAGTCATTTTCTTTATATTAAAACCTTTTAACGTGAGTTGTGATGTCCGTCAACTCTTGTTGTACACAAATCCTTCTTTCACTATCACGTGTTTGGAGCCTGTCGCCATCGCTCAACCAATCAATCTTGTTCCTTATTACATGGAATCCTGTGGACCATCTTAAACGAATATGTTTTACTGAAAAACATCCGAACATGACATAATAAATTTTTATGGTAACCAAAAATATTGTTCGCCAATCACGATACTCCCCAAACTTTAAGAATTTGATACTAGAAATTACTGCCATAGCCAAACAAAATCTCCAAATTTTTCCCCAAAATTTCTTTGTAGACTCAATTCGTCAATTTTGTTACTTAATTTCAACCTAAACAGTTTTTCTACAAATTTTTATCATGACTCTTGATCCTGAAACAAGGAATCTTCAACTGTCGACTGACCAATGTCTTGCTACCAAAACACTCTGCTTAACATAATTACAATTAATGGCCGTCTCTTCTGTAAATTCTCCATTATTTCTTTTCCACTTTGGTAAAATACCAATCCAAAACATACAAATCTGAATTTTACATAATTTTTCCCAAAGATACAGAATCTTACGTCCTTGCTTGATTATAAATTTCCTAAAATTCCCTCCAGGTTATTGTCCTGTTCTAAAATTTTTTAAATTTTGAAATAGTCGACGTAAAATCCTGTATTTACAATCATTTGTTTTACTTGTGTCTAGATTTTTAGGATTCACAATCTTCCTAATCGACACCACTAAGTTATATCAAAAATAGCTCTGGTTTTGAGCAAAAATAACCCAAAACTTTCATCAATACTATGCGGTTAATACTGTAATGAAGTTTCCGTCTATATATGCAGGTCTTGGTAACATGAGTATAGGCATCTATATGGCCAAATAAAAAATATACTGCAAATATAAATATTCATCAATTATCACCACAATTTATAACTCTTTTTTTTTCCATATAAATACCAAAACACCAAAATACTCAAATATATATTGACCTTAAAAACCGTCAGTAACACAGTACATACACAACACAGATATAAATATACCTTCACCAAAAACGAACTAAAGTATGGCAACGCTCCCCCTTCTGATGCTGAAAACATTCCCAAGACTTTTTACACTGCCAGGATCCCTATTAGATCCTGTCCCAGTGGTAAGACATCGCCTGAAGTTCTTCCGGTGGTACCTGCTGTTGCAGGGAGAATGTTGGCGGATTGATTATCCTGTCAACCCTTTCCCATTCTCGCTTCTGTTCTGGAGTTCTCTCCGCCACTGGCACTGCCTCCAGTGCCGTCCTAATCTCCAGAGCCAGCCGCAGCTCTTCGCCAATTTCCTTGTCCCAGTCCTCTGGATCTGGTAACGGATCCTCCGGAGGCAGATCATGGCTGACCAGCTCAATGGGTTGCTCTACGATCTCCTCTTCGTCTTCTATGAGTCTTCTGACTGGGTTGCACATTTTAGATTCTTTTATAAAATCCTTATCAACAATCTAATTTATTACTATTTCCAGAACTTGAAAAATAATTACTTCAGAACGATTGAAATCCTATTTATGTCTTTTCAGTAAGTCTTGTAATATTCCCTGCGTCACAAGAAAGATAATAATATTCCCCAAAGGTTTCTCTGCGTTTGCCAAATATAAATTGTTCTCAACTGAAACAAAACAAATCCTTCACCAAAATAGAAATATTTTTAGAGGAGCAATGACCTCACCACCAGCTTTTACTTTGCGAAAAAGAACAGGAAACCTTCCCTGGAACTTTTTAAGACTTTCTGTGTTTTCCTGACAATTCTTCTGGGACCGCTATAAAATCTAGTTACAACCTGGGGACTCAATCGCATTGAGTAACATATAAGCGGAATTATATAATGCTCCTCTAACCAAATAACTTACCTACATAACCTTACCAAATTATCATGTACTCGCATGATCAACCTTGACCAGCGTAAAAATATATAATGACAATCCATAAGGCACTCGAACAAGCTTTTCAAGCACATCTTGATCAAATTAAACATTCATTCGATCATAAACACAATAAAAGTATCAAAGTTTCAATTCAGAAAACATGTTTCTGTTATTGTCAAAGCATCCTTGCTCTGACCAACATGATCTGCAATCTCAAACAAGTATAAAAAAAAATAACATGATCTAAAAGCTAGTGTGTTTCCATTGTTTCTTTCCCAGATTGTCCTGCCTCTCATTTACTCATTGTTCTTAAGATTTGAGGTTCCTAATCAGCCTTCACCAATGTCCGATCTTGGCCTAGGAAGGTTGTCAACGATGGTAACTATATAACACACTCCTATCTAAATTAACCTAAAAACACCTAAAATCACTTGTGCAAGATTTATCGTTCCATCCTCCTCGTCTTTTACAGCATGGCCGTAGTACAACCTGCGGTTGCAAAGGCTCCATTTTCCCTGGTAAGAGTACATGAAAAATAATAACCAGATTAACAGTTTCTACTTCAGGCATGATTACTTCAGAAATCATCATATGGCGTAATTATAAGACAGCATGAAACAATCATTAAATTAAGGTTAAAGTTCACTGATCTTCTCTGGTCTTATACCAAGAAGTCACCTTGCACTGGTTGTGTACTTATTATCAAACAGTCTGAAATGACAGCTGACAGTCATTTATTTTCTCATGGCTATTTTTATGGTCACACTTTGTCGGATTATTTGGTCCTCTTCCCTGCCGCATCTCCTTGTCGACCAGTCCGGTTTTGCACTTCTGACAAATCTGGCTTTGGTAGACACTTACATTTCACACAAATGTTTCTCTTCTTAATGCAGCTGGTCTTTTATTCAGAATGAAACTAGGTCTGTCAATGAGTAGTACAATAGATGTAAGATGATTAATTACTCTTTACGGCTCAACCGCCCATAGATGCTGCTACCTAGAACTTATACCTTAAGGGTCTACCTGTTCTACATGTGAACAATACCACATCACAATTCCTCCACACACATGCATGCCTACTGTCAACCTCCCAGTCCCAGAGATTATCCTTTCTATCTCTAAGTCCAAGAGATTAAGCTCTGTTCTATTTCCAGATTCCTTAGAGGAATATAGTAGGAGTCTAACCTGTAGACTATATCTCGCAGCTCGAAATTCAAGACATAAGTCGGTAGTGGTGTTTGAAATGGAAGTGAGTTCTACCAGCCAAATGCTGGGCTTTTATTGCAACTGTAGCTTCAGCTATTCCAAGAATAGTACAGTAGATATAAGTGATAAATGACTCGTTACTACTCAGCCTCCTAAGTATACTGACTACTACGAAGCTATACCCTCAGGGTCTACCGATTTATACGTGGACATAGCCACATCACACTACCTAATATACAAGGATAACTATGTAGACATGGCCTCAGGGTCTGTCTGTCCACCTGGTAGTATGACAATAGGTCTATCCTAATTACCTAATTAACAACTAATTAGTAATCTATTAATGACCTCCATACTTTACACATTATCATCTTACCCCTCACTTAAGATTTTGAACCAGCTGATACAAATACATGTGGTATATTATGTGGTAATAAGGAACATTTCTGTCCTTGGGTAAGAGTTTGTGGCTCACAGGATTAATGACCCCATACTTTACCCCAAGTGGGTGTGCTGAGTTTGATGTAATTGTGGAGGGAGAAGAGGGGAAATCTTATCACATTAAATGTTTTTACTAAACTTTTCACATAATGTGGAATCAAATGCTTCACTGACCCATCACACAATTTCTATAAGTATACTGAGTGCTAAGACTTCTTATAGTGAAACAGTGTTTTTGAAATCCCGCTACATTCCCTACATCGTTATTGAATGTTGTATAGCACCCATATATATCTTATTGCACCTCTCCTGTGTCTTTCTCTTCAGATAGGAGCCTTTCTCCGTGTCCGTGTGCACCCTTCGCACTACCACTGAACAAATCCCTTCGTCCCAATGGTTGATTATTGTTTGCACTGGGGCCACTTCTACTTCTACCTTTATCACTTCTCTTTGAGGGAGATCCATCCTGAAGTGAACACTGAATGTTATTGTCCTTCATTTTCATTCCTTGCTCATCTGTGTCCAAACCAGAAAGCACCCACAAGATTCCCCCACTGTCAGAATGTGAGGTCCCTGGTCTGGTTCCTTAATTAATTGTCCTAATTAATTACTGATGATTGAGTTGGAACCATTCCAAAGAACTCTTGATACAATTGGGCTGCCTGAAACCATGCCAGAGACATGTCCCAACATGTTTCCAGCTTGATCTATATTTCGATATACCAATACACAAACACATTCCAATGTGGGCTGTATAACTCTTATTGAGGATAAGCTATCATTGTATGGACTAAACAATAGTGGCTCATTTAATATGTTTTCATTATCTAATCCTATCTAATCATTATAGGTCTATCCCAATTACCTAATTAACAATCAATTAGTAATTAATGACCTCCATACTTTACAGAATCCCTATTAGATCCTGTCCCAGTGATAGGACATTGCCTGTAGTTGCTCTGGCGGTACCTGCTGCTGTAGAGAAAATGTTGGTGGATTGACAATCCTGTCAACCCTTTCCAATTCTCTCTCCTGTTCTTCAGTCAAATCTCTCTTCTTGCCTCGCATTGTATATACTTTGAGAGATTAACAACATACTACTTCAAATTAGGTTATCTTGAAATAGTTCTTGAATAGTCCCATCAAAAAGGTCTTCAAATAATCATTCAAATAGTTCTTCAAATGTTTCTTCAAATATTTCTTTAAAAATTATTCCAATAGTTCTTCAAACAGACAAGTCAGTCTCAAATACCTCAAATATACAATAAGTTGAAAGAAATGCTATTCTGAGGAGTCCTGACATTTCCTGACTCTATAAGATCCTTTGTTATCCAGTTGTGGCAAGAAACTCTTGTTGTCACTAGATTCATACTCTCAGCTCCTTGTTATAAATATAATTTGGAATATATTTCTGTACCAATTAATCTTTGAATCAGGTCTCTCCACCAATGATATACCATGGTGTGGTATGGGATAACTTAAATAAATGTACTATTCCCTAGTGAATAATATCTATTTGATAAAGGGCAAATGAGCCCGAAACGTCAGACCCCAATAAACCCAAACCAAATACTTATGAAACTTTTCCTGTCCCCTCCGTTTTTGGGTCAAACCCCATCATTTAAGAAAAATGTCTACTCTATATTAACTAAAAATCGTTGGAGCTGTGGATAAGAGATGTTATATAGATGTGGACACAAGGCCAGCTAATTGTTAAGTGATCTTTTACTATTTTATCATCAGAAAGATACATTGAAATGTGTCCCAAGCTGTTATCAAGCTTGTTAGGTGTGTGGAAATGACATGTGTTGTAACATACAACGGTTCACAATGGTTCACAATGGTCTTGTTTATATAAAGGTGTACATTACATAACACTATCCAACCAGCCACTGTTGGAAATTCCAGTACCAAATGTAGATCATTTTCCAGCCTTGACTTAGAAAAGAGTTGACTCAGACAGATTCCCTATTAGTTTTGAAAATACCTACCTCATTAATCTGCCAATCTGCGTGCAACACTGGGGACAGTAAACTCAGACAGATCACTTGAGAATCTTGAAAAAACACACATTTCACCAACCTGCCATCCTATGCCCATACAAGGCGCAGGTTATTTTCTAACTTCTGAAAAGAGTATACTCAGACAGATTGGTTATACTGCCCAGCACAGATACAAACCAGTGAGAAACAGTAAGCCAAACAACTCAAAACTCAATCAAATGCGCCCACTTTTGACGCACAAAGAACCCATTAAGCCCGCCCGCTGTCCGGACTCCTTTTAAATCCTGGCCCAGTGGTATAGGACAACATTGCCTGAAGTTGTTCTGGCATATACTTTTCTAAAGTAATTTACTAAAGGTCGTTGGGTTAATTGCTATGTTTACCCATTCCAAATCATGGACTTGCTTTTCTGATAACTCTTCTTACGCCAGATTACAATGTTCCCTTTGTATATCCAATGCCTGATTGTTTTGTACTTCCAATTTGAGAAGCTCAGCTTCTGAAACAAATTGATACAAACATTTTGAATTATGTGTGTACAATGAATCAATGTAACATGGAGAATATATATGTTTATAATGTAAATTGGATACATCGGACAAAGTTGATTTTAAATGGTTATTACTTTATTTGAATAAAACGATAAAGGTAATAATGATAATAATAATAAATACTATTGGTTGGAAACTTATAATATTTGAAGTAAAATAGGTTGCTATAGTTTTAAGACCCAGCATTATGTGCCTTACATTTACCAAAATTGGGTTCTATAATTTTAAGTCCCTGCAGTTTTAACTATACATTTAGTGATAAAAATTGATACAATTTTGTAAAACTATGTGTGTACAATGAATCAATGTAACATGGTGAATATATAGTTATAATGTAAATTGGATTTACCATACCAAATTGATTTTAAATGGTTATTAGTTTATTTGAATAAAGCGATAATAATAATGATAATAATTATCAGTTATTGCTTATTTATTTCTTACACACGCATTTTCCTCTACACCTGGCGAATTGCTGAGATTGGAGCTAGCTCTATCATTTAAACAACATTATATTACAAATGCACTCTAGTTTAGATTAAATACAATGAATAAAAAAGTAACACAGGTAACTAGAATCAGATAAGGGAGAGAATAAACCACTGCAATTATTTATAAGTAGAATAGACATTAGATAATCTCAAACATTTTATAACTAAATATAATTATCAGAACTTACTCATTGATGGCATCTATTTCTCGGATTAATTCCTCTACACTCCTGATATTGAGGATTGGAAAATCCAGATGATCGGGAGGTGTTGCTGGCTGAGGGGGAGGAGGAGAAGTTAGAGCAGGAGGGGTAGGGAGAGCCAAAACTACTGGACTCCCATCGATTTCTATGGGGTCATTTTTTGTTGACCCCGCCAACACCTCCTTTCTTGTCACGTTACGTTTTTTCAAGGGTAGAGGGGATGTCTTCTTTTTGGGACTTCCAGCTCTTTTTGTACTTGTCCCTTTGCTCCTACTCTTACCTTACTCCGTCCTAACGGAAATAAGTGCCTTAACGCTCTTTTCAATCGCTCTAAAATAAAATGAATAAAATAATTACTTTTTGAGAAACAGCCAATAAGCTAATGTAGAAAATGATTTGTTTCAAAACACAACTAACAGTCCAAGGTCCACGTTTCAAAAGAAGGCCTAGTTCCAAGCATATGGCACACTCAAAGAAGGAGGGTATTTGATGCATCCTCCTCCGGTGACCTTTATAAATAAAAAGTGGCATTTTACCTACTCAAATGTATTTGCCACGTTTGGGATTGGTTGCCACAGTGGCCAGTATTATTGATCCGGGGGCTATCTCACAAGTGTCTGTGAGAATTTCGGAAATATAGTCTGAAAGAGTTTTCTTACAACTAAAATGATAGCATTCTCAAAGTTTGTCAGAGCGGAGTCCGGCCACGTTCAGAAGTGCCACTAGTTCTAGTGCTACTGCTAGGATCTTGAAAATGGCTACATACTTGGTCAAATCAAGAATTGGGGGTAAGACAATCACGTCTGCCCAATCATCTCTGGAAATACAGCGAGCAATATATTAGCCTCATCATTAGATATGATACACTCCTCCACCATGATTATATAGTAGATTATATCCTCTAATGCTATATATCTATATATGTATACATGTATGTATGTGATATACTTGTGGTGTATATACGTTTTTCCTCCAAATACAGCTGTAGCTTGTATCTTCGATCGCAGCAATCGGCTATTTCAATTTCAATTCACTCAAGAGTCTCTCCCTTACTTGTCAATCATAGAATTTCTAATGTATAATCTTATACTTATGGTCTAATATACAATTGTCTCCGAATGAACTCATCTTCATCTGAGATATCATAGGTCAAACTTAAATCTCCATACAAGTGGTCGTCCGACTCAGAAAATGATACTTGATGACCTACAGAGTGTGTTCTCGGTCTCGGTGATATATGGGTTCCGATCCTAGTCACGACCGATTCGCTCTTGCGACGCTAGAGGACTGTGGTACCTCATCGATTTGTTTGATCACAGCTTTCCAATCGCCACTCCGCCGCTCGATAGTGGGCATGGTCCTAACAGTGAATCTCTGCATGCTGGTCGGTAATGTTGACATTTCTACAGTGGGCGCATGCACTTGGTGTCCCGGACATGGTTTATATTTACACAAACAATATCCACATACAATCAGGGTCAGGCATAATATAACAGTTATTCCAACAGAAGTTCCGGCAAGATGTTTCTTTGTGAATACCTTAGGTTTGTTTACATATAAGCTATCAGTTGTGACAATATCAATTTTCACTGACTCTTGTCCTGTAGATTTCCGAATTTTCTCAAATGTATTTAGTGCAATGTCTGCATTAATTCCCTGCCAAAGAAGCTTTATTATGTTGTACTTCCTTTATTTTGATCGTATGTCTCCATTCTCCCATTATCCTCCAACCCTCTGTCAAAACAATACAACCTGGTTTTACCTCATACATTCTAGCTTTACTAATGCTTACACAAGTTTCTTGTTTACCAAGACAATGGATTGACATCGTCACATTTTCTCAAGCTGAAAGGAGATACAAATTATTAGCAATTTCATAAGTGTCACTTTCACAATCATCTCCAATTAGTAGCACATTGTCCTTCATGTCCTGTTATCACTCCTTCGATACACAGTTAAAGTCTATGGTGCACAGTTGGTGGGCATACTAAAACCTTTACAGAATTTAGTGTTGATAACACCACCGCGTTGTGTGTTCCATCCCACTTGTTCTGGAACGTTGGTGAGTCTTCTCCATATGTTCTCTTTCCTAGTGTATACAGTGTTCCCAGTGTTTTGATATTGTAGTTAATATATAAGTCGTTATTAACTATTGGTCAGGAAGCTCTATAAACAAACTCACTGTCTTTGTACCGGTAATACCAGCGAATCGGTAAGGGTCGAGTAGAAATTGTCCCAGATTGACTCTCAAGAATTGAATGTAGCTGGTTTTCACTAAGGAGATCAACTGTGAGCCAACCCAGATCGAGGGCCCATTGTTGATCGACGAAGATTGCTTGGTTTCTCTCCCAGTCGCTATGTAGTAATTCGAGTTGCGGATCGAGTTTTACGGATCCTTTCCAACAACACATCATCTTGTTCCATCAAAAGCTGCAAAAGTTTTTCTCTTTGCACTGGATCAAGGTTTTGACCCATCTGATATAACTCAAAGAATTCCCCTTCCGTTGATCGACCCATCACTATGTCAACCCTATCACTCATTTCAGTGATTTTGTTAGGGTACATCCCAGGATCATCTGAGATATTTCTATTGTTTCTAGAACCAATCATATTTACAGACTCGCTGCATGAAGTTTCCTTCACCGTCACTTCAACAATAAAGGGTGCAAAATCATTTTCATCAGCCATTTCTTATATTGCTAATATAGAGCCCTTTTTTCCAGAGTGCCAACCTTTACTACTATTATATACCCACTTCCTGAACCTATCACCTTGGGCAGTTGGTCTTACCAGTGCTCTCTTTACCAGGTATGAAACAGGAGGGTTTTTTTTACATTTTCAGTAACCCCTTCTGTATCTGATATGTCCCCAGGTGTAAAATCACACACTCCTAATCGACTTATGAGGAGATGTACAATTTACAATTCCAGAGAAGTCGAAGATAAATCCTAATCTCCCCTCTCCAGACATATCAATAGGTGTACAGACTTTACTGGTCTGCCTTTGCTCAATGTATATTGGATAGACTATACTAGTATACTAAACCTGCCCCAGGCTACTGTCCTTGTCTCAGCATCCGGATGAATCCACACCAACAACTGGTTAGAGAATGAATGAATTGCTTCATTGGTGAACTGGGGTTCTATATATACTAGCGAACAGGAATTACACATGGACTCAGATGATGAAGTCAGCAATGTTTCCTAGAAATATTAACTCAGCTAACTTTACTTGCATCTACTTGTAGGAACAGATGTTTTAGCTTAATGGCTTTTATGACCCAGGGGGCATGAACTGGCCTGGTATCCTTATTGTTTTCCATATTGGAGCTATCACTATAATTAAAAGAAATCATAATACAAATGCACTCTAGTTTAGATTAAATACAATGAATGAAAAAGTAACACAGATAACCAGAATCAGGTGAGGATGAAAATAAATCATTGCAATCATTTTATAAGTAAAATGGACATTAAATAAACAACACCAAACATTTTATAAGTAAATATAATTATTGGTACTTACTTATTGATCGCATCTATCTCTTTAATTAGTTCCTCCACACTCCCAATATCCAGGATCGGAAAATCCAGGTGATCGGGAGGAGGAGGAGGAGGAGGGGTGAGAGCTGCTGGGGCCAGAGCAACGTTGATGTTCACCTCTGGGATAGAGGAGGGAGCGCTAGATGGGTCAATTTATATGGGGTCTCTTTTTTACAACCCCGCCAACATCCTCTTCCTCGATATCTTTCTTTTTTTGAGAGGTAGAGGGTGTGTCTCCTTTGGACTAGGGGAGGTTTTCTGCGTTTTTCTCCCTTTACTCCTACTCTTTCTATTGATTTTGGTGATAAGAGCCTTAACGCTCTTCTCAATCGCTCTAAAATAAATAAAAAAATACTTACTGAGAAACAGCAAATGAGCTAATGTAGAAATTGTTTTGTTTTAGGAGAGGGAGATTTATATGCAGAGAAAATATAATAAGTATATTAACATACCTCAAATTAGCGCAGACATCACAATGCCAATCATCAGGACGCCACTCCCAATCACTCACTTTCCATTGGCACATTGGGTGCACCAATGCACCACAACATGGTGTGCGTCCTGCACAACTAACAGTCCTAGGTCCATGTTTCAAAAGAAGGCCTAGTTCCAAGCATACGGCACACACAAAGAAGGAGGGTATTGGATGCATCCTCTTTTGGTGACCTTTATAAATAAAACGTGACATTTTACCTACTGAAATGTACTCGCTTGTACTCTCTTTTTGTCGTAATAGAAACATTGTCTACTTTAAAGCCCTGAATTAAGCTTTAGATTTGATCATGCATTTGAGTACTAGAATTAAATAAGCCCGTAGTGGTGTTATGTAGGTGGTCGATGTCAAGGCTGACATCGTCTGTTCTGTTGTTCTGTCTGGAACTTCAGGTGGGGAAATTCCATAAGGCACATAGAGCCTCATGAAATGTTGCCCAACTCTCATGGCCACCTTTGCCGGTTCCCCAAAGAATACCATTCCATAATTCTGTCTTAAAACAGCCCATTTTGCCATTGCTATATAACATAGGGCGAACAGAAACGTCCTGTGATCAAGTGATGTCAGCATATGTCATATGAGATCTCCTGACATGTGACCTCCCCATGTCCTGGCGACTGGGTTTGGACACATGTGAATTAGGTGACCAAGGGTCACATGTATATTAACAAAAGGATGTACTCCCCAGGACATGTTGGAACCTGTCTTGCATATCCCGGAGTGTGATCGATATTTCTATATGCACTGATACGGAAACATAACCTGACACAGAAACACATTGCAAAATATAATTCTATGCTATCGTATGGATTAACTTAAAAGGTGACTCTATATTTTATATATTTCCATTCTATAATCATATCTAATCAAAATAGGTCTATCCTTATTACCTAATTAATGATTAATAATTATACCTAATCAATATAGTGATATACTGTTGGGTAGATAGTATATGCCTAAATGATAGTTAATGTTAATGTTAAATGAAGTAAATCCAACACATCTTTCCTTGACTGACTGGTTCACTAACTTATTTCTGAATTGCAATTCTTCTCCTTTTATTCAAGCCCCACAACAGCTGTGACACGTAGTGTGTCTCTCACCGGTGGACATTCCTCCACGCACATACATGCCTAGCTAATATACAATGATAACTATGTAGACATGGCCTCTGGGTCTGTCTGTCCACCTGGTAGTATGACAATAGGTCTATCCTAATTACCTAATTAACGATTAATTAGTAATCTATTAATGACCCCATACTTTACATACCCCCTCACTTAAGATGTTGAGCCAGCTGATACAAATACATCTAGAAATACATCTAGAAAGATGACATACTATGTGGTGATAAGGAAAATTTCTGTCCTTGGGTAAGAGTTTGTGGGTCACAGGATCCCAAAGATGTGCCAATACCTTTTCCCAGAATTCCAACCTGTCATGAGCCTTAGGGAACACAGTTCCGTCCCTATAGGACATGGTAAGAGTTTTGTGGATCGTAGAATCCAAATGGTGTGACAGCACCTTCTCACAAAATTTTGTCTGTGAGAATTTTGGAAATTGAGTCTGAAAGAGTTTTCTTACCACTAAAACGATAGCATTCCCAAAGTTTGTCAGAGCGGAGTACGGCCACTTTCAGAAGTGGCCGAATCCGAAAGAAGCTCTCGTAAATCCAAAATCCAGCATCCTCCTACACTTATTCCCTTTTCGTGTCTCTGTCTTGGGATTCTTTGTAGTGGGAAAAGGGGTCACTAATCCCTAATAAATATAAATGGGAAAATAGGTTAGCATATATTATTTTTCTAAAAATTCTTAATATAAATTCAAATCTTGATAAATTCTATACATATTCGATTCTGTAAATATAATGGTAAGGTAGTTAATATAAATACAATAATAATGTGTAGAATATAGCATACTAACCTTTTTCAATCTTGAGGCGCTATGTTCATTCATGAATGCCATTGGATCATGGGGTGGCTTTTCAAGCGGACCATTCTCAATATCCATTCCAAGCGTTCGGATTCCCAGCGGTCCGCCAAGCGGTCCATTCTGCGCTCCATTCTCAATAAAGACTGCGTTCTGTCTTTTTAGTGATGGTCGATTGTGAGGTTTTCCTTGTTCTTTCCCTTGTAGTTTCCCTTGTTGAGCATGAGTTTTCATTGAAAGTGATCTTGGAACAAATGTTGAATTATTCTCTTTGTTATCCCCCATTTTGGAAACGCCTGGTGGTTGGTAAAGTCCAAAAGAATTCACGGTAAAGTTTCACAAGTAGCAAAGCACAGGTTAACTCAGGGTGATGTTTCTCCAGCAGCAAAGCAAACGTAAAGAAGCTAGAGTAAAAGTATGTTTTATACTAATCTAGAACCTATCCCTCCCTCCCACCATACAACTTCTATCCCTCCCTCCCACCATACATATGGCTTTCCTTCCTTAAAATATTCCATATGGTGTATAGGTTAATGTAGATATATTGAGTATAAAATAAAATAACGTCCTCTCACCTCCTGTTACCTTATTCCCCCCACCCCCGCTCTCCCCTCCTCCCACTACCCACTCCCCATCCTCCCATTAGTTTGATAAATAAATCAATCCTAAAAACCTAAACCAGACAAATTGTGATCAACTTCATCCAATCCTAACCTATGGGACATATAAGAAGAAGAACATTCGTCTTCTGATCCAGAATCAATATCTTTGTCATTCGGTTTTGTCTTTGCTCGACGGTCATACAGTAATTTATAATTCTCTACCTTTTTTTCCAAATCTATTACCTTTGACATTAGTATTTGCATTACACGAACGCTATAATTTGGAGATAACTCCATTTGAGCACTTGCAATGTCGCAATTAGGGGAAAATTTAAAAAGTTCAATCAAAGGAATATCTCCTTCTTCAAACGAATGTAACAGTACCCCACAAGAACAACATTGAACTACATCTCCACCTCCTAAATGAAAAAACCCAGCCCATGCTAACTCCTCGCGTTTAATATGTGTGTTTTTCCAGGTAAAAAAAGTATTCATTTGTATATCCATGGATGAATATCTTGGGAATTTGTAATGCATTGTGATCACTGTAGTGCAACCGTTTCTATTACACGATTCCTTCCTAATCAACCATATTCCTATATGTAAATCAAGTTAAAGAAGCCAGTGCACCCAATCTTGCATAAACCCTCACGTACAGCAACTAAAAATATAGGAAAAAAAGAATGGCTTCACAAGCAAAAGAAAAACGAGCAAAGAAGCCAAGTCATACCCTTAGGTAAACTCCAACTATACACATAGTGTACTGGCTTCCCTGCTAAAAATATATCAGAGAAACCAAATCATGCACTCACCTCACCTCAACCCCAGCTGTTACCTACATGTACCATCCTCACCCTCCCACCTGTAAACTCTACTCACCTACATATCCACTTCATAATAAACAGAATCCTATATGTCAACATAACCTATCTCTCTCTCTCCAATAACCACCTCGAGCTCACCATATAACCACCGCCCATCCACCTGTAAACTCTGGTCACCTACATATCCACTTCATAATAAACAAATTCCTATCAACTCATTAACCCCAGCTTAATACACATAGCCCACCTACATAGGTGCTTTATAATAAACAGAGACATAGGTAAACATTACCTAATTACCTCTACCTTAATATCAAGTCAACACCCTTTCTAGGTTACCTGCTGTTACCTGCTAATAGCAGGTCACCTGCTTATTAGGTCACCTGATTTCTAGGGTAATTGCCCTGGGCGGCTAATTGGGCTGCCCCAGGCACGTATCCAGTGTCCCTTATTATGTCCAGTCTTCCACAGCCACCCAGTACAACACCCATCCATATACTACTTATAGTTGTGACATTATGCCTCTCATTAATTTAAATAATTGTTTTTGACCCGAAAACACATCCTTAGCATAATTCTGAAACTTCTGAGTCAAATTTGCATGGTCTGCAGCGTATCCGTTTATATCAGCTGAAAAATTACTAAACATTGTCCGAACTTGCCTAACATATTTATCTGAAAATGCAAAGAAGGCATTACTATTCTTTACTAAATCCTTTATTAATTCATCTCTATTACCATTATTGATGGTCATTTGATCCATCCCTTCTATAATAGTAATCTGATTCTTGTTTAACACATCGATCTGTGGCTGAGTAGCCATACCCATTGCCAAATTCAGGAAATCTCCAGCAGGCTGAAAACCCCTGTTTCTTTTCCTTCTACCAGTAACATCTGCCTTAAATCCCAGAATTAGGCTTTGGATTTGATCATGTATTTGACTACTAGAATTAAACAAGCCCCTGCTTCTTTTCGTTCTACCAGTTACATTATCTGCCTTAAATCCCTGAATTAAGCTTTGGATTTGATCATGCATTCAAGTACTAGAATTGAACAAACCCATAGTAGTGGTATACAGGTGGTTGATGTCAAGGCTGACATCGTCTGTTCCGTTGAATGTTGTGTCTGGAACTTTGGGCGGGGAAATTCCATAACGCACATAGAGCCTAATGTAGTGTTCCCCAACTCTCATGGCCACTTTTGCCGGTTCCCCAAATAATACCACTCCATAATTCTGTCTTAAAACAGCCCATTCTTCCGCCGCTATATAACATAGGGCGAACAGCAACCTGGCTATATGGGTCCCATATGTTGACCTCTTCACATTTGTACACACCCAGGCTTAGGATTAGAATGACATGCTCCTCACAATTAGTCATATCTAACTTAATATTTGTAGTAGAATGTTCAAACAAGTTTTGAAATCTTCAGAAAAGATTAAGGATTTCTGGCAATGGCATTACATTAACACTCCTTAGGTTTACCAGTGGATATGTCCCTACCTTCCATCCCAGGATTTGTAGTTGTTGTTTCTTCTCTTTTTTTCTCTATCTCTACCAGCGCTACCATCTCTACTTTCCGACTGGTTTCGTTGGTATTTATCACCACCTTTCTCATCATTACACCGCTTCTTGAATGACACCTTCCTGTCATCCTGGCCATCGATTGTGTTACCAGCTTCTGTGTTCCAATCTTCAGGTTCAATGGAGGCAAATCGTGCTCTATGAGCTCGACTGGCTGCTCCACTATTTCCTCCTGACTCTCTTTTCTGTAATTAGGAGTACACTTCCTGGAAATTCCAAATTTCGAATCCCACTTCCAGAACAGAAAAATACCAATTTCCAATCCTCAAACTCTAAAAAAAAAATTCAAAACTGGGTCATAACACTTCTCTAATTGCCTTCATGGCTGCTGCTTTGGAAAGCAGACATGTCACCTTGTCTTCTGCTATTGCGTCATCATTCACCTCATGCTCTGTGCAGGATTCCAGAAGCTATGGCACAGTGCATAGTTAACATTGTTGCGGACATAACCGAAAATATTGAGTTAGTATAATAAAAATAAAGGTTAATACCGTATATGTGTATCGAATAAGAGATTGTGTAAAACCTAAAAAAGCTGGATAGTATATTTTAAGAAACAGAAAGGCTGTGCCTTACATATAGTGGCGCCACCTGGTGGTTTACTCGGATATTTCATCTCGTATATCCCTAGCGAGGAACAACAAGTTACCTTTTAAAATGTCTTTTAGCATTGAATAGAAGCCAAGATGGCAGGATAGTGTTCAATAAAGATTTGTAAAAAAAAAAACAAAAAAAAACATCGTCTGCCATCACCCTTTTAGATAGATTGGGCTTTAGGTTGGTGACATTCACAGGAACTTCACCTGCAGATCTTCCTCCAATCCGGAGTTTGCCAATAGGATTATCTGCATTATACTCCTTCACACTTTCATCCTGCCCTTGCTGTCTTTGGGCATATCCCTTTCAAATGATGCTGCGGCTTTCCTTCCTCTGAAAGCCTTGAAACAATTCATGAATGTGGAGTCCTATCGTTCTTAGAGGATTTATTCCTCTTCTTATGTGTCAACGCCCTGATGCAACCATCAGTTTCGTTGTCTGAATTATCAGCCTCTGAAGAACTGGCAGTGCTTGACCAGTCAGGTTGATATTTCTTGTCACTATCTCTTGATGGACATCTTCTGTGCCTCTTGTGTTGTCTACTATCCAAACTAAAGCGAAGTTCATTGTCAATTCCCATGAGATTTGGGGCTGTTGGTCTTGGATGATACAAAGGCAGGGGTGAGATTCATCTAGGTCACTCTGATTTAACTCCTTACACCTAGTTGCCAGATCCATATTTTGCTGTTGCAACTGGCCATTTTCTACCTGAAGTCTATAGTTCCTTTCCTGTTCATCCTTCAGCAGCTGATTCCCTCCTTAAGATTACTTTTAAATATCACTTCTGAGTAGGCTATCATTCTTTAATAATGGATTCAATCGCAGATGGGAAGAATTATGAGCAGTTCCATCTGGAACTGACAAGCCAACTGGTGACCCTTTCTGTGTTCAAACAAGTTTTGAAATGTTCAGAAATGATTAAGGATTCCTCCTGTCTTGCCAAACCTTCACTATTTCAGTCAAACTCTACTGTGGATACTCCTTCCTTTATCTTATAGAGTATTCCTTCCTTTATTTTATAGGATACCCCAGGAAGACCTCCAAATGGAGAAGCTGGCGTACTTTTCTGAAAATATGATGTAACTGCTCGACTCAAATAAAAATACAATATATATATATCCATCTATCCATAAAAACAGTTATATTCCTATTCCACAATTCTGAGTAATACCAGAGCACGGAAAAAGAAGAATGTAGGTAAACTGAATATTTACTCTCATTTTCTGCCACTCCACCCCTGATAAAGGGCTGAAAGGAGCATAGGTTTTTACTCCATTGTTGATCGGTAATATTCTGAGCTAGTTTTGATGTTAAATCCTACAACAAAACTTCCAATATATTGTTTTAAAGGTACCTCATGGAGGCCTTGTTCTCCACCACTTATATATCTTGGAGTGTATGATATAATACTAGAATAAAAGTTAATGTTTATGTTATATGAAGTAAAGTCCAAAACACGTCTTTCCTAACTGTCCTGTGGATGGTAAGTGTTTATTAGATTCATGCTCTACAAATGATTACAGCTCTGGCCTCCCAGCTGTGCCATGTAGTGTGTCTCTCACCGGTGGACATTCCTCCATGTACATACATGCTACCTAATATACAATGATAACTATTGTCAATCTCCCAGTCCCAGAGATTATCCTTCTATCTCTAAGTCCAAGAGACTAAGCTCTATAATATTTCCAGATTCCTTAGAGGAATATAGTAGGAGTCCAGCCTGTAGACTATATCTCGCAGCTCGAAATTCAAGACATAAGTCGGTAGTGGTGTTGTAAATGGAAGTGAAATCTACCAGCCAAATGCTGGGCTTTTATTGCAACTATAGCTTCAGCTATACCAAGAATAGTACAATGGATCGAAGTGATAAATGACTCGTTACTACTCAGCCTCCTAAGTATACTGACTACTACGAAGTCTAAACCCTCAGGGTCTACCGATTTATACGTGGACATTGCCACATCACATATGCCCCCCTCTCCCCTTAAAAAATGGAACTATTTTTATCTAAAACACTTAAAAAGTCAACTAGTTTCATTTTAAAAGGTTGAATACAGTGGGACACGAAATGCGACTCCACACGTAATAAATTCTTAAAAATAACTATTGAACTTCTTAATTAAATCAATAACTAATCCCTCTACACCCTATGAGTTTGCACATCGAAATACTCCTAGGTGAATTGGGAATCCCTAATAAACTATTCTGATTTCCAGCTGAGCCACTTGCTTCGATGGACCTTGACTTCTTTTATTTTCTGTGTCACAATCTTATTGGTCCATCGACACCTATTTTACAGAGTTTGAGACATAAATTTGCTATTCATTTTCGTTATATTAACATCTTTTAACGCGAGTTGTGATGTCCATCAACTCTTGTTGTACACAAATCCTTCTTCTACTGTCGTGTGTTTGGAGCCTGTTGCCATCACTCAATCAATCGATCTCGTTCCTTATTACATGGAATCCTGTGGACCATGTTAACCGAATATGTTCTACTGAAAAACATCCGAACATGACATAATAAATCTTTATGGTAACCAAAAATATTGTTCGCCAATTATGATACTCCCCAAACTTCAACAATTTGATACTAGAAATTCCTGCTATAGCCAAAAAAAAAAAATTCTCCAAATTTTTCCCAAAGTTTCTTTGTAGACTCAATTCGTCAATTTTTGTTACTTAATTTCAACCGAAACAGTTTTTCTAAAATTTTGTATCATGACTCTTGATCCCGAAACAAGGAATCTTCGACCGTCGACCGACCGATGCCTTGCTACCAAAACACTCTGTTTAACATAATTACAACTAATAGCTGTCTCTTCTGTAGATTCTCCATTACTTTTTCTTTTTCCTTGGTAAAATACCAATCCAAAACATACAAATCTGAATTTTACATAATTTTTCTCAAAGAAATAGAGAATCCTACGTCCTTGCTTGTTTATAAATTTCCTAAATTTTTCTCCATGTGAATCCTGTCCTACAAACTGTTTTTAAATTTTTGAACTAGTCGACGTAAAATTCTGTATGTACACTCGTATGTTTTACTCGTGTCTAAATCTTTAGGACTCACAATCTTCCTAATCGACACTACTAATTCATACAAAAATAACATTTCGGTTTTGAGCATAAATCGCCCAAAAACTTTCATCAATACTATGTGGTAAATACTGTAACGAGGTCCCCGTCTATATAAGCAGTTCCCGGTAAACATGTATACAGGCATCTATATGGCCGAATCAAAGACATACTGCAAGTATAAATAATCATAAGTTATCACCACAATTTATATCTCCTTCTTTCTACATACTTTTATGTATGATAATAAGTTAGCTATAGTTCTTGATGGTTAATCACTATATATAGTAAAGTAAAATAGGTAGGCGGAGCATGGTTCACCTTGCCCCGATGTGCATGATTACATTACTGACCTGGTTTTGACCTGGAAGTTTTGACCTGATTTTGACCTGGTGCTTTACTGGTGGAAAACGTAAACGATTGTGAGGGTCAAACTTGATTTTATAATGCTCTATGGACCCGATTTATGAATACACTTCTAATGCTCTCATAGATGCACAATTAACCAGGTTATAAAATGCACTTTTGAAGCACTCAATGATGCACTACTGACCAGGCTATAAAAATCAGTTTTGTTGCACTCAGCGAGTGCAGTTTCATCCCTCTGAATCTCAACAGTATTAAGGCTGGTGAATTGTTCACAGAAATATATTTCCCAATATAATACAAAGAGTGTATATCAAGGTATATTACCTTGTCTTTGCATGGAAATACATCAATTATTGCATCATTATGTCCATCCTGTTAGACATCCCCAATGCTGGGAAGGGTTATTCCAGTTGTACTTGGAACCAAGGTGGCCCACTCTACTTCAGTTAATAAGGTATGCAATGGTGGGTGGTGGTTTGTTCAAAACATTTTTCCACATCCAACAAATAAATTACACAATTAAACTTTAGAAATGTATCACTTATATAATATTCCTATGTACATGATGTGAAATATCTATATTGGTATAAATTCCGCAAAAGTGTATAAGCAGCACTTTCATTGTAAAAACAATTGTAAATGCACACCAGTTACCAGTTGCGCCACCTGGTGAAATCAGTATATCCGCCACTGTATGCAAAACTGCATCTGACCAGTCACAAAACTGCAATCCTCACAAAAAAGCAGTTTTGCACCTGGTTTTGCACCTGATGCATTGTGCATCAACTCATGCACTTCACAATGCATATCAAAATTATGTATCTAAATCGGGTATAAATACACATGTTGCATACAGTTAGAATATTTAAACAAGTGATAAATGGACAAAGCTTTGAATTAAGGAAGAATATTTTGGCTTTTCATATATTATACGGTGAGTAGGTGTGAACCATGTATAGATCATATATGAGTGAAGCTTATACACCTTAAAGAAGTCTGTTGCTTAGGAAGGTAAGGGATATATAGAGAGGAATTGTAGGTATTGTAATATTCAATGATACTTGATGGATAAAACAATTGATGGATAAAGCATATTATGTGTGTGTGTCTGAATATTATCCTATTTTGGATCTTTATAATATATCCCATAAGTGATGTGCGACAGGATAATGAGTCACAAGTATAAGAAAAATTCATATTTTTTAATGTGGTTAATCGCAAGATATGTTGATAGGCATAGAGGAGTGACATGAGAAGAAATTACATACACAGGACTAATGTTTGAGAGAAATATTTGAGGGAAAAAACACCTTGTACTTAGATCAGAAGAGAAAACTATGTTTAAAAGAAACAGTATTGTTAGATACTAAGAACCATAGAATTAAGACATGAGTAAGGAGTGAAAAAGTGAAAAATGAAACAAATTGATACAATTTATAGAGACATTGGTCGATGCAAAATCACTTTGAAAAAGGTGTATAATTAGGGAATCCGGGAAGACTGTTAATTATTATGTAGGGATTACACCCATTATCCCCCTTATGGCAGCTGTCCCCGGTGGATAGGGAGGGGAGAAAAGCTCAATTTAGTGCGAATCCCCTCCCAGGGTAACCCTCACACTTTCATAACTGTTACCAAATCTTTAACACCTTAAGGAAGCCCGTCACAATGGGAAGGCAGGGACAATTGAAACCTTTTTATAGTGAATTCTCATTCAATAATAGGAATAAAATAAATAGGTATTAATAATTAATGCAGCTCAATTAATTTAGCTTTTGCAAATCGATTTTATAACATAGAAAAACATATACTTAAACAAACAATAATGGTTTCACATCAATAACAAGGCACTCTCACAGCCGATATCCTTTAATGAGGACTGGGTTCACATATTACTGATTTCAAAACTCATCAGATATGAACATGCCAAGCAATAGAGAAGCCTGGCGAGAATAATGTGTCTACCAATATTCTGTGAGAACTCACCAGGAGCATGTTAGACCATGTTTTTTAGTGTGAGTGTGAGGGAAATATTCAGACCTGTGTTCCCACGTCCAAATTAAATTTATTTAGAACAAGTATAGTGCTTATGAAATATTTGTAATCTTTAGGGAATGCTTAGATAATCACTGAACTCTATTTATATATATACTATTTATTAGATGTCCTAATGTTCACCATTATTGGAATCCGCATTTATAACCTCATCTTTTCAAATATGATGGTATCGCAAAATCCCTTATTTGCGACCTGTGACTCATTTTCCTGTAACGCATCACATATATATTTATATTAATTTAAATACTTGAATGGATTCAGAAGGAAAGAATCTCACTGTGTGACAAGTTGGCGGGTGAAATCAGAGATTTATCCGCCCACACAGAAATTTACCCGCTTGCACATTTCTCCTCCGTTAAAGAAGTCCAAGTGATTTCAATTACACAATTAGATTTTGAAATATTATCCTTTCACATCATACTTTACAGCATTTGCCGTCGGATGGGTGTTAATTTCACAAGCTGAAGATTCCTTTACAGAATCCCTGATTTGCAGCTATATCAAGTATAATCATTTAATTTCATATGAAAAATGGCGCGGGGATTATAAAAGAATTAAATTAGTGTGAGAAGTATTTTTGGGGTAATATAGAGGTAGGCTTACATTATTTAGCTTTGTGTGTAGGGGTTTCTTTGACTGAATCTACACAATAAAAGTGGCTAACATTTTATGTTTTAATCTGGAAATATAGTAGCTTTTCTGTGTGCGAAAAATCAGGCCACTGTGAATCCACAAAGTCAGTATAGCAGGAATGTCGCACATGACACTAGCTTTAACACCTAGATTTCGCTCACCATGCCACAGTGCGTGTGGATTCATTGTAATACCTTAATATTATACAGTTAGTCAAATGTATGAATGCCTATGAAATTATATTATGCATTATAACATATTTCGAATTTGGTCGATTCTCATGAAATGGTTCCAAATGGGAAAATATCATAATTGTTTACTAGTTTATTTCAAACAGATCTTTCCTATGTGCTCATGCCTCAGGGTACAGGCCTACATTAGTGGCTAGAAGCAGTGTAGAAACGGGAGAAGGTTAGCTATGGTTAATCACTATAGCAGAGTATAGTTAAATATACTCCTTCTGATAACCGCTGGAAACATAATTATATATTCAATACAGTTTTGGGATTTGGCAGATGTATTTAATACTACAACCAGTGCTAAGCACCCCAAAAATGAAAATATTCCAACAATGAGATCTTGGGAATTAACTACTTTGAAAAAGATGATTTCTTTTTTTTGTGACTCATTTTCCTGTGACACAACACATATGAGTTGTGCAGTAAAGGCCCAAATATTCTTCATCAGTACAAAGAGTTATATATGTTCATCACTTAATAAAATAGTTCAACTGCATGCAGCTAGTGCATTTACACCCGATTTTGATACATAACTTTGATATGGATTTGGGAGTGCATGAGACGATGCACGTTGTATCAGGTGCAGAACCAGGTGCAAAACTGCTTTTTTGAGCGGATTGCACTTTTGTGACTGGTCAGATGCACTTTTACATGCAGTGGCAGATTTTCCAATGCACATCGGGGCCTGTACTATAGTAAAGTAGTTAAGCCTAAATATAGTTAAAAATACTCCTTTGGATAACCTTGGAAATATATGAATATATTCAATGTAGAGTCTTGGGATTGAGCAGATTATTTATACTACTAACAGTGCTAAACATTCCAAAGATGAACATATTCCAGCCAAGGGATCTTGTTAATAAACCACTTCAAAAAGGCGAATTCTGCAAGTTGTGACTTATTTTCCTGTGACACATCACATATGGGATCTGCACTAAAGGCCCAAACATTCTTTCATCAGTACAAATATTTACATGCGGTGCAGAACCAGGTGCAGAACTGCTTTTTTGAGAGGATTGCACTTTTGTGACTGGTCAGTGGCACTTTTGCATGCACTAATGGATTTTCCAATGCACATCGGGATTCTGCGAGCGCAATATTAACACTGAAAAAGCTAGTCGCAGATTGTTATGCAACAGGGGCATTAATTGATATTTTATTTTCCCTACACCATAAGTTAACTTTTTCAAGATTATGTTGAAGGTCCTTCCTAGCTCTATATACTAGACAGATTACAGCAATTACGCAGTGCCTGGACTGATTGGCTTATCCTGACTGGACCAATTAATTACCTTGATAGATAAAGATTCCCCAACTACTACCCTATTTAAATACGCACAACAGACTCCTGAGTTATTAGAAGGTTGAAGGAATAACTTTTGGAAACCCACTTTGCCCCCTTTTCTTGAGGATTGTTGATAATATATATGCAAACGTGCCTTGCCTTATAATAAAATCAGTCAAACGTGAAGCAAATAAGTCCATTTAATTCATGTCAATCAGGTTGGGTTTTTTTTTTAACAAACTTTATTAAATTTTAATCTATCAACAAATCAACACCATCCAGGGCGATTAACATTTTCAATACAAAAGCCCTTCTTTTCCGCATCATAAAGCATGTATCTGGTGAAAAATATTCTTGTTGACTTCAAGAGAATATAAAAGCATCAAATTAATCAAGCTACTATAAGGTAAAGAACACATTTTAAATAAAATTTGCTATCCGCTAGGGCAGCCTAAGGGTTTCACTAAAGGTAATCACTACACAATACACTAGAGATTGATCTGAAAAAGGAAAAATTCGACATTTCATATATGGGTCAGATTTTCAGAAATTGTACAATTGACAGATACACACATTTAGTTAATTCTACTAAATTAGGCGGCAATTTGGTCAATACTAGGTAAATTAGAGTATATTTGGCATTGCATTGATTCCAACAACCTGTTTGGGTTTGAACTGTATTTTGAACTGAATTTTGAACTTTATTTTCGTCTGAAATTTGGGTTATTTGAATGGATTGGTGAAGGTGAATTGTACATTTTCTGAAAATCTGACCCATATAGTAAATCAATATCAACTTATAAAATATGAATAGATATCTCTGACGCAGAGTAGAGGTATGGTAGAGTGTATTGGAGATCTATATGATATATAGATATATTGATAATGATATGAAATGAAGCTTGAATGGTAGGCTTCTACTAGTGGTCTTGAAGGTTAGTCTTCCTGTCAATATTTCACCCATTTACTATACAGAGTAGCAGTTAAGGAATGATAGAGGCCAACAAATAATGAATCTCCCTGAGTTTAATTTGGTTCAAGAATCGTTCGATTCTCTCAATCACAAGGTGTTTTATACTATACATCTGCTGTCTCATTTCTTGTCATGTGATGTCGTGTGAGGTTTATTCTAACATGTGATTGGTTTAGACAAGGTGAGTTACTACTGTCTCATGACTTTACCTGCGTCATGACAAAAGATCACAGCTTTACATAAATGTTATAAAACAGGTATAAGGTCAAAAATCAGTGCCACCAGCACCAAATTTATATAACATAATACCACGTTCTAGCCCATGTGCTCTGATGAGGCTCTCTTATCAGAACTATGGTGTCAATGACATCATTTTATTTCCTTTGACAAAAAATAATAAATATACAAAATAGGTAATGTTACAGGTTACTGAGGAAAATATGGAAATCCAGGAGATGTACCTGTATGAAAAGTATAAATAAAAACGTATCCAAACCAAACCAAGCCATTGTCTGTCTTTATCTCTTGTTTGTCACATTTGAGCATACAACTTGGAGCAGCATTTCTTCATTGAAGAAACCTGTCAACCCTGCAGCAAAGTCAAGGTCAGGAATAATATTGATATAGTGGTGGGTACTATCAGCCATATCATTCTCAAATGGGTACAAAATGGCCATAGGGTCATATACCTCTATTCCTATCTGAACCATCCTCCCATATACCCAACCATTCATAGCCATAACCAATTCACTATGTATAAAAGTGTTTTTATCAGACATTGGAACTGTCCCAACCCAAATAACCCTAAGTGACTCCTTGTGATTTGATTTTAGCCTTTGTAAAACCTTTAACATATCCTCCATTTCATGAACGAATTTGGTGATGCTGTAATATGCCACGTCCCAATGACCAAAGTTGAGGAGTAACAAAATGTGTCCTCGGCTCCGAGGTAAAATGGTTTTCTTTAATCTTGAGAGAAATCCCTGTATAAACCTCCCCTCCCCTAGGGATTCAAAATGATATTTATCAGTAGAGTTAGTCATAGGTTGATGCGATGGTGTTGGCAACAGGCCCAGAACATGGAGTGTGTAGAAATAGTGACCTACTGTATGGGAATCACCAACAAAATAGATATTTTCAAATTTTGAGAGGCAGTCAATCAGGACAGATTTTCTGATTTTTTGTAGAACACAATCATTAAGAAGTACACCCCATTCACCATCATAGAAATGGTAACGGAGAGAAGCTTTTGGAGTGAACCTTGCCCAAACAGGAGGAACATTCTTTACGTCTGTATTTACACATATCCTACCTTTTTTCTTCTCTTGTTTTGACAGTTTGTAACATTTGCCAAATGTTAAGGCCACATTATACTTTTCCCCACTCATCTGAATGTCTACTGAATACACTTCTTTTAGGTATTTTGCCACGTTGTAAAACTCCCCAAAGTTGGAAGCCATCTTCGTAATGGAAAGATGTGTACAGCTATCAAGGATGGGACATAGGATCAAATACTTCCCATTCTCTTGGTTTTCTATGTTACAGAACCCCTTGGTTGCCAAACCAAATGTTTTCACCTTAAAAGATGAACTTCTGGAGGAACAATTTGACTCAAAAAGTGTAAAAATTGCATGGTAGTAAGTTGAAGTTTTCTCCAGCGAGTTAATCGTCAGATTGTATTTGCAGATGTGATTGGTTCGCGTTTCCTTATTAAATCGTGCAGCTTTTTTCCTCCAGTAGTTTTTATCTCTGACCAATGAGTACCACTTAGGCAAGGGTTTATATGCAACAGTCTCTGTACCACAGACATTGTTTGTCGTAAAATCTGTTCGCGTTTGAAGTCCTACTTCCATCTTTAGATACCTGTGTAGGGATCTTTCGTTCAATCTGTACCTGCACCATGGATATTCCAGATTTACTGAGGAGGAGGTCTTTGCAGAATGATTCCTTGGGGTACCACTTGGACCATTTCTTTGGAATTTACTTTGTAAATCTTCCCTTTTTGCGGAAAAAGGTTGCAACAAGTAGTATAATAATAACAATATTATCATGGTCAACCAAAAAAAAGGTCTATATTTTCCAATATTCATGATTAATTGGTTATTGGTATTCACCTATTTTGTCACACACTAGAAGAATCACTGGGTTTTTAAATATTAATAATCTGACTCCATTTTTTGTTGATATTATCTAGACATATTGCTGATGTCTAGATGTGCTTATTGGTACGGTTAACTTCATGGGATACAGCTCCTGGAAGAAGATGATGTGAAATCATGGTCAACATTCATTTATATTGATGAAAATAGATGGATAAGTGTACATAATATGGGTAAGATTTTCAGAAAATGTACAATTCGCATTCGAAAAACCTCTCAAATAACCCATATTTAAGACAGAAATGAGCTTCAAAATGCAGTTTAACATAACGGAACTGATACTTTAATCAATGCGATACCAAATATACCCAGCTATATCCGAAATTTATCATATTTTTAGCAGAATTTAGCAGAAATGACTAAATATCTAGAGCTGCCAATTGTACATTTTCTGGAAATCTGACCCATATATCATTCTAACTCACCTTTGTTGCTCGCCATGAGTGAGGCGTCAACTCATAGTAATTGAATCTCGATCCAGACTGTTATATTCCATACCAATAAGGCTGTACCATCATTTCTCTCCCTCCCTCCGATTGTTGTCCCCTCGTCTGTTTCTCTTTGTGCTATTTCTCCACTTTCCCTCTTCATTTCTCAGTTTACCCTCTCTTGCACGTTCCCTTCTGTTTATCTCTCTTCCTTCACATCTTTACACACTCATTTCCGTGGTGCATTACAAATGCCACAGGGAATAGGGGATTTGCATAGCCGCCATTTTGAATCTTTATTTGCATGGAATTCTTATAGCAAATGGCCCGATGGAGGGTTCAAACTGATCGAGACCCATCAGAAAATGGGACGAACCCCGAAGGGGTGAGTTCCCGTTTTCTGATGGGTCGAGATCAGTTTGAACCCGAACAGAGGGCCATTTGCTATTTATTACACACTCTATTTGGATGTTAAAAAGTAAAATTAACTTGTTAAGCCTATAGTTTAGCTCGAGGAGGCTTCATTCACCGCAATTTGTAGGCCTAAGTTACGCGGTCGGGACGACGTCATCTGGCCTACGCTGCACCAATGAAATTGCTTCTTTGGCCGAACGGTACACGTGAGCGGTTCGTATCAACCAAACTGCACCTCCAAACTGCACCTTTGTAACTGCTCACGTGTGTAATAAAGGGACTAACGGTACAGTCTAAAATCTATTGTAAACATGCCATGTTCAGCATGGACTATGTATCCGTGCTGTAATATCAATATCCATGTGGTATACATGTTGCCATAACACATGACCCCTTCTTTCCCATCATGCATTGGTTTTCACAGATAATTTATAAAAGCTACGATATTGGTGAAAACATTTGTTGCAATTTTCGATAAAAATCTTGTCAAATATTTGTATGTCAGATTACACCAGAATCCATCCCATGATGCACTGTACATACGGGTCAGATTTTCAGAAAATGTACAATTGGCAGCTGTACACATTTAGTAATTTCTGCTGAATTCTGCTAAAAAAAAGAAGATAAATTTGCGGTATATTGAGTATATTTGGTATCGCATTGATTTAAAGTATCAGTTCTGTGATGTTAAACTGCATTTTGAAGCATACTTCTGTCTTAAATATGGGTTATTTGAGAGGATTGGTGAAGGTGAATTGTACATTTTCTGAAACTCTGACCCATACATGCGCATTGGCACATGCAAATCCCCTATCACGGCAAAAACCACTGCAATGGACAGCAACAGAGGAATCGAGGAATGTGGCCGTCTGGACCTGACTGGAATAGCGTGATGAGTGCAGGCAACTGGCTTCCTGCCTTGTATGCCTTCATGCAAGAGTAATGCAATCAGAGAAATTGGCTCTATATGGGTTATGGGTATATGGGTTATATCACCTGAAAATGTACAATTGGTCAACACCAATCCACTCAAATACCCCCAAATTGAAGACAAAAATAAGGTTCATAATGCAGTTTAACATAACAGGCACTTTATAACAAGACAATACCACATATGGGTCAGATTTTTAGAAAATGTACAACTCAACTTCGCCAAACTAACCAAACAGATTGCTAAAATCAATGCAATGCCGAATATACTCGAATTTACCTAGTATTGACCAAATTGCAGCCTAAATTAGCAGAATTTACTAAATGTGTACAGCTGCCAATTGTACATTTTCTGAAAATCTGGCCCATATACTCAGCTATACCCAGTACTTATCATTTGTCAGCCTACTTTAGCAGAATTTACTAAATGTGTAGAACTGCTGATTGTCCATTTTTTGATGATCTGACCCATATCCCGCACTCTACCCGCTATCACCCGCTTGGCTCCTCTCTCTACAATTCCACCCAATTAATTATTCATTTATTTTTCCACTTCCAATTACGATTGCTTATCATCGGTTAACTGGAAAGGAACCAGCGCATGAACCCAAGGAAATCAATATGGCCATATCCACCAATTTGACGACTTTTATTGTAAGACCCACTATTTTATATAATGATGGCTTTGAGCAATTAAATATCACAATATATGAGTATTTTGGCATTAATTATTTGAGAAATATGTGAGGAACGACGTTTCAAGTTTTTTTTCCATGGGGAAAGCTGACAAATTTTTAAAAATATACACTCCAACACCCAATTTTTGTAGATATTCATTGATATTCTAAAAAACTAAATACAGCAATGACCATTAAGCAACTTTAGAATACACGGGGAAGGTATGGAGAATATATTAGAGTAAAGAAAACTTCATTTTTTATTTTAATATACCAGAAAAAGTTTAAAAATCATTTGGGGTAGCTTTTTGTCGTGTCAGGGGGACACCCTGCATTTTTGACCATCAATATAATATTTAATGCTACTTTCATGGGTTTAATCTGAAGAACTACAAAAGTATCTTTTTTTGATATTTTTTTTAATTTTCTAAATACCAAGTGTCTGATCAATTCTTTGATTAGCAGCTCCCTGTTAGGCCCTGGGTGGGGGGTTGTGTCGCAAAATGGATATTTTTCAAAGTGATTTATTTATGAGATATCTTTGTTGGAATATTCTAATATTTTTGAGGTGCTTAATGCTGCTAGTAATATTAATACATGTACGAAATTTCAACGCAATGTATTAAATATATCTATGCATTTCTAAGGTCATCTTATGGAGTATATTTAGGTACTTTATTAGTAATTATCCACCAAAAATTATCAATAACCTTTTATTTTTCAAAAACAAAGATATCAAACTTAAAATATAGAAACACTACATATATGTCTGTGATGTTCACTACCATTAGAATCGGCCTGTGCTCATCTATTTAAATATGATAATATCTCAATATTCATTTTGCGAATTGTGACTCATTTTCCTGAAACACATCACATGTAGAACTAACTCTTTGCTTTCAGTCACTTAAAGATAGAATATTGCGCTAGTTGCTGCTGCTGAGTTTCATATAAGATTCTGTCAGAAAAATCCACAATTCAATAGGGGACTTGCATGTGTTACTGCGCATGTCTGGTACAGTGCATCATGGGATGGATTTTGGTGAAATCTGACATACAAATACTTGGGAACATTTTTATAAAAAAAAATTGCAAGGATGTTTTAACGAATATCCCAGCTTTTATAAATGTTCTATCAAAACCAAATGCATGATGGGAACGGTGGAGCCTTGTGTTATGGGAACATGTATAGCACATGGGTATTGACATGTGAGCATTGATAGTTATTCCACGATCGGGGGTTGTACACGCTGCAAATGAGTGGATACCTGCTATTGTGTTTTGTTGAATGGATCCATGTGTGAAAATATTACCCTTTTTTAGCCTAAATGTAAGGAGCATCCTTATTGGTTGATGTTTCGCTCGCTCATGACGTCACGCCCATTCGTGACGTCATATGTCACTGTGCCGTCGTTGATCAGCCAATCAGTTATACGCTTGTTTAGTGATTTGGCATAAACCAAATCAATATGGCGGAACATTGGAGAGAAGCAAGGTAAATAAATAGTTTGTTTATTCATTTATTTTACAACATGAGATCGTGGTATAAAAATAGGATGTAACGAGGTTGGTTTCTGACTTACTGTACACGATGGTCACGAGGTTTTTTTTCAACCAGGGATCTCACGAGAAGCCACAGTAATGAACATGGCATGTTTTATATAACTTTTTTACTGTACCTTTAGTCCCATAATACCATGCGAACCAGGATTCAAAATGGTGGCTATGCAACTCCCCTATTCATGGCTCAGTTTTGAATTATGGATGTCTTGACCCATATATTAGGGAGAATCTGTTCTGACACAGTTTACTGAACTTTGGATATGTGGGAGGGAATTGTTTATATCTAAAATTAATATCTGATCCAATTAAGGATAGCCTATGAGGGGCCTTGCAGTATGGAAGACCATTGGGTCAGTATTCTTTGAAATCAGAAAATGATTTTTTGATATCAGAAAATGAATTCATGGTATCAATAAATGTTTGATATCGGAAAACATTTTCCGTTAGTATGGTAAATAAAGTAGGAAGAATAACCTTGTCTCTGGGTCTAATGATATCACAAAAAATCCGAAAAGATTTCCGATATCAATAAATGGATCCTTGATATTGAAAATATTTTCAAATATTTGAAAGTAATTGAAATCTTTATATCGGAAATTCTTTTTCAAATATCAAGAATTCTTTTTCGATATCAAGAATTCATTATTGGATGTCGCAAAATCATTTTATAGGAAATATCTTTCCTTGGGAAATGGAGAAAAAAAACCTATTTTACGATATGTTGCGTCCCGGGCACCACTTGGTATGTGATATATAGGTCAGATTTTCAGAAAATGCACATTTGGCAGCTGTACACATTTAGTAAATTCTGCTAAATTAGGCTGCAATTTGGTCAATACTAGGTAAATTTGAGTATATTCGGCATTACATTCATTCTACCAATCTGATTGGTTAGATTGAACTGTATTTTGAACTTTATTTTTGTTTGAAATTTGGGTTATTTGAGAAGATTGGCGAAGGTGAATTGTACATTTTCTGACAATCTGACCCATGTATTTCCAATCATGACATTGGTGGTTTTATGTGAGTAACTGCTTCTACAGTATGGTGAAGTCGCCCGATTCAACGTGGCAGAACGTAGCGTAGCAAAAATAAATAATACAGGGACGTTTAGGCCGGCAGAATCCGGTTCCACTGCCGTTGACCACATTCAAACAGTTAATGAAATACTCTACAGTAGGCGCCACCGTCTTCTGTACACGCTTTCCATATTCCCCTGGCCATATATATACGTCAGAGTACTTATCTTAAGGTCATAACGTGTATGTTACGTCATACATTATATGGGCTCTTCTCATGAAAAGTCGACAAAGGCTCTATATATTGTAAAGTTGGTGAAGTAAAACGAGAACAAGTTCTGGTCTGTGCAGAAATGTGTTGAATCCTGCATTGTACTGACAGACGCAGGCAGATGCGTATGATGTGGGTCAGATTTTCAGAAAATGCACAATCTACAGTTCTACACATGTCTCAAATTCTGCTAAATTAGAGTGAAAAATGATAAATACTAGGTGCATCTGAATGTATTCTGTATTGTATTCAGTCAATAAATCTGTCTGGTTATATTTAACTGAATTTTGAACCTGATTTTCGTCTTATATGTGGGTTATTTGAGGGGATTGGTGAAGGCCAATTGTACATTTTCTGAAAATCTGACCCATGTATGCGTGCTTCACACCAATGTTTCAAACACTGATCTATAGTCTGGAAGACCTATCCTGACAAAGCATCTTCATTAAGCATCTTGTCGTTAAAGTGCATGATTTTTAAATAATGGATTACATTTTCTCCTCTCCATTTGGACATCTCTGATTTATCTTTTTTCATGGAGTTTAGTACCCGCCGACATTGACACTTATTTATAGGCAAATAAAAGTATCAAAAACAACACTCTTTTTTTTATTGATGTTATTTTACGCTGGGGAGACATTCCCCACCACAGCGGGGTTTTCAATATTTCGATATAAATAGATCCACCCACCATTGCAGCAAAGCATATTGAATACTATAGAATAGAATAGAATAGAATAGAATAGAATAGAATAATTTTTTATTCATCAAGGTGAACATACATGACGAATAGGTCGACAGGCCTCTAAGTACCTTTTAGGACTTACACTTAGCTCTTCCGGCCGTTCCCTTGACAATAGGGATAGACGTTTGCATAGGTACATTTTACAGCTTGTAAGATAAGTAGAGTATATAAGAATGCATACATAATAAAACAGAGTACGATATAGAATACATGGTACAAGAAATATCAAAATACATAGTAGATGAAATATATCATATTAACATTGAATAGTTAACAGAGATTTGAGTCAAAACACAAGTTACACCTCTGGCAAGAGATAGGCTTGATAGTGACTATATTATGCAAAGCATATATGGGTCAGATTTTCAGAAAATGTACAATTGGCAGCTGTACACATTTAGTAAATTCTGCTAAATTAGGCTGCAAGTTGGTCAATACTAGGTAAATTCGAGTTAATTCGGCATTGCATTGATTCTAGCAATCTGTTTGTTAGGTGGAACTGTATTTTTAACTTTATTTTCGTCTGAAATTTGGGTTATTTGAGAGGATTGGCGAAGTTAAATTGTACATTTTCTGAAAATCGGACACATAGAATACTATATTATGCTAGGGATAATCACTTATTATTATTATGGAACTTTTATTCAGCGAAACATATACATGTATAATAATATAATTCAAGAAGAGGACAGGTTCGTTCTCCAATGGAGATCTTCCGAGTAGCCCTTTTAAATCAAACATGATAATAAAGGCTGTAAATAAACTATCAGTAGTACAGTTTTGTTCATGTATACAATATTCATACAATATTGTGTTGACATTCTTCATTTAGTGGCAGATAATGTGTTTTTATTCAAGTTACAGTTGTAGCGTATAGATAGAAATTCTAACCTCTACTTGTACTGGTAGATTGTTAACATAAACTAAGTTTCCTCGTCCTGAACTAGTCGAGAATGTGCTAAATTTAATACATATCAACTTCAGATCCTGAAATTAGTTTGTCTCCTCCTAGACTAGACTTCATGGGTCCTTAATAAATAATCTGTCACAGAGATGCCAAGTGTCCCGATTTGTCCAGGACAGTCCCGGAAATCAGCCCTGTGTCCCGCGTCCCGCCCGCAGACAACTTTGTCCCGGAAAAATGTAATTTTTTAATGTTATCATATTAAAAAGCCTTAAAAGAGCTTTTCAATGAACCTATTCTCTATCTTAAAGTCCCATTATTAACTGAGCTGTGCTATTTATCAATTACAACCAATCAGAAGGCTGCTTTTTCGCTTTATTGACAGTATCCTTGGTAACCAATGTTACACATTTTTAATATAACCCCTACTTTACTCATATGTAAAATATTCCCTGATGAAGGTACACCCTAGTACCGAAACGTTGGAATCTACATCGAAACATCACTTGAAAAAATAAAAACCACTTCAAAAAAATCGCTGATTCTTTGGTTTTGGTGTTACATCAACTTATAAGATTATTACACACAAACACCATAGTATCCGACCTAGGATCCCACAGAACAGCAAACACACCAACCGTGAATGTTGATCCTCTCCACAAATTAACCAACTACACGGATCCCCTAGAGGATCTTGTATCGTAATACGATCCATTCACCCAGAGACTCCAAGGAGTACCAATCGAAGTACCAGCACAAATACAACACTACCTACCCCTGCGACAATGCCTGAAAACGGTGAAATAACTATCAACACCCCTGAAGCCAGACCCCAACAACCTGAAATAAAAAGCATCAGAATACCGGACGATGCAGTCCCATACTTCAAGATCAAAAGAAAACTAACAGCAGCACATGTTAGAGCCAGCCACCACGCTATCTTCCTAGCAGAATGTCTTGCTAAGAGACAAATCCCCAAAGGACTACAGATTAAGATCAAACCTCAAGTCGCAGACAGCGACAACAGCTTCACTCTCACATGGGAGTCGAAACTGTATGAATTTGGCCAACAACTAACCCAATCACTGTCAACCTACTACACTAACAGAATCACGAAAATCAACACCGAAATTGAGACCATTAATTTATCTCTAAACCCAAAATGCAACGACGAACAATTGGCACATATCGAAACCTTACTTACCAAAATGAGCAACACTCTCAGGGAAGAACTGAAAGAGAGAAGAGTAAGAAAAACCGAAGATTCAAGAAATACAAACCGTCAGAGACCCCAACAGTCTTCAACAAATCCAACAGACAACTCAGCACCACAGAGCTAGAAGTATTAAGCCTAGGCCTCTCGTTTGTTCCAACTCCTAACAAACCTCACCACATACAAACCATCGCTGACACTCTACTTTTTAACAGGCGAATTCGCTTGAAACACTTCTTCCAACACTATCCCAACAACCAGAAAGAACCATCTTTCCCCACCGAAACAAAGGGATGGCTCCCACCACCAAACCAAGACACAGAAATAGAAAACTTCACCAACCACATCCTCACCCACATGTCCTCTGAACCCAAAACTCCAAAACTACACACAAGAACCTCACCACCGAACAAACAACAGCTTTAAATGACTTACTTAAAGATGAAACCATTACAATCAAACCAGCCGACAAAGGAGGAGGCATTGTACTCCTGAACACCTCGGACTACAAAAAAGAGGCCCTCCGCCAACTCACTAACAGAGAACATTATGTACCATTACCATACGACACAACTGAAAATAACGCTAACCGTATCAGAAAGACACTCAACAAACTCAGTGAACAAGGAAAATTGCCACCAAATAGTGATACCACCCTAATGCCAAAGAACATACGTACTTCGCCTATTTACTTCTTACCAAAACTACACAAAAAGGACTGCCCCGGCAGACCAATAGTCTCGGGAATTGATTCCCCCACGGACCTCATCTCATCCACCCTAGATACCCTATTGAAACCTCAACTCCAACATATACCCAGTTTCATATTAGACACTAAAGATTTTTTACAAATCTTCAAAAAAACAACTCACCTCCATGAAGACGAAATAATGACTACCATCGACGTCAGCGCCCTTTACACTTCGATTCCACATGACGAGGGAGTTTTGGCAGTCAAACAAGCACTCCAACTTCATCACAGTCCTCATATAGATCCAGACACGGCAGCTACACTCACAAGAATAGTTCTAGAAAACAACACATTCAAATTTGACAATACCATCTATCACCAAGTACACGGTACAGCAATGGGAACGAAGATGGCCCCCACATACGCAAATCTATTTATGCACCAACTTGAAACGAAACTAATAGACGAAATGGAAATAAAACCAGTAATATGGCGAAGATTTATCGACGATATATTCGCAATCTTCAGATGCAGCGAAGATGAATTAATCAACACTCTAGAAGGCATGAATCAATCACACCATAGCATAAAATTTACATACGAGTATAGCAGAACATCGATCAACTTCTTAGATACCACGATCTATGTCGACCAACAAAGAGCATTACAAACAAAAATATACACGAAACCCACCGACACACATCAGTATTTACATCATTCCTCATATCACCCCAGACATCAAAAAGAGTCAATAGCTTATTCACAAGCCATTCGTTTGAGAATGATTTGTTCAGAGGATAGTGAATTCTACAAAGCATCCAGTTCACTTCTAAAACACCTTACCTTCAGAGGCCACAGCCACACAAAATGTAAGGAAGCCATCAGGAAAGCTCTCGACACACCTCGCCTGGATCTCCTGAAAATCAAAACACCACAACCAAAATCAATAATTCCATTCATTATCGAGCACAACCCACACAACCTACGAGCCAGTGAACATTTGAGAGAAGCCAAAGACTTATTTACTGGGAATGTAAATAACACAAAATTCTACAAGAATAAAATCATTGTAGCGTACAAACGAGCATCGAACCTACGAGACATATTAACCTCGTCCACATTTCCACGACCACCGAGTCGACACGGCAGCCGACCATGCATGACTTGGTCATGTACAGTATGCCCCCGGGTGGTAACAAATAAACGAATACAATCAAATACTACTAAACAATTTTACAAGATTAGGGGAGACAATCATTGCCGAAAAAAGAGTATAATATACTGTATCACCTGCCCAGTTTGTGGGTACCAATACATTGGTGAAACTGGCCGCTATGCCTCCGACCGCATCAAAGAACACATGAGGGACATACGATATCGGAGACGGGACTCACCCGTCGCAAAACACTGCCTCGATCATGATGTCCAGGAACATGAAATTCTTGTTACTTTCATCGATGGGTCTAGCAGCAGCAAAAACGTTAGACTTCGCACAGAAGAATCGTGGATCAGAATCTTGAAAACGATCACGCCAGAGGGAATGAACCAGAAATTCTAAATACACCGCCATGACAGTCCTTGCGCGGTGGAAACGCATGCGCAGGAACTGGAATGACGTCACTGAGAACTCACCGATTTGCATAAAAAGGAGCGTCGCAAGTGGCTAGCCGTCATTCTGTGGCCACTCCCTGACGGGTAAACAACAACATCGGCACGAGCACCAGAACAACAACAACAATGACGTACCTACTATGTCAGTACTGTGGGCACCACCTCAAAACAGAAACTTCCTTGCTGAGACATATGAATAAATACCACGTACAACCTGCTACGCAGACAAGTAAGTGGGTTTGCTCAGATTGTCTAAAAAGTTTCACACGACGTAACACATTACATCGCCATACTCTTTCAATACACAACGTATCTGACCCGATCTTGGATCCGGTCATTGTTAAACGCCCGACTACCGTATCCAAACCAAAAATCTGCCTCTCAAAATCAGACTTTGATAAAATTACTACCTTCTACCATCCTGACCGTGTAAAATTTATTATTAAACCTGCCTCTCGCCCATACAGTTACACCTACGACCGATGGAGGGAAGGCCAACCCAACAAAACCGAGTCAGATGGGGACCATCTCAAAATACACCAAGCCCCTGGATCGCATCAGGGAGCGTCAACAAAAAGCAGAACAAACGAAACGGCGGATTATTGAAGTCGACGCAGCAACCTATGATCCTTGCGTAAGAAAGAAAGGACGAACCGAACATCCTATGAAAATTATATTTAAGAATAACGGCAAGTCTAATTCTATCTCAGTCAGCCCGACACATTCGACCACTAGCAGACCAGACGTCAACAATGATAGTGACCTCAATATATCAATATCAAGCACATCCTCGACCCATAGTAGTGCAAAATCCACCAGCCCCAAACCAAAAGAAACCCCTGATTTGGACGAGTTCGACCTCATTACCCTAAGAAACGATCTCACAACCACCGATTCAGAGAGCGATGAAGAAACCCCAGCACAACCGCTGCTGACAAGTACACCAACATACAACCAGGCACCAAAACCCACTCCAAAAAAGACAAGTCCGAGTGCACCCACAAGGCACACTCCATTGATCTTGGAAAGTCCCAACCAGCCTGAGAAAACTTCAAAGAAAACTCCGAAAGCGACCACACCAGCCCCCATCCAGTCATACCACACCAAGAAATACTCACCAGCACGCTCACCCAGAAAACCAAAACCACGAAGCCCAAGGCGAGCACCTCGCACAACAAACACCTACAGAAACTACCCGGTTGGACAGAACAAGCGATCACCAAACAAGAAAAGATTGTTCCGGCCGTGGACAAATGATACACACCATCAGAAAAACAACAAGAGGAACGATGAATATGTACCTAAGCCAGCACATCACAGCTATCCAGTGTACAACCCCACTCCCATCAGAGCACCGGACCATGGCACTGTAGCCAGAGGCCGCCTAATCTATGACCTCTGGAGGATGATAAGCAGTATCGATCAAGATGTAGGGAGAGCAATGCAGGGGGTTATGATTGTTAAAGAATACCTCAAGATAGACCAATGAACAGTACAAGATGTGACTCTCGCTAAGACAAAAAGTGCAAAGCTTAAAAAGAATTACCGGACATTGCTCTTGATTATTAAATTGTTCGTCGTTAAAAAAGTTAGAATAATTAAATACAAGTTCTCTACACAAGTGGTTATAACGTCATATTATATATGGCAAAAAAAATTTTTAATGTTATCATATTAAAAAGCCTTAAAAGAGCTTTTCAATGAACCTATTCTCTATCTTAAAGTCCCATTATTAACTGAGCTGTGCTATTTATCAATTACAACCAATCAGAAGGCTGCTTTTTCGCTTTATTGACAGTATCCTTGGTAACCAATGTTACACATTTTTAATATAACCCCTACTTTACTCATATGTAAAATATTCCCTGATGAAGGTACACCCTAGTACCGAAACGTTGGAATCTACATCGAAACATCACTTGAAAAAATAAAAACCACTTCAAAAAAATCGCTGATTCTTTGGTTTTGGTGTTACATCAACTTATAAGAAAATGTAATTTTGACCAGATAATATTTAATCCCTAAAAATACTTAAAATGCACCAGAGACCAAGCAAAATTTCTTGGCTTCTGGGGCCCTTGGCGGGCCCCAGTCCCCATGCCTTACGGGTTGAGATAAGATTGCATTTGAATTGGTTTTATATTTAGCTAAATACACTCCTGAAGATAACTTGTTTTAATTAAAATTCAGCCACTTATGTTAATTATTATAATTAACATAAGTGGCTGAATTTTGATTAAAACATTCCCCATTCTCACCCACAATCTGCCGATGTATCGGCCTTAATGCACAGGTCTTACATGCCTGTTTACTTCCACCTTCCCCCCTTTCTCCCCGTCTCAACGGTTTCAAATAGCGTTACAGTTTTGATTACATTGTTGTGATACTTGGTATCCATTGTTAACAATAATATATTGTTGTGATATTTGATATCACGCATCAAATACTTTGGTGTACTTTATGTGTCATAATATTTACAGTATTTGTATTCCTTCACAGGGGTACAGACAATACGTTAGTTAACGTTTCATACAATTTACAATAGTTGTAGTTCCTAACAGGAGTATACATTTATTTCAAGTTTTGAAGATTCATTCTTTCAAATAAACATCGAATTCTTTGGGGTATCTAATTAACCACCACGCACATTATATGTGAGTTACAGAAGGATCAGGTTATTTTATTAGATCGAATAAGAATGGTATGTAAGGTGGTACCTAGGTAAAAATAAAATGATCGCAAATTTTACTGACAGGCGGCAACTTTTAAGCATTATTTACAGCTTAAACTGGCCTGCAGTTTATGGGTCAGGTTTTCAGAAAATGTACAATTCAACTTAACCAATCTTCTCAAATAACCCCAATTTCAGTCTTAAATAAAGTTCAACCTAACCAAACACATTGCTATAATCAATGCAATGCCGAATATACTCGAACTTACCTAGTATTGACCAAATTGCAGCCTAATGTAGCAGAATTTACTCAATGTGTACAGCTGCCAATTGTACATTTTCTGAAAATCTGACCCTTATGCCCATTTGTGATGTGTTTCAGGAAAATGAGTCACAAGTCTTTCCTTGGACTATCATGTATTTGAGTTAGAATGTCACTGCTATGAATGCAACTAAATATGTTTTATTATGGTTGAGTAATATCTGTTTATCTATTGTTTTTTCCTAAACTTTCTATTGCTTCGTATGACTTAGATGTACAGCTGTATCTGTGAACAGTATGTAATTACATGTTTAGCTGAATAAAAATATTTAAATATAATACGATTTTGAGATATCATCTTATTTAAAAAGATGAGATTGCGTCGATTCCAATGATGGTAAACAGGACTAGGATTAGGACACTTAATAGGTATTTTTATATTTTAAACTTGATATTTTTATTTTGAAACAAAATGTTTGCAATATTTCTCGTCTAACATTTACTAGTAAAGTAGGTAAATATACTCTATAAGATGACCTCAGAAATCCATGGATATATGTTATGCACTGCCTTGACATTTTAGTAAATGTATTTATGCTATAAACAGATTAACAGATAAACAGAGCACCCAGAAAATGAAAACATTCCCACGAATACAATAGAATAGAATAGAAATATCTTTTATTCATCACTGAGATCTTACATTAATTTTCGATGAACAGGTCTACAGGTTTCTAGGTACCTTATAGGAGTTACTCCTAGGTCTTCCTACCGTTCCTTTTATCTATACATAGTAACCTAATAAATATTTGCTTGGGTAAAATCATATGTAGATTTTTAAGACCCTTATCTAATCGTTAATAGATGAATGCAGTACAGAATTAATTTCAGCCGGGCAAGTGTTGCTCTCAGCTCAGTATACATGGGTAAATACAGCAAAACAAGAGTAGAGTAAATAGAATGAGATAAGTACGAGTAAAACAATAGTGTCGAGTGTCACACAATATAACACACAACATATGTGATGTGTTTCAGGAAAATGAGTCATAAGTCGCAAAATTGATATTTTTCAAAGTGTTTTTTTTACAAGATGACATTATTGGAATGTTCTGATTTTTGGGGAGTTTGTCACTTATAGCTACATCAACCAATGTATCAAATATTTGGAAACTTTTTTTTTCAAAAACGAAAATATCAAACTTAAAATCTAGAAATACTTATAAGATTATTAGACTGTTTACTATCATTGGAATCGGCTTGATCTCATCTTTTCAAATATAATGGTATCTCAAAATCTATTTTTTGCGACTTATGACTCATTTTCCTGAAACACATCACATATTCTTAAGCTAGCTGTTTCCCTATCAATGATAGTTCTTTTTTTCATATTGAATGTAGAACGAATTGCTGAGTTGTGTAAATAATCTAAATGTTTTGACAGTTGTTTGTTCGTCACAGAATAAAAAATGTCTTCCAGCTGGGGCCCATTTCATAACTAACAGCGGAGCGGACCATAGCGGACCATAGCGGACCATAGCGGAACATTTTTTAGCGGATAATTTGGGAGATTTCCGCTAACCCGTTTCATAAGCCAGTCCGTTATTATTTTCTCCGCTAAGGTCCGCTACCATCCGTTATGGTCCGTTACCGTCCGTTGCCCGTTCGTTATGCTCCGTTATGTGCCGCTAAGGCTTCCGCTATGTCCCACTATGCTCCGTTATATGTTCAACACATAATTGTATTGGTATTTCTGCACATAAATCGTTGGTTATATTCCCAATGACTGCTTAATTTATACTAGATAAAGGAGATGATATATATGGATATAATAATGTATTATTTGGGATGACGGTGCTTGGCAAGAAATCTATTCTTTTTATTTCAAACACAAGTTAAAAACTAATGAACCTTCATGAACCTTCATATTTTTTTTATATTTTTTATCCTACTTGTCGTCATCCCCACCCACTGTTCTCCCCATACGCACTCCACACCTACTACCTGCCCTGGGTAAAACCCCAGTGGACATACCTGCCCCCACCCTGGCAGATATGTTTCCAGTCACAAAACATGAGTTTATATCACCCAAATTGTGTTGAAGCTCTAATATTTATTATAAATTAAATAATATCAACAAATGATATTACAAGCCGCCTGTACCAACCCTGTTTGGTACTTGCGGACTGCCTGATGAGCTCCCCCAGGAGCGAAACCATGTATTGCCAACCACCCTCCACCCCCCTGAAAAGGGGTGGACTGCCCCCTGCCCACTAGTGGACTCTGGGTATAATATTACATTTATTATTAATATTAAACTAACATACACCCTATTACACAAAGGACATAGGGAATATAATTTATTGAAACCATAAATTCCATGGGAGTAAATAAATAATACAAATATAAACAAATGAAACATCACATTTGTTTCTGGCAACTGCCTATGACGTAATAGGCGGATCGTGATGTAATAACATCGCTATGGAGACATTCCAGTCTTCATTGCATGGTAGCAATTTGGCACAGCAGGTCGAGACACAGCTCGCCACGTACAATATAATGAACCTTCATAATGAGGGTTTTAGAACATATTTAACTGCTATAATTTATTAAATATTTGATATACATTCATGATATTTGGTACCAGTTGGGTTTCGAGTATGGGAACAAAAATGGCAATATCATCCTTCATGTATCATGAATATTTACACCTCATGTAATTGTGGATATCGATTGGGATATTTGATTATTAAACAGCTTCTGGCTGTTCTGGCCAAACCTAGTCAATTGTCATCTCTTTATTCTTTACCAAGCGTTGGCGGCATATATTGTTAATTAGCCAGATTTTCACAAGTTTACTTTAATTTTGGGAGAAATCTTTGATATTATATAAATAGTATACGGCAGAATCGTTCCTATGCATCGTTATATTGAAGCTAGTATAGATTATCAATAAACCAGTAATCGTAATTCATTTGCATATTAATTAATTAATTTTTTTGAATAAAGAAATATTATTTTTTTATTTTCTCAATTTTTAAAGATTGAGATACCTAGGTGCGGCTTCTTCTAACGCAGCCCCCCCTCTCATTCTCTCACCTCTCCTCTTTCTCTGTCCCATCTCTCTCCCTGTTTCATTCCCCCACCACCACCCCACTCTCGTCACTTTGTATTTTTGTGAAATATATTAGATTTGTATTATATAAATGACATATTATCATGAAATTTGGAAATTTCCCTTTCTTCATGTTCAGCTAATCATAATACATGTCTATCTCCCTCTCTTTCCTTTTCCCTTTCCTTCTATCTCTTTCTCACTTCCCTCACTCTATTCTCTCCCCTGTATGTTATTATGTATGCATATACAATGTATGCATATATATGTATACAATATATGCATATACAATATATGCATATACAATCTATGCATATATAATATATTCACATACATTCTATGCATATAAAATGTATGCATATACAATGTATGCATATACTATCTATGCATATACAATCTATGCATATATATACAATCTATGCATATTTTATACAATATATGCATATATATGCACATACAATCTATGCATTATAACATGTACGCATATACAATGTATGCATATACTATCTATGTATATATGTATATGTATACAATGTATGTGTATACAATGTATGTGTATACCATATATTTTGTATACATAGATATATATACATGTATGTATACATATACATGTCCATGCAAAAGTGCTTTATCTACTCTCCCAATACAAACGCCTACAGACCCCACTTTAATAAAGTTGTATCGCCCCTGATTTCTTCCGATCAATAAGGTTATAACGTTCACAAGATCACATTATTGGAATGTTCTGATTCTTAGAGAGTTTGTCACTTGTAGTTATGTCCATCGATGTCTCAAATCTCAGGACAATCTATGTAATATATCCTTTAGTTTTAAAGGTCCTCATATGGACTACATTTAGTTACTTTACTGTTTAGTGACCCCCAGAAATATTGGAAACTTTTTTTTTCAAAAACGAAAATATCAAACTTAAAATCTAGAAATACTCATTATTTTATTAGACTGTTTACTATCATTGGAATCAGCTTGACCTCATCTTTTCAAATATAATGGTATCTCAAAATCTATTTTTTGCGACTTATGACTCACTTTCCTGAAACACAGCACATTTTTCAGTCTAATTTAGCAGAATTTACTAAATGTGTAGATCATCCAATTGTACATTTTCTGAAAATCTGACCCATTTGGTTCAACTATGAACTGTGGAGGAGGTTGGAGGTGGGATCCTGAAATCCATGAAGTATAAATATTTCAGAAAACATGACATGAAGCAGGAGATGTACAATTTGTCTTCACCAATCCTCTCAAATAACACAAATTTAAGACAAAAATAATATCCGAAATTCAGTTTAACACAACCAAATATAGTTTGAATCAGTGCAATGCCAAATATACTCAGATTTACCTATTTTTGACCATTTTTCAGTCTAATTTAGCAGAATTTACTAAATGTGTACAGCTGCCAATTGTACATTTTCTGAAAATCTGACCCATTTGGTCCAACTATGAACTGTGGTTGGAGGCGGGATCCTGAAATCCATGAAGTATAAACATTTCAGAAATCATGATATGAAGCAGGAGATGAGATGTTATTGTTATTGTTATTTGTACTTCAATCATAATCATAATAAGAGGATATTTCCCCAACGGTTTGAGGTTTTCAAGTCCCCTCTAGGTGTTTACAATATGTGATGTGTTTCAGGAAAATAAGTCATAAGTCGCAAAATTGATATTTTTCAAAGTGTTTTTCTTACAAGATGACATTATTGGAATGTTCTGATTTTTAGGGAGTTTGTCACTTATAGCTATATCAACCAATGTATCAAATTTCAGGACAATCTATGTAATATATCTTTTCGTTTTAAAGGTCCCCATATGGACTACATTTAGTTACTTTACTGTATAGTGACCCCCATAAATATTGGAAACTTTTTTTTTCAAATATCAAACTTAAAATCTAGAAATACTTATAAGATTATTAGACTGTTTACTATCATTGGAATCGGCTTGATCTCATCTTTTCAAATACAATGGTATCTCAAAATCTATTTTTTGCGATTTATGACTCATTTTCCTGAAACACATCACATATTTTTTGCTATGAACAGTTCCATTTTCCTCAGGGACGAAAATGGTACATAGCATACTATATTTAAGTAATAGTAACGATGTGTTTCAAGGAGTAGTGAATACATTTACAGGGTGAAATCCCCAGAAAATGTACAATTGACCTTCACCAATTCTCTAAAATAACTTAAATTTCAATCGAAATGAAAGTTTATACTACAGTTCAACCGAACCAAACAGATTGTTAGTATCAATGCAATGCCAAATATACTCAAATTTACCAGGTATTGACCAAAGTGCAGCCTAATTTAGCAGAATTTACTAAATGTGTAGAGCTGCCAATTGGACATTTTCTGAAAATCTGACCCTACAGTGCTATGCCTCCTTGCAGGATCAGGAAGACAGAAGAAAGACAATATTATTATATTCTCTAACACATATTATGCATCATGCGATATGGTGCGGAGGGCTTCCAAAGTTTGCTGTCATTTTCACCAGGCACTTTATATTCCGGAAAACCTAGAGCAAGATTGCAGGAAGGAATAATAGCAGATAAATGTGGGCCGGTTCCGAAGAAGTTGTACAAGCAAATGCTTATGTGTAGGAAATTATTTATTGATAGAGATTATGAGGGAAGTCAGTTGTGGGTGACCATGGGTTGGAGTGACCGAGGTAGTGAGACAAGGCAGTAGTAGCCCTGTGACTGACCATGGGTTGGAGTGACCGAGGTAGTGAGACAAGGCAGTAGTAGCCCTGTGACTGACCATGGGTTGGAGTGACCAAGGTAGTGAGACAAGGCAGTAGTAGCCCTGTGAGTGACCATGGGATGGCGTGACAGAAGTAGCAAATATTTTGTTTAATTGTAAAATGTTATTCTACATGACGTTTCATAATAAAGTCTTATTTCCTTTAATTTCATTTATTACTCAATGTTGTCTCTTTTCTAAAATTTGAATGGATATTTACCAACAGTACCAGTCTCAGTGCCCAGGCCCATATGTATCCCGATACATATTTTCAGATTTTCAGAAAATGTACAATTGGCAGCTGTACACATCGAGTGAATTTTGAAAAATCAGGCTGCAATTTGGCCTATACTAGGTAAATTCGAGTATATTCTGCATTGCATTGATTCTAGCAATCTGTTTGGTTATATTAAACTATATTTTGACCTTAATTCTCGTCTGAAATTTGGTTCATTTGAGAAGAAAGGCGAAGTTGAATTGTACATTTTCTGAAAATCTGACCCAAATATCTCTGATAACGTCAACGCATGGTGACATCCTGGACTGGGATTATAAATAATGTGAACATGTATAGCATCTTCATCCGTCGGGGACTTGGACTGGAGACACAAGCAAACTACTCACTTTCACCGCTATATATACATCTATCCCATCGATAGTCAATATGGGTGGGCATCGCACTGTCCTACTGCTAGCTTGGCTGGCCATGCAAGTGATAGCCATCTTTGGTGACAATGATACCTTGCCACCACTGACCGAGGAAACTGACCAGAAAAACATGGGGGAAGAACTTGAAAATGGTGACAAATTGAGGCAATTGTGCGCTAAATTCGGAGCGGAAACAGATTTAAAGGATCAGGCCTGGGACATAAAGAACCAAGGCAAAATGATACAACAACAAGGGCAGGAATTAAAGGCACTGGGTGATTATCTAAAAGTCCAGGGACAAGTTGTGGAGAAAATAGCAACAGACCTCAAGGAACTGAAGGGACTGGTTGGCGTTATTGAAGATCTAGGAACATCATTCCGCGACCTCAGGAAGGGCATTGTACATGAGCTTGACAACCAAGATAAGGTAATTACCAGTAAAATAACTAAATAATTGTGATGTGTTTCAGGAAAATGAGTTCTGATTTTTAGACGATTTATCACTTATAGTCATATAAATCCATGTATTGAATTTCGGGACATTGTATTAAATATATCTATGCGTTTTGAAGGCCTTTGTACGTAGTATATTTAGTTACTTTACTGGTAATTACCCATCCAGAAACATTGCAAACTTTTTTTTTCAAAAATAAAAATATCAAACTTAAGATACAGAAATACTTATTAGGTGTCCTGGTGTTTACTATCATTAAAATCGGCTTGATCTCCTCTTTTCAAATATCGTGATTTCACAAAATCATTATTTTGCGACTTATGACTCATTTTCCTGAAACGGATCACAAATATACTCCATACGAAGGCCTTCAAAACGCAAGGATATATTTAATACAATGTCCCGAAATTTATTACATGGATTCATATGACTATAAGTGCTAAACCCTCTAAGAATCAGAACATTTCAATGAAGAGATTATGTCAAAAAAACACTGTGAAAAATATCAATTTTGCGACTTGTGACTTATTTTCCTCGAACACATCACATTTGTGGATCTTGTTGTACATAGGTCAGATTTTCAGAAAATGTACAATTCAATTTTGCCAATCTTCTCAAATAACCAGAATTTCAGACGAAAATAAAGTTCAAAATACAGTTCAACCTAACCAAACAGATTGCTAGAATCAATGCAATGCCGAATATACTCGAATTTACCTAGTAATGACCATTATTGCAGCCTAACTTAGCCTAATTTACCCAATGTGTACAGCTGCCAATTGTACATTTTCTGAAAATCTGACCCACATAGGTAGTTCGATGTATGTTAAAACAGCAAACAGTCCCTGATCAGCCAGGGGTTGTTTCATAGGTGGGTCAGATTGTCAGAAATTTACAATTGGCAGCTGTGCATATTTAGTAAATTCTGCTAAATTAGGCTGCAATTTGATCAATACTAGGTAAATTCGAGTATATTCGGCATTGCATTGATTATAGCAATCTGTTTGGTTAGGTTGAACAGTATTTTGAACTTTATTTTCGTCTGAAATTTGGGTTATTTGAGAGGATTGGTGAAGGCGAATTGTACATTTTCTGAAAATCTTCAAAACAATGTACCGCACGGTATGTACCACACGCCTCTCCATACAAATGTTATGTGATACACAATTCACCGTGGAGTAAACCTCCTAAATATCAGAACATTTCAATAAAGGGATCTTGTGAAAAAAAACACTGTAAAAAATATCAATTTTGCGACTTATGACATGTAACAAAAAGTTATGTGAATGTCTATGATGGTACATGTATACATATGTATGCATATATATACATGTATAGATATACATAGTGTATATGTATAGATATACATAGTGTATGCATATATATTGTATTGCTCTACTAAAGGTCTATTGAGTGAGTGAGATTGGTTGCTTTACGCCTTTATCAACACATTGAACTAAAGGTCTATTGCAATGTGGGGTTGCTTACACGGGAATATCAGTTCATAAACTAATCTTTAGTTTCTCAACTAGCTAACATGTAAATAAAGCTAATACATTTCAAGTCAATTTAAATTTTTCAAAAGTTATTAGGTGTTCCAGACCACGGGGTGTATACAGTAGATCGGGTCACCTTATCACCAAGACCATTCATTTTCTGGCGACGTCATAGACATTCACATAACTTTTTGTTATAGTTGAATAATAAGGCAAATATAATATACAGAGAAAGGAACAATACTCTACTCTACCATATGAAGCTATGGAAACGAACAAAAAATATCTAAATAGATAGATAGATAGATAGGATAGATTAATAAGAGAAATGGTATAAAGTGTATGAGGCGCCAAGTGTCAAGTTAACAATTTTGTTAGCTAATCACCCTTTTCGTTAACAAAATGTTCATTTTAGAACGAAATTGTAGTTTTGTACTGTCACAAAATCAATTTCGTAGACAAAATGAATTTTGTGTAGTCACAAAATCAATTTCGTAGACGAAATGGATTTTGTACTGTCACAAAATCAATTTCGTAGACGAAATGAATTTTGTGTAGTCACAAAATCAATTTCGTTGACGAAATGCATTTTGTGCCTTCACAAAGTCGATTTTGTCTACGAAATGAATTATGTGCAGTCCCAAAGTCAATTTCGTCTACGAAATGATTTTTGGGAAATGATTGTTGTGCTATCTCAAAGCCAATTTTGTGTACGAAATGAATTTTGACAAATTGATACATGTACAAAATGAAATTGGCGAAACTGACGAAATTGGCGAAACTGACGAAAATTACTTTGGCACTGCACCGAACCCATTGGCGAAATTGGCGAAACTGACTAAATTGGCGAAACTGACTAAATTGGCGAAACCAACGAAATTGGCGAAACAGACGAAATTGGCAAAATTGGCGAAACTACCGAAATTGGCAAAACTGACGAAAATGACTTTGGCACTGCACCAAACCCATTGGCGAAATTGGCGAAACCGACGAAATTGGCGAAACTGACGAAAATGACTTTGGCACTGCACCAAACCTATTGGCAAAATTGACGAAACTGACGAAACTGATGAAATTGACTTTGGCACTGCACGAAACCCATTGGCAAAATTGGCGAAACTGACTAAATTGGCGAAACTGACTAAATTGGCGAAACTGACTAAATTGGCAAAACTGATGAAATTGGCGAAACCGACGAAATTGGCGAAACCGACGAAATTGGCGAAACCGACGAAATTGGCGAAATTGGCGAAACCAACGAAATTGGCGAAACCAACGAAAATGACTTTGGCACTGCACCAAACCTATTGGCAAAATTGGCGAAACTGACTAAAATGACGAAACTGACGAAATTGACGAAATTGACGAAATTGACTTTGGCACTGCACAAAACCCATTGACGAAATTGACGAATGGACTCTACAAAATTCGTTTCGTAGACAGAATTGACTTTGGCACTGCCCAAAATCCATTTTGTAGACGAAATTGACTTTGGCAACTCCATCCATCCAAAATCCATTTCGTGAAATTGATTTTGAGACATCACAAAATTCATTTCGTAGACGAAATTGACTTTGGCACTGCACAAAATCCATTTTGTAGACGAAATTGACATTGGCACTGCACAAAATCCATTTCGTAGACGAAATTGACTGTGGCTTGCACAATTTTCATTTCGTAGACGAGATTGACTTTGAGACATCACAAAATTCATTTTGTAGACGAAATTGACTTTGGCACTGCACAAAATCCATTTGGCACTGCACAAAATCCATTTCGTAGACGAAATTGACTGTGGCTTTTGAGATACCATCCTATTTGAAAAGAGGAGATCAAGCTGATTCCAATGATAGTAATCACAAGACTGCACAAAACCCATTGACGAAATTGACGAATGGACTCTACAAAATTCGTTTCGTAGACAGATTTGACTTTGGCACTGCCCAAAATCCATTTTGTAGACGAAATTGACTTTGGCAACTCCATCCATCCAAAATCCATTTCGTGAAATTGATTTTGAGACATCACAAAATTCATTTCGTAGACGAAATTGACTTTGGCACTGCACAAAATCCATTTTGTAGACGAAATTGACATTGGCACTGCACAAAATCCATTTCGTAGACGAAATTGACTGTGGCTTGCACAATTTTCATTTCGTAGACGAGATTGACTTTGAGACATCACAAAATTCATTTTGTAGACGAAATTGACTTTGGCACTGCACAAAATCCATTTGGCACTGCACAAAATCCATTTCGTAGACGAAATTGACTGTGGCTTTTGAGATACCATCCTATTTGAAAAGAGGAGATCAAGCTGATTCCAATGATAGTAAACAGTCTAATAAAATAATAAGTATTTCTAAATTTTAAGTTTGATATTTTTGTTTTTGAAAAATAAAGTTTCCAATATTTATGGGGGTCACTAAACAGTAAAGTAACTAAATGTAGTCCATATGAGGACCTTTAAAACGATATGATATATTACATAGATTGTCCTGAAATCTGATACATTGGTTGATATAGCTATAAGTGACAAACTCCCCAAAAGTCAGAACATTGCAATAATGTCATCTTGTAAAAAAAACACTTTGAAAAATATCAATTTTGCGACTTAGTAGTTGAGCGAGTAGTTGAGTTGAGGTAGAGCTAGAGTGTCTGGTTCATAAGCCCGTTGACCGATTGACATAACTACAAGTGACACACTCTCCAAGAATCAGAACATTCCAATGATTTGATCTTGTGAAAAAAACACTTTGAAAAATATAAATTTTGCGACTTATGACTTATTTTCCTGAAACCCATCACATATACGCATGCACAAATTTCGGTTATATGCATCCTGCTTCCCATAGTAAATCCTCCCTTAACATGGTCTGATCTTAATAAATCAACCTCTTGCCATGTCTATGTATGCTGGATCGGTAGTTCCACCACTATTGATGATGGAGGTGGGTCAGATTTTCAGAAAATGTACAATTGGCAGCTGAAATCCCCCTAAATTAGGCTGAAAAATGAAGAATACCGGATATATCTGGGTATATTTGGGATCCCATTGATTTATGTTATGTTACACTGCATTTTGAAGCTAATTTTTGTCCTAAATGAATATATACCCAGAAATACTGAAAACTTTTTTTTTCAAAAACGAAAATATCAAACTTAAAATCCAGAAATACTTATGAGATTATTAGACTGTTTACTACCATTGGAATCGGCTTGATCTCATCTTTTCAAATGTAATAATAACTCAAAGTCTATTTTTTGCGACTTATGACTCATTGCCTGAAACACATCACAACTATTTGTGTGTCAAAATCAACTGAACCCATCCTAGCATGCACTGCAATGACATGCGCATTAAGGGTTTCTATTATTTGAAATAAACTTAAAAAGGTAAATGTAAAATGTACAATTCACCTTCAACAATCCTCTCACACATTTAATGCAGAAATGTGGTTCAAAACTCAGTTCAACCTAGCCAAACAGATTGTTTGAATCAAGGCAATATCATATGTGATGTGTTTTAGGAAAATGAGTCATAAGTCGCAAAAAATAGATTTTGAGATACCATTATATTTGAAAAGATGAGATCAAGCCGATTCCAATGATAGTAAACAGGCTAATAATCAAATAAGTATTTCTAGATTTTAAGTTTGATATTTTCGATTTTGGAAAAAAACGTTTCCAATATTTCTGGCGGTCAATAAACAGGAAAGTAACTAAATGTAGTCCATATGGGGACCTTTAAAACGAAAGGATATATTATATAGATTGTCCTGAAATTTGATACATCGATTGATGTATCTATAAGTTATGAATCCTCCAAGAATTAGAACTTTCCAATAATTTAATCTTGTGAAAAAGACACTTTGAAAAATATCCTTTTTGCGACTCATGACTCATTTTCCTGAAACACCTCACATATATGCTCAGATATATATCTAGTTTTGACCAGTTTTCAGTCTAATTCAGCAGAATTGACTAAATATGGAAATCTGCCAATTGTACATTTTCTGAAAATCTGGCCCTCCTATTGTGTGAGAAAGAGGTAGATTAGAGTTGGTGGAGATATATAATGTTTAGAGATAAAGTGTCTAGGCTAGAGCAGATGGGTCTTGTTTAGACTCTAACTTTTATATTGAGGATCGTTCATCATTTTTATATGATTAATACAAGTAAATTCTTGTGACCAAATGTGGAAAATGAGTCACAAAATTGATATTTTTCAAACTGTTTTATTCACAAGATCTCTTTATTCGAACGTTTGATATCTTTTTCAAAAAGATATCAAACTTAAAATATAGAGATACTTATTAAGTATCCTAGTGTTTACTATCATTGGAATCAGCTTGATTTCTGATTTTCAAATATGGTGATACCTCAAAATCCTGATTTTGCAACTTATGACTCATTTTCCGAAAACAAACCACAAATCAATTGTAATTTTTCTGGTGATTTCACCCTTATACTATATGTAACAATTACATGCTTGTTTGTCACAAAAGTATAATACTTTCCACTGTTCATCATTGGAATAATTGGTAGATTGCTCTACTTTCATTGCAGAATTTGATTTCTCTTAATGACAAGATGGACGTGCTGAAATATCAGTTATGTCAGCACATGCGTGGTAGCAATCAGTGTGATGTAACTGATCCCCGCAGGATTGATGATGGCCAAGGTTAGTATTATTTCACTATTCCTTTAACCAATAGTCAATCAAGTTTAAGCCTTTAGAACCTTTTAGGGGATTTTAGATTGCATTTGTGATGTGTTTCAGGAAAATGAGTCATAAGTTGCAAAAAATAGATTTTGAGATACCATTATATTTGAAAAGATGAGATCAATCCGATTCCAATGATAGTAAACAGTCTAATAATCGGATAAATATTTCTAGATTTTAAGTTTGATATTTTCGTTCTTGGAAAAAAAGTTTCTAATATTTCTGGGGGTCACTATACAGTAAAGTAACTACCCGATGGGCATTTGTGCGCAATATATGCGCAAAAAAACGGGTGCAACTGAATGCGCAATACTTCTGAGATGAGAGTTTACATTTTTTGCGCAATTTTAATTGCGTTAAAAAACGCATAAATTGCGTATACTTTTTGCATATATAATGCGCAATTATTGTGTATTTATATGATTTAAATATGCGTATATATAATGCATAATTATTGCGAATTTTGAGCGCAATTCGATGGCATATATATGCGCTTTTCTTGCGCCTATTAATTGCGTATATTATCTGGTTGGGCAAGGGGTAATATATGGATACATTATTTATTAATTCATCTTCATTGAGTATCTTTTATTTTCATTATTTCATCAGTTTCTCTTTTTTCTTGGGTCACACAAGATCCAAGCACATATTATAAGCAGCTATAGCGGTACCTGAAATAAGAAAATACAACATTTAATACACATCCCCAGTTGGTGACATTTTTTATCTTCTAAGGATTTACTTTGTTCTTTTTTAAATAAGAGTGACAAAGGATAAAATGACAATGCAAATACCAGAACCATTTCTACTTAGTTATAGTCGTAAAAGACAAATATATAATATGATGTATGTTAACTTATGAATAGGTTATGCTAAATATCATCTGATTACTTATTAAGAAATACATACTGAAGTCTTTGTATATTTGACTGTTTCTTAATTGGCCTGCATCCAGCTGGAGGGATGTAAGGAGTGATAACTCTGGGCTTACTTGATGTAGGAAGGAGCAGGCTCATTGGTTATTAAAACATCCGTCTCAGTATCTGTAATAACTGGAAATGCATTGAAGATGTAAATTAATTAAAATCCTCTTTAAACTCTCTGAATGATAAGTCGAGTTTACTTTTTCTATACTGTACAAGCTTTTTAAATATCAAGGTATAAATACTCAAATTCTGCATAAATGACATGTATGGTCATCTCTGGGGTTGTCTTCCTCCACTAGTCTCTGCAGTCTCATCCTCCTAAGCCATGTCGTCCTGCTATGGGTGTATACATGTGCAGTCTTGTTGAAGTCTTAGGCTGGAGTGAGGGTGAGGGTGAATGTCCTAGTAATGCTGATGTATCCATGCCAATAATTCCCGCCAAAAACCATGAATCCTTTGTTTCCAGGCCTTGTATATAGTAGATGGCTGTTGCGGTATTTCCGCCCTATACCCTGCATGGGTTGTTTGTTCAGGGGCTTATAAAAGGATTAGTGGGGACTTTCCCAGGTTGGTAACTGATGGTATCTTATGACAGATGTTTAAATCCCTTACAGTGAGAAAAACGGCAGAGTGAAAATCTAGTCTTAGTTTTGGTAGCTATAACAAAGCATGAAGGTGTGGAAATGAACACACATTTCATTCTAGCATTGATGAACAAAATGGCAGTGTCTGGTAAACAACATGTACATCAGAACTTTTAAAAACTAGATTCTAAAATATTTTGTGTATTTAGGCAAAATAATCTGCCGTTCCATTAAAACTGGCTGAATTAAAGTACTAACTACTCTCTTCAGATTTGTCTGAATGTGAAGTGTTTACCATCAAAAGGAAGCTTAGGCTGAGGCGAATGTGGCTATGCAACCCATATAACCTTAATATTAAGTGCGTCATCGACGATGGCGCGTGATCGCCGCAATCATGACCACTTGTAAAAACTAAAAAACATTGCTTTCCACTAGATAGCTCATATCTCCCTCAAAAAGCTTTCAATCTGAATATATAAAAATTGCCCAAGAATCCCTGGACTGTCAGAAAGACAGCCCTGCTTTCAGATTTATAATCGGATAGTTAGTTCCTCCTTAATGAATTATATTCGTTGGCCGCATTAAGTCGTTCGAATCGATGTAAATCACCCAACTCTGTCCCTGCACATTTTTTTTAAATTTCTAAGTAATTTATTCACACGATCTCTTTGTTGGAATGTGCCAATTTTTGGAAGGGTTGTTGCTTCTAGTCATATGAATATGTATACCAAATCTCAAGACATTGCCTTGAATATATAATTGCGCTTTGAAAGTTATTGTAAGCCTCCTATTTCTAGGGATATTTCTGAGCTTGTAGGAACCTTCAGTCACTTTTCCGCCCGTAGCTGCTATATCACTTACAGAATTAAGCCTTCCCCCCCCCCGACCCACATCCTGCGGCCATAGTGCAGTGTTTTCCAGTTATGTAACTGTTAATGTTAAACTTCTCTCAGTCTAATAAGTATGCATCAATTCTAGTCACAATATTATTAGAAATATGCTACTTTTCCTTGTGGTGCAATTTTTCCCCCTATAATATATAAGGCAATAAAACAGCAAAGATCAAAACGCAAAAGATGCGCTCAAATTATGCAGATATTTTGCAGTTATTGTTACGTAAGGTTACGTAACGCCTGGGCCTCCCCATGGGACGCCAGAGCTAGTAGCCGGGCACGGCTGCGCACGCAGATCAGGTACACACCTGACAAGTATGTTGTATCGAGAAATAAAGATCAGTTACCGTTGGGCGATCGTAAGATCAAGACAAGATCCAACTAGTTCCGAGTTATTCTTATTAATTAGCATCCAAGTGATAATTGGGTATCAATTATCACTAAGCAAATATCGATTATCATCTATCATAACATTTGGACTATCAATTAGCATGTAAGCGCTAATTGAGTATTAATTAGTGTGCATTGGAATATTCACGAGACATATCTATCGGTACCTCAAATTAAGGATCACACCAAGCAACATCCCCATCTACATACAGATCCATACTTATCACTGGTGGAGTTCTAAAAGATCAGTTGGAATATTAAAGTGCACGGATATCACTGGCGTAGGATGCCATCTAGGTTTGAAAGACTATTAAATTCGGCGAGAGAATTGGCGAATGACAACTTTTTGCTCCCGTATGTAACAACTCGCAGGCAGCATAAGCTGCGAGAGGACGGGCCCCTTCAGAAGAAAACAGAACAGTGTGTTAAAAGGTGCAAAAGATTCGCAAATTATTTTGCAGTAATTTACTTTTCAGGTTGATGTGATTCTGTCTATTATAGTGCAATGAATCAGCAAAGATCATTGCGCAAAACTTGCTCTCAAAATATACAGATATTTTGCAGTATTGTGTCTCAGGCATTGATACAAGCAGGCCGGATATTGATTTTTATATCGACCAAAAGGAACTTAAGAGTATGAATCATATATTGTTATTTCAGTCCTTATTATCTCCAAAAATAAAACAAGTACAAAAAAGTGCAAAAGATTTTGCAAATAATTTTGCAGTCATTTTTTCTCATGTCTGCAATGGATCCGCAATACATGTGCAACAGATTTTGCATTGCAGTCTATTGCTGTTATATTGCTGATATATTGCACACACCATTGCACATCATGCCCAACGGGTAAATGTAGTCCATATTGGGACCTTTAAAACGAAAGGATATATTACATAGATTGTCCTGAAATTTGAGACATTGGTTGATATAGCTATAAGTGACAAACTCCCCAAAAATCAGAACATTGCAATAATGTCATCTTGTAAAAAAAACACTTTGAAAAATATAAATTTTGCGACTTATGACTCATTTTCCTGGAACACATCACATTTGTAGTGAACCACAGATTTGCAAGGGGTATGAGTCTAGGCCTTTGAGAAAGAACAACCAGTAAGGGGTCATTCAAAAATTATGTAACGCTCGAGGGAGGGGGGGTATGAGACAGTCCCATACTATAACATTGCGGGGAGTAACGCAGGGGGGGGTGTAAATTTTGAGGCAAAAAAGCGTTACGTAATTTTTGAATGACCCCTAATGCAGGGACTCCACTATGGGAAAAACGGCAAAAAACGGCTGCGACGAAATTTTTGCGACGAAATATCTAATCAAGTTAGATATTTTGCAATTGTTGGCAACAAATAAATGTGTTGCCGACAACCTATTTTACCCCTCTTCCACTAGTGATTTTTGAATTTTATTTTTTTAGTGAAATTTTAGTCATGTCGGCAACGAATTTTGCCTGTCGGCGCCGTTTTTTACCTATAGTGGAGTTGCCCTATAATGAAGCGATATTCTTTGCACTGGGTTTTATCTACACTACACCCAGGTCAAAGCAATAAACAACTTGAATATTTGGGCCTCCCAGGCATGAACCCTTATTGTCAAGCACACGGTCCCGTCTCGTTGCGACTTATGACTCATTTTCCTAAAACACAACACATATAGCATATTTCTAATGCGTTAAAACACCTTCAAGGAAATAATTGGTCTAAATGTTCCGGCGTGTATTGCAAAAACTGTCCATGATTTTGTTTTTAAAAAACTGTTTTACATAGCTACATATGTCCACTCCAATGTGTAAAGAAAACATCATTATAGACTTTTTTCTGGATCAACGCACAGACACTATATAGCATATTTCTACGGCGCTAAACACCTTTCGCCTTGGGTCAGGCTGCCCAGGCTCATATGGAGTGTGCAGTGGCATGACGAAAAGTGACCCCCATAGAAAAGTGACCCATGGGTCAATTTTTGGCAATCCAAAAGTGACCCACCAAATCGAAAATTGACCCCTTCTTCTTTTCAAACAAAAAAATAATATATTGCCATGTCCGATATTGGGCCCATTGTATAACAAAACACTCGTAAGTGGTTTGCATCTCCTCGTTTCCTATCGCACCTTTTTGACTTACGAGAGACTTACAAGATATGACAGACATACAAGGGGTGGTTTGCATAAGAACCCTCGCAACAATTTCGTGATTTGTATTAATCAACACATCGCATCTCGTATCTGAGGTTTTAATTGAATTGAAGAGTTTATTAAGGTATTTGAACTTGGATTGGTGTTGCAAGATTAGTATTAATGAACAGGCACGTTCATATATCAACATAATATATATTATATATATTCTTATATGTAATCACAATTAATGTTCTTGTATTGTCATGATAAGTTATGAATGGTTATTATGATTGATATAATGATGCGTAATGGTAAATTAATTCTTTAAATGTATCATGTATTTAATATGTTGGCTATTGCATCATCCATGATCTGGATCCCTTACAGAACATGATATCATAGCTATAGTGCCTCCTACTGGCCTTATACCGTGTTCAATGTTATATGCACATCCACATAAGTTATCTGTATGTACATGACCTGCCTCTCATACTGTCATGTACATAACCATGTTAGTTACTAGAAGCAACATCAATGACTTAGAATATGGTACATTGAATGAATTGATGTAAGAACAGCATGATTATATGTGAGAACGTTGATAATGTATATATGTTTTTTATATTGGCGGTGGCATGGGGGGTCGGCTCAGGGTAAACTAGGGAAATTCATGATGCAATTTGGACACAAAAACTAATTGAGTCAATAGTCCATAAGAACATGTGATTACTGGAGGACTTACAGGATCATGTACTTGGGAGGCACCAGAGGAGGGGCCAGAGAAGGTAGTAGTCTCTGGGAGGAGAGAGAAAGAGAGAGGTGGTGGAGGAGGAAGAGAAGGAGAAGGGGGGGGGGGGGGTAGCAATGGTAGCGGCAGGGCTAGCGGCGTCGATCTTTGAGCTAAACTTGGTTGCGTAATATCGATTTATCTCCTTTAATCCATTATTAAATAACGTCACCATATATATCATCCGAAAGGTAACTATTTAAGCTTCAATCTGGTATAAAGTATGTTCATGTACGACATTTATCAAAGGCCGGAGAGATAAAAGAAAATCTTGTTTTTCTTGCGGCCGCTCACGGGTAAAATATGGAGCGTGCTAAATGTGGAGCGAATGTGTTCAGGGAGAAACATGTAAGTGTGTGAACTGCAGGTGGGGCGAAAAGGGTAAGGGGGAAAGTGGAGGATGGGGGGAAAAGGTTCTGGAGTGGCATGGTTCTGGAGGAAAAGGGTTGGTCACCTATGCGTCACCTCCACCTCCACCGTCCACAGGAAGGTGTCTTTATAGGTATAAGACAGTTTGTATGGTGTCTCCCCCTGCTGGAAGTGGTTGGTATTGTGTGTTGCTTCCAGCTCTAGTAGAAATGCCTCCCGTTGCCGCAGCATGGTGTTGGCATCATAGGCAACGGGGATGCTATGATACTATGCTATGCAACTATTGTTTCAGAAGTTCCTATATTCATAGGATTTCATTATCATTTGATTGATTTTTCTAGAAAAACCATTTGGATGGATCAAAACAAATCTAGTTAGTGATACCTTGCTAAGACCACAATGGTCACAATTCACTACATTGACGTTCTCAGCTGTGCATGCACACATCACACACATTCACATTGTTTTGCATAAGTATCAACTATATGTGATGTGTTTTAGGAAAATGAGTCACAAGTCGCAAAAGTGTTATTTTTAAAAGTCATTTATTCACAGGATATATTTGTGCGAATGTTTTAATATTTGGGATGCTTAAAGCCTCTTGTAGCCGCAATACATGTACCGAATTTCAGGACAGTGTAATAAATACATCTATGTATTTCTAGGGTTGTCGTAATGAATATATTCAGCTACTTTACTAGTAATTGCTCACCCCAAAATACTGCAACCTTTGTTTTCAATGATAAAAATATAACACTTAAAATATAGAAATGCATATTAAATGTCCTATTGTTTACTATCATTAGAATCGGCTTGATCTTATCTTTTCAAATATAATAATATCTCAAAATCCATTTTTTGCGACTTATGACTTATTCCCCTAAAACGGATCACATATGACATTGAAGAATTGTGGGTCATTCTCCGAAATAGTTAGGGTCAGTAGTTGAGCGAGAAATGAATACTTCACACCGTACCTGTCTATCTGAGAGTCCATGTACAAAATCCCTAGCTAATTGGGACTGAATTACAGGTAGAGCTAGAGTGTCTGGTTCATAAGCCCGTTGAGCTGTCTCCTGATATTTTCGGCTGTAAATTCGGATGTTCTCATATGGAAGTTGATGGATATCTCCCCTTCCCCCCTCCCAATCCATACCCCCTCCCCTGACCTTGCGGTCAGTCCCTCCCCTCCCTTCCCACGTGATCAACCTTTAGATAACGGTCAGACCTGGACATCCCTTGTACCTTTGGACTTTTAGTGATAAGCGATCCATGAGTGTTGTGGCGGTAAGAAAGTTGTTTAGCCTTCTTGTCAGAAGGGGACGTGGCAGGTGTATGTCTGAATGAGACCAATCAATGAAAACACAAAAATATGACAACTTTCACCTCATATTTTACAACATACTTGAATATGTACAATGGTTTGTACCAGCTATCAAGTCAGTTAAGGCGTGGAAATAGCCAAACAGGTTTTTGTGTCTTTTTTTTCTTCAAGGATTATAGGCTTTGTATGGCTTACCTACCAGACCCATAGCTCACTATATGGAGAATCAAACTTATCCAACGATTGGTCCTTGCTTTTAAAAGTGTTCTTCTCTCTGCCCCAACACTTTCTATAATCTGTAGTTCCTATATAAGGGTCAGATTTTCATAAAATGTACAATTGGCAGCTGTACACATTTAGAAAATTCTGCTAAATTTGGCTGAAAAATGATGAATATTGGGTATATCTGAGTATATTTGGGATCAGATTGGTTTAAAGTATCAGTTCTGTCAATTCAAACTGCAATTTGAAGCTAATTTTTGTCTTAAATGTGGGTTATTTGAGAGGATTGGTGAAGGAGAATTATATGCTGGATTAGATATTCTCCCGCTCTTTTTGGGTGTCATTTGGATCCTTCCAGAAAATGTACAATCGGCAGCTCTACACATTTAGTAAAATCTGCTAAATTAGGCTGAAAAATAATGAAAACAGGGTATATCTGCGTACATTTGGTATTCTGTTAGTTTGAAATAGCTGTTCTGCTATGTTAAACTACATTTTGAACCTTGCTTTTGTCTTAAATGGGGGTAGTTTGAGAGGATTGGTGAAGGGGAATTGTACATTTCCTGGCGATCTGACCCATATAATGATATTTGATGTTAAAGGAAAAGCAAGTGGACACGGCAAAGTCTAAATGTTAACAGTTTATGGGGATATGCATAGCCGCCATTTTGAATCTTGATTCACATGGAATTATGGGACTAATGGTACCGTCTAAAATGTATAGAAAACAAGCCATGTTTAGCACGGACTATTTATCAATGCTCCAATGTCAATATCCATGTGCTATACATCTTTCCGCCACACAACCCTTCATCTTTCCCATCATGCATTTGGTTTTCATACATCACTTACAAAAGCTATGATATTTGTGAAAACATTCTTGTAATTTTCAATAGAATGTTGCCAAATATTTGTATGTCAGAATTCAACAGAATCCATCCCAGCATGCACTGCAGTAGACATGCGCAGTGAGACATTTATTTTCACGCACAATGATTTAGGGGGAGGGCGCGGGGGCGCGTGCCCTCCCCTTTTCAAAATCAAGCCAGGGCATTTGTGTTGCAAAATGCACAAGTAAAACATTCATATATTACTATGAAATAGGACTTTATATATACTTTTATGTAAACTTTATCAACTGTATTCCAATAATGGGGCTTGGAAAAGCCTAGAATTTAGGCAAATAAATTAATTTAAGGGTTCCTATATATCGAAGGGCCTGAAATATCATCACATGGCCTTGAATCCTGTTGGAATCTTTTAAACAGCCTTGGAATGTTCGGAGATTCTCAGTTTCTTACAGAGGGGTGTGTGTAAGAGGGGGTGTAAATAGGTTATGAAATAGTTTGATTATAGTTGATGAAATAAGTGCACCTTCAAGTATCGAAATATATACCTAGAACACAAACTATTTCATGAAACCTTAACTGACTTTCTGATCTTTATTACCTTATACAACTTAAATAATTCTCAGAAGCAGGCCAATGTGAATTCGGAGAGTTCCCCATTGTTACTTTAATCTTTAGAAGTAAAATCTACAATTGAAAATAGAATATATAATGAAATTGGGCATTAAGGAAAATACTTGGATGCTCTTAAAATGAATCCATGAATGGTGAGGAGGCATAACTAATGCTGTATTTAGGAAAAGTTCAAAACCAAAACCCTTAAATTTAACAAATAATGTCTAGTCACATATTTCGCACAGAATATTCCTTTTGGGTGATTTTAAGATTATTTAGTACTTTCATCATGGTCAGTTTTAGTGCCGAACTAAGTGAGAGGCATCGCTGAATATCTAAAGCATTGCAGAACAAAAGCCAATCAATTAGTTAGAATATAACATATAATTATGTTCTTAAAAATAAAACTTGAAACTGCGCCCCATTTTGAAAATCCTGGATCCGCCCCTGCACAAGGGTGGGTGCGCGAAAATAGCGAAAATAAATACTGCGCGAACATTAATACTTTTACAGTATTTATTTCTATTTATTTATTTCTATCTCGACCTTTTTTTTTATGATGGACTAGCTCGACCTTTTTTTTACGATGGACTAGCTCGATCGTTTTTTTTACGATGGACTAGCTCGATCGTTTTTTTTTATGATGGACTAGCTCGATCGTTTTTTTTACGATGGACTAGCTTGACCTTTTTTTTTATGATGGACTAGCTCTATGGACTATAGCAATTGGCAGTAGTATGTCGTCTTGTATATTCATTGACATCGCGCACAAATAATTGATCCTGAGAATTTGTTTCCTTTGGAAACGCAGAATATTTATACATTAAGTTAAACTGATTATAAAGTTAAATAGAAAAAAAGTTGATTAAATCACACACAATTAATTGATCCTGAGAATTTGTTTCCTTTGGAAACGCAGAATATGTACATTAAGTTAAACTGATTATAAAGTTAAATAGAAAAATAGATGATTAAATCATTGATTAACTTAATAAACTTCTAACTTGTTTATTGTGTGACACAAACACAAGGCTTATATTAATTAAGCCACACATAAATGGATTTTGAGATACCAACATATTTTAAAAGATGATATCTAGCTGATATTAGCCTTCAGCCTATCTAAAAAGTACTTCATCCTCACTATTTATCAATTGTATACATTACTAGTAATTGTAGTGAATGAACTAATGAATATCCTCGGATCTCTCCGTCTATCAATTCTATCATTAAAATGTATAATTAGTAAGTATTTTTTCTAACAGGTCCAATCACTGATTGTTCCCAGGCAGTAAGATCGGGAGAATACACCATTACAGCGGGTAATAGCAACTTTGATGCCTACTGTCAGGTGGATGGCAGCGCGAAATGGACGGTGAGTATGGCAGTATAGACATGTGGGTCAGATTTTCAGAAAATGTACAATTGGCAGCTGTAAACATTGAGTAAATTCTGCTAAATTAGGCTGCAATTTGGTCAATACTAGGTAAATTCGAGTATATTCGGCATTGCATTGATTCTAGCAATCTGTTTGGCTAGGTTGAACTGTATTTTGAACTTTATGTTTGTCGAGAATTTGGGTTATTTGAGAATATTGGCGAAGTTGAATTGTACATTTTCTGAAAATCTGACGCATGTATGTGATTTCAATCCACAGCAATAGGGGACTTGCATAGACCCCATTGTTTAATCTTGATTCGCATGGAATTATGGGACTAATGGTACAGGATAAAATCTTGTCATGTTCAACATGGACAATTTATCAATGCTCTAATGTCAATACTCATGTATTATAGATATTTTTTATAACACTACCCTCCATTTTTCCCATCATGCATTTGGTTTTCATAGATCATTTATAAGCTGTGATATTGGTAAAAACACTTTTGCAATTATTGATACAAATTTTGCCAAATATTTGTATGTTAGTTTTCAACAGAATCCATCCCAGCATGCACTGCAGTAGACATGCGCAGTGAGACATGCAACTCCCCTATTGAAGCAATTTTTATTTTTTCTATTTATTTTTAATGAATTTTTTATTGTCTGCTACACAACTGTCAGTTCTTTAAAACCTGATTTATTATGAGAGGTGCAATGAGTGGGGTGCTATAAGATATTCATATAGTAAGCATACTATATGAATTACTTTGTCACCAAGTTGGCTACTTTTTTCAGATTTTACACATCAAGTTTCATGCCCATATAATAAATATAGAATGGAACTCGCCTGCAATAATTAAAAATTTATTGGAATTGATTTGTCTGCATAAGCACTCTCCCTACGGCATCGTGCTTATGTGGACAAATCTTGTCCAATAAATTTACGATACTTGCCAGCTCGTTCCATTCTCTCTATTTATATCATGCGAAATTTACAAATTTTTTGTGTGTGAAAAGTCACAAAACAATGTATTCTTCATGTGCTTTTCCACATAAACCCTCGCTCAGAATCTGGAGTGTTTAGCTGTTGGTAACATTAACATGTCGCAACGTTCAAAACTGTATTGATGTGTATCTTATGAAGTTATCCTAATTAGTATATTTGACTAATTAAAGTGAATTATTCATAAACTGAGTCACCAGCAAGAAATATCACTGATGTTTTGTTAATTCATAAACAAATATAAGCTCAAAACTTATTTCATGTGGCTTGCGACTCATTTTCCTATATCACATCACATTTGTGATGCGTTTCAGGAAAATGAGTCATAAGTCGCAAAAAATAGATTATGAAATGTCATTATATTTGAAAAGATGGGATCAAGCCGATTCTAATGATAGTAAACAGTATGATAATCTGATAGGTATTTCTAGATTTTAAGTTTGATATTTTCTGGGGGTCACTAAACAGTAAAGTAACTTTATGTAGTCCATATGAGGACCTTTAAAACCAAAGGATATATTACATAGATTGGGCTGAAATTTGATACATTGATTGATATAACTGTAATTGATACACTCTCCAAAATTCAGAACATTCCAATAATGTGATCTTGTGAAAAAAACGTTTTGAAAAATATCAATTTTCCGACTTATGACTCATTTTCCTGAAACACATCACATTTATACTTAAAGGTGATACAGAGGAGAACTAATGGAAGAGTCAGCTTTGCAAGGAACTGGGCAGCCTACAGAGAAGGGTTTGGAGACGTGGCAGGAGAGTTCTGGCTGGGAAACGAGTACATCCACAAACTGACTGCTGCAGGCCTGACCAGACTGAGGGTAGATCTAGAAGACTGGGACAAGACCAAACATACGGTGGTGTACAACGCTTTCAAGGTGGCTGGAGAAGGGAACAAGTACAAGATGACCGTATCCGGATTTACTGGATCCAAGCCTCCTGGTATGTACAACATAGGAACATGTGGGCCAGATTAACAGAAAATGTACAATTAGTAGCTGTAACCATTTGGTAAATTTTGCTCAATTTGTTGCAATTTGTTCAATACTACATAAATTTGGGTTATTTTGGAGGATTTGTGAAAGTGAATTGTACATGTTCTGGCGACTTCACCAATATACATAATATGACTTAAAAAACTATAATTTTGTTGCATGGAAATATGTCACACCAAGCATTAAGGGTGGTCTCCACTGGCTGTAGTAAGCTCTGTGGTAAGCCTTGCAATGGTTTGTGCTGGTTCTGTAGGTGGAAAGGAATGAGAACGTCCTATCCACAGGGTTCACATATCTGAGTATATTTGGGATCGCATTGATTCAAAGTATCAGTTCTGTTATGTTAAACTGCGTTTTGAAGCTCATTTTTGTCTTAAATTTGAGTCATTTAGAGGACAGGTGAAGGTGAATTGTACATTTTCTGAAAATCTGACCCACTTATGTGTATATATTTGTGTTTGCTTCCAGGTGATGCATTAAAGTACCATACTGGTATGATGTTCACTACGACAGACAGGGATAACGATCGATGGGCTAACAGCAACTGTGCCTCAGTCTATGGTGGTGGAGGCTGGTGGTGGAATCGCTGCCACAACTCTAACCTCAACGGCGGCGCCTATAATGCCACAGGTACGTCTACAGGCATTAACTGGGGCTCCTGGAGAGCCTACGCCTCCCTCAAGGCGTCCAGCATGATGCTCAGCAAACCCTGATCTAACACCACCCAACACCAGTTAACCACAGCTAATGTTTACCATCATATAATGTAATAGACATTCAATATAAGACTCTTGGCAATATTATGCACATTTTAATGAAATAAGCAATAGAAATGTATTCCTGGGAGCGTAATAAATACATCTTCATGAAGAAACTGTGTGAAAGAAGGAATGTAACAGTATTGAATAGTAAAAAGGAGGAATAATCATATTCAGTTGTAGATTATAATGTACAATTGTTCTCCCCTTAAAGTAGTAGTCTGTGAGAGCTATAGGAACTCTTCCCACTATATTAAAGCAAAATAAAGTCACATATTGACACAAACTTGTATTATTCTTTTCAATATGTTTGCTGAATAAATAACCAGAAACCACAGCATCCAGCTAACGATAAGTCTTACTTACTTAATAACACACATTTAAGACAATAATGACGTTCAAAATTCAGTCTAACATAACCCAACAGATTGTTTGAATCAAGGCATTACTAAATATACTCAGATATACCTCGTGTAGATGATTTTTCAGTCTAATTTAGCAGAATTTGCAAAATATGTAGATCTGCCGATTGTACATTTTCTGAAAATCTGACCCATTGATATAGTAATACAAGGACTCATAATGACTCATAATGACTCGTAATGACAATGATATTTATTATTATCAAGTCAGTAATGAACCAAATTATCCCGACCAGGAATGAATACATGCTAAGTGGGTCAGATCGCCAGAAAATGTACAATTCGCCTTCACCAATCCTCTCAAAGAACCCACATTTAAGACAAAAACAAGGTTCAAAATACAGTTTAACATACCAGCACTGATACTTTAAATCAATGCGATTTTGAAGCTCATTTTTGTCTTAAATGTGGGTTATTTGAGAGGATTGTTGAAAGTGAATTATACATTTTCTGAAAATCTGACCCCATGTATCCATAGAAAATGTACAATTGGCAGATCAACATATTTTGTAAATTCTGCTAAATTGGACTGACAAATCATCAACACTAGGTATATCTGGGCATATTTAGTATTGCCTAGATTCAAACAATCTGTTTGGTTATGTTGAATAGTATTTGAACCTGATTTGTGTCTTAAATGTGGGTTGTTTGAGAGGATTGGTGAAGGTGAATTGTACATTTTCTGAGAAATTGGCCCATGTACATTCCTACACAGAGATCTTGGCGGCGTTTGATAAGTAAAAATAGCGCACGCTATAGCACCTAACGACAGTCGTTACGCAATTAATGTTTTTTTAATAAAGGTTCATTTTGCTTGGATACCTCCGCCGTGTGGTGATACAGCTTCCCGCTCCGTCCCTCGGTCATTTGTGATGTGTTTCAGGAAAATGAGTCATAAGTGGCAAAATTGATATTTTTCAAAGTGTTTTTTTCACAAGATTACATTATTGAAATGTTCTGATATTTGGAGGGTTTATCACCTATAGCCATATCAATTAATGTCTTAAATTCCAGGACAATCTACGTAATATATTCTTTAGTTTTACAGGTCCTCATATGGACTACATTTATTACTTTACTGTTTATTGACTCCCAGAAATATTGGAAACTTTTTTTTTCAAAAACGAAAATATCAAACTTTAAATCTAGAAATACTTATTAGATTATTAGACTGTTTACTATTATTGGAATAACCTTGTTCGCATCTTTCCAGATAAAATTATTTTAAAAACACAGAGGCATGATGATGGGCGGCTGCCAAACAGCATGGAGACACGGAGCTTTAAGCTTCTGGCGGGCGTTTCATGAACAAGACCAGCGCGCGTTATTGGACTTAACAACAGTATTCCGTGTTTCAGGAAAATGAGTCATAAGTCGCAAAATTGATATTTTTCAAAGTGTTTTTATTACAAGATCACGTTATTGGAATGTTCTGATTTTTTAAGAGTTTATCACTTATAGCTATATCGATTAATGTATCGAATTTCAGGACAATCTATGTAATATATACTTTAGTTTTACAGGTTTTCATATGGACTACATTTAGTTATTTTACTGTTTATTGACCCCAACAAATATTGGAAACTTTTTTTTTCAAAAACGGAAATATCAAATTTAAAATCTAGAAATACTTATGAGATTATTAGATTGTTTACTACCATTGGAATCGGCTTGATCTCATCTTTTCAGATATGATGATATCTCAAAATCTATTTTTTGCGACTTATGACTCATTTTCCTGAAACACCTCACAAATTTGTACATAGCGCTGGTTAATGAACAACTATTGTGGTCAATCAACGCAACGCAGAAATCGCTGCGTTAATATAGCGCGGAATCTTTCCTTTACTTATTATTAATATAATCGTTGCATTGTATGATCTCAAATGTTACTAATATTAACTTTAATAATTTAACTCATCACCAGGAAGGGAAATAGCCATTTATCTGCCAATTTAGTAACGTTTTTGGATCCGAAATAAATCTCTTTCAATTAAAGGGATATTCTCTGTCATAATCAAAGCAAACATGGCCTTAGGTCAAGAGACAGAAAAGTCTACAGAGCAAGGATCAATCCATTAATTGAATAATTAATCAAGTAATTGACTGCTGACTTCCAAGACTTTGCGGTTATAGATACCCGTGTGTACAAATATCAATAATTCATAATCAATTGAACAGTCTGATTGCATGGAGACACGGAGCTTTAAGCTTCTGGTTAATATGTGATCCATTTTAGGAAAATGAGTCATAAGTCGCAGAAAATGTTTTTTGAGATATCACCATATTTGAAAAGGGCAGATCAAGGTGATTCCAATGATAGTAAGCACTAGGGTACCCAATAAGTGTTTCTATATCTTAAGTTTGATATATTTATATTTTAAACAAAAAGTTTGCAATGTTTCTAGATGGGTAATTACCAGTGAAGTAACTAAATATACTCCATACAGAGGTCTTCAAAACGCAGAGATATATTTAATACAATGTCCCGAAATTTATCACATGGATTTAAGTGACTATAAGTGGTAAACTCCCTAAAGATCAGAAAATGTTGATAAAGAGATCCTGTGAAAAAAACACTTTGAAAAATATCAATTTTGCGACTTATCACTCATTTTCCTGGAACACATCACATATTACCGACATAGGACGACTCCACTAGAGAGAAAAACGGCGCCGACAAATGTTGTTGTTGCCCACTAATTTGTTTCGACAATTATCCATAGAGAAACAACAGTTCCCAGAGAATATGGCAACACATCTGACACTTCTCCATTTTGTGTTTTCATTGCAAACATGAAATAAACTGATGTTAGTGGGCAACAAAAATAATTGTCACCGCCATTTTTCCTCTAGTGGAGTTCCGCTAACATGGCGATTCTTTCCCTCACACGTAGGGTATGAAAACGGGTATTTTGGAGATTACCAAATCGGAATTACCTTATATCAAATTCATGCTCTCAGATTTCTTAAAATGTAATGCCAAAATGCACCATTTCAAACTTAGTTTTAAAAGATCCAGGTGGTATGTTTTCAAACCCCTAAATTAATGTCTTCATGCCTAGGCCACTGCAGGACTACAAGACAACAAACTTGCCTGTGCCCCCTCCCCCCTGTGCCCCCCCCCCCCCTGTGCCCTCCCCCCCTGTGCCCTCCCCCCCTGTGCCCTCCCCTCCCCCTGTGCCCCCCTGTGCTCCCCCCCCCTGTGCCTCCCCCTGTGCCCTCCCTGTGCCCTTGTATATTCGGCATTGCATTGGTTCTAGTAAACTGTTTGGTTAGGTTGAACTGTATTTTGAACTCGTCTGAAATGTGCGTTATTTGAGAAGATTGACGAAGTTGAAGAACTGTCTACTTTCTGAAAATCTGACCAATATATAACTCTGTTACATTTGTATGTAGGCCTAGTCGTCCTTTACACCATGCGACATCTTGACATTTTCACTTTTGGTCAAAATTTATTTCAGGTTAATTTAAGGATAATCTCTCCAGACACGCATCAACTGGCATTCTCTTCCAATTCTATTTACTTATTTGTATTTTGATCTATTTTTAATTTGTTGTCCTTACTTTGTATTGCCCCTGTTAGCAAAATTAAAAGAAAAAACATTTGCCTCCCGGATGGGAGTTGCGCCCGCCCAGTCTCCAAGATGGGGAAACTGTTACGATTATTATCCCTGTGCAGTTTCAAATATAAAGTTAAAAACGGGATATTAGCTAAAACCATCCGCATACCTATGTTATAGACGACTAATTATTATTATAATCCATTGCTAAATGACATACTGCATAAATATTATGCACCCAACATTTCATATATTACAGTATCACCTACATTTCATCTCATTATTTCTACTCATCTAAACATTCTCTCCATTGATTTAGACAATATGTTAACAAATAGCTAAATTAAGATAGCTACAATTGTCAATTTTGAAAATGCGAAATTTCAGGATCCAGTGGAATACCGGGATTACCCGAACTGATTAAAAACTCTGGCAAATGCCATCTATCCTCCTGAATAAAGATTTGTCAAAAAAAAGTATCTTTAAAAAGCCTATAAAGGAGTCATGGAATGCCTCCGGGATACATCCGGGACGAAGTGTAGTTCCTCCAGCCACCGTTGGTGTCTTCAGATCCAGAGCAGCTGATATTCCAGAAATATTATAATTATTTAATTATCGCTCAATAGCTTCTAAATAATTTCTCTCCTTATATCAACCATCTTTAATATTCAACTTTAGCCTATGTATTGTAAGATAAGATAAGATAAGATAAGAACTACTTTATTCATCAGATAGGACAGTTACATACGATAAACAGGTACACAGACATCTAGAGGTAGCCTCCAGTTCTCCCAGCCGTTACCTTGGCCGAAAAGGTAAATTAAGTTATGAATGAAGTAAAAATAAAGAATAAGAGTACAATAAACTAGAACATGTTGAGAACAAGACTATGTCCTTGGGACTTGCTAGGTATTAAAACCTTGATTAATTAGAGAACCAGGTGTGCTCCTTGTGTTCGATCTATAATAAAGTGACAAGTTTATAGCAGGTTGCATAGGTATATTAAGAGGAAACCAGGTGTACTCCTGAGAGTTAAGTCCTCCGACAATTTATTCAGTTCAGTTAGTAATCAGGTGTACTCCTGAGTATTGTCTGAATATATTACATGTTCTTGATCATTCCATTTTTATCATGTTTTCACATTTCAAATACCTTGATGTATTGTGTAATGATATTATAAGGTCGCTATCAGACCTTTGTATGGTCCGGTTGGGATCACCTCTCAACCTCAGCCAGGATTGCAGGAATAAAAACTGGAATTGCAGATGTATTTTCTCTATATTCTTATTGAACTCGGAGCGATGTTTAAATATTTTCCTCCCTTTGCCTTTGAGTTTGAATCGGAGATTACTTTTTTCCTCCACTATCCTTATTATATTCATAATATATTCATAATATATTCTCGCAGAAGTTACCTATACAATCACCTTGAATGAATATTGGTAGTGTTTAAGACCGGAAGAGATCCTGAGGCGATATCACAGACGTACAACGCTGACTCATCGACTCATAAGGAAAGAACATACACTGTATTGCCGGACCATTGCCAACCTTCCCTGGTGCCTTCAGCAACTTCCAGGTGAACGTGGCACCACAGACCCCTCTGTTAGCTAACGCCACCCACCGGTCCGCAACGGCACAACGGCACCCACCAGCCCTACTGCAGTGATGTTAGTTCTAAATTTCCCAATGGTGGCGCGGCAGTCGTATGGCACACTGCCCCACCCTATGGTAATCAGGGGCACCAACACATGGGTGATAACTTATAGACCAATACACGGTTCACAATTGCTTAAATATATGATTATTCATTTGATGTTTTTTCATAATATAATCAGGGCCTAACTCAAAAACTGTTGTGTTCAATAAGTTAGCTTCTAATGTCTCCTACATCGTTGACTTGGTTGTATTGATATATTATAGAAAATGTAATTTATATGAATTCTTTTCGAAAAAAATAGAACATATTCATTAATTCCTTATGTTAACAAAATATTTTGGCGAGTCTATTTTATTCTATAGATTATTAAACAGTCGATCCCAATACAGGGTTCTAACCAGGATTTTTTTCTCAGAGTGGCACAAGTCGGCAACCCAGCCCTTTTGCGATGGGTATGGGGGGGGGGTTCTCCCCCCAGGAAAACATCCAACTATTAATCATGATGATTAATAGTTTGATTATTTTTTGAAAACATAATTGATTGTGGTGCAGGCTGGTGCATTTGAGACAAGAATCTATTGGAACTATTCATATTATTGGAACTATTCAATTATTAATTGCTTAATACATAGATATCTTCATCGAAACAGGATTTAATGCAATGGATTAAGAGAAAATTGTATAGGGTAGCATGAATTATATTCAGAATATCAATCTCAGGCTCCTGGCTAAAACTTTTTTTTTAAATATTTTTTTGGGTCAAATTGTCAGCGCGGCGCCGTGCTTTGGTTAGAGGAACCCTGCCAATACAGCCAACCCTGTTCTAGACAGTTTCCAATACATATCATCTTCAATACTGTTAAGTCCAGGTTACAATTTTTTCATCAAGGATCAGGTCGTTTGGTTACCATCCAAATGATCAAGAGAAACAATATGATATATCTTATTTAGCTGTCTGAAGCTTACATGAGTGCGGAACAGAATGTGACATACTAAAATCCCCACCTTTTATTGACTAACATTGTTAAGTGGGTTCATCTTTCTTTATTGAACCTCATTACAGTTTTGTAATGTCTCTATCTATTATTTATTATGATAAAAAACAATGATTCGGCCTACTAGCTTTACTGTCTTCATGCCCAATCATGGGCCAATTGACCAATACAATTAACTTCCTTCAAAAGTACCCTGTACCCCTCTCAAACCATTATTGCTTAATTATTGCTTATCAACATTTTCTTTTCTAGATAAAACCCATATTATTATAACATTCGTGGCGATTTCTGAATACACTATAACCTCTGTTTTAGTTTTGCCTTATTAGCTTTCAAACTTGTGAAAATGATACCCCTCCCCTATGGGTATGGGCGAGCGAAAAGGAGCATTGACAGGTGTTAAAACTTAAATGTGCGGCTATACTAGGATAGTGTATTCGCATTCCTAAGTTATTGTTGGCACACAAAAATATCACTAGGTCCCTCCCGTTGTTTCAGAATGAGCAAGATATTACAGACTGTGAGGTATTGATATATCAATGATTACTCTAAATATTAATGAGTCGGAGATCCTGTTTGTTATGTTTTAGTAAATCTTGCTGATTTCAATTCTCATTTATTTCTTGGCCATATCAAGTAAACTTAGATTCCAACTACTTCTAATGCATCAACATATATTACCACTTATACGTTCTTATCCTTCTAAACATTATAATTATAGTTATACATTTACTTAGCTTTTATGTCATGATTTATCACAAAAAGTCCCCACTTCATAAGGATGTGTGTGATCATTTCTTCATTTAACATATGAAACAGAAATCATTCCCATAAAATTTCACAGCAGAACCTATATGTCCCGTCTCCTCTCCTGATTCTCATTGTATTTCTCCTGACTCCATCTCTTAGATTAAAAGGAAGATTATTCCAAATCAGTTTCCCACGCTAGAAGATGCTACCTCTCATTCTCCCAGATCGTGGTCTCTACACACATTACGTAAATCTCCTACATTAATTGAAGGAATATTTTAGGGGAATTAACTACAGTGCTTACTAATAGTAATAATGTTGAGCTTGCATGTACAAATGAAGAATCATCATTCTCAGGGGTCTCATGGAGAAGAAAGGGAGAGTGAGAGAGGGCGGGAGAAGAGAAGGGAGGTAGGGCAGACATTTCTTACGATAGACGTAAATCCAGCTAGAAACAACCAGAGACTTTTGTGACTATTGTCCGTCGGGGTGAGACCAGGTAACTTTGGATACGCTCCCCTTGGCCCCCTCTGAGGTAGGGCCGGCAGCGGACATGAGTGGCGGACAACGCGAACGGTGGTCAAGTTTTGTTACCCTCCACCTGTACATCAATTAGCTGTTCTGCACTGCGCATGCGTAAAAAAACACGAGACAAAATGGCGGATGGTTCGAAGTGTTTGTTTGGAATGATTGTTTACATTCCCACCCGCATTTTACCTTTCTACCTCTACAAAAGTACAATGGAGTTGCCCACTGTGTAACGGAGAACATCAGGTAAGTTAAATCATCCTATGTGTTCAAATTACACCGATATTAAGCATGTTCTGCCTCCTGGACTTGTGTTATGTTAGTCAGAGCCGTTAGGCCTACATTCAGATTCTAAAATATTTCATAGGGTTCATTTATTGGGTTTTGCTATAATATAGGTATATGATATTTCTCAGACAAAGGAACTGTTTAGTTATGGGTCACTAATTGTCGGAAATAATCAAATGATATCTAAATGCAAACAGATCGGCAGGGGATAGAAGTAATAATAGTGAATGATAGGCTAGCATTTCTTTTTGTATACTATGCCTATGGTGTTGCAGTGAGCGACAAATCACACAGGTGTGAGAAATGCTTCTGCCACCTTCACCTCGCATACCATACGTGAGAAAACAAATAATATATTGGTCAAGTTAAGTTGGGAATCTCTTGAAGGAGGTAAAATATAGTCGTTCATATGTCTTTCTAATGTTCTTGTCTTGTCTAATTAAACATACAAAATATAATTAATTATAAATTGCACTCCATTGACATATAATATGGACTGACCCCTGCTTGGTAGAAAGTAGAGAGAGACAGAGAGAGAAGGAGCAATCGATATAGAACTTATAATTAGGTATTTTACATGTATGAGTATCAGATGTTTAAACAGAATATTGTAAAATTTTATTTTACACCGTAGGCCTACTTGGTCCATTTTAACAGGAATGAATCATGGCATCACACTGTTTGATTAAATCCTCTATGCTTTTTATAAATGCGTTTGTATCTATCATTTTTCAGAGAGAGTATTGGGCCGATCATAGCCGTAACACACCAAAGAGATGAGCCCAAACCAGAGAGTGGAGCTAGCAGTACCACCCGTGAATATGGAATGTGGAGAGACAATGGGGGATTTCATGGCAAATGAGGAAGGCCACAAGTTCTGCCCCATGTTGTTTTTATTTCGAAATGGAATTATATTCTATTCATTTTTTTGTCAATTAGTAGTTTTTTGATTGATACTATTATTCAACTGGATGTCGGATCAGAATCCATTATTCAAGGGGCTGTAAATTCATGTGAGTCATAATGAATTGAATTGAAAAATACTTTATTTGTCTCAGGTTATACAGGTACAAGTATGAAAGATTGACAAATAGGTGACAGGGCTTGTGGATAAAATCCAGGTCTTCCAGCCGCCACCTCATGTAAAATAAGGCTAAATTATTATGTAATGATTATTGTTCACCTCATGTGAAGTATTTTGTCTTTGGTTTGTGATGTAAGTATAGCCCTAGGTGGCCATGAGATCTGACAATATTGTCATGTGTAAAAAATTGAAATAATGGTTTCAAGTTGATATTATACACTAAATACTGTACAGGGTGTGCTCCATAAGGTTTTTATTTTGAATGAAACAATAATTTATGTGATTTCTTGTGATTTGTGTTTCGAGTAGCATTTCATGTCCTTGTACATGATTCGTAGTATGTACATAGTCTGTAATTATAAGAGTATTTGGTAACCTAGTGACAGATCCTGAATGGTAGACATACATAGATTGAACATTAGCATAATGAGCCATTTTGGATATTATGACAAAATTTTAATAAAAGATGAGTGCAAATTAATATTTGATATAATTATAATTAGGTTGGGGGCATATTATGTAATATTACCGAACATTATGTTAGTGTCTGTATGAATGCATGCATTACTGTTCTGACAATGTTTATAGATTTGAAGTAATATCTTTATACTTTTAGGACAGTGTCAGCTGTGACCCACGTTTAGTGAGTGTTTTTACAATGATGCATTTTTGGTTGGCAGAAAAATTAAATGTGTTATGCATTTGTGCATTAGATATGGTATTATTGCTTTGTATTGTAACTCTGATGTGTTTGAGAGACGTGCTGCTGCATATATCAGATTAAGCCCTATGTTCCTCTATTACATATCATTAATACTTGCATCGCTTGATGTTGTCGAGATGATACTCATTAGTATTGTAATTACCACTATAATGTAGTGAAGTGAAAGAAATAGAGCCAATTAAGTTGGTAATGGTATAGTAAATGTAATATAATTATTGTTGTTATGTAAACATTGTCTCACGCTCACTCACTCTCATACCAGGTCCTGGAAAGCCATTGGTGCAGTAGGGGTCCTATCGCATGTATATGTTGCTTAGATGGAGCGAAAAACCTATATAATCATTATATGGGCTGACTGCTATCATTTGCTTCTTTAATGTCATTAAATATGCTCAGATTACCAATAAGTATGATTTTCCAGGTCCTGGAAAGCCATTGGTGAAGTAGGGGTCCAATCGAATGAATAGCCATTGATTTGATGTGAATACAAAGATGAATTAAAAAAAATGAAGAAAAAGAACTGTTGTCTTGTCTTTACTCTGCTTTTATGTAGCATAAGTGAACCCTAGAAAGAAGTAAAATCCAATCCTATATATAGCGCTCCAAAGCCCCCCAAAATTCAATATTCCCGTTGCCCAACATTAACATTCAGTTGCCTAACGCTAATATATCAGTTGCCAAACGTATGCCATAAAGGTGCCCAACGTGTCCATGAATGTTAGCTAACATTGTATGGGCCGCCATGCAACGCCACCCCTTGCGTCGGCCAACGTCCCACCTGCCGTTGGCCACGGGTGCCGCCACCCCTGCCGGTCAGCAACGGGGCTTTCACAAAACAGTGTAGGCTATAATCTATACAACAATACTAACCACTATGTTATACTATCAAGGACTGGTTGTGCTATTATAAAGTCGGGGCTAATTAGCCATTAGATAGAGCATTTAATTCTCTATTGAAAGATATAAAATTTATTAATGTAGGCCAAGAAATGGCTGCGATATGAACGTTTAAAGTCAACAATATAAGTAGGCCTAAAAACTGCATGATCGCACAGTGGGCACCGAACATTGTAGGCCTACTAACGGGGCTGTCAGCGGGGCTCTTCCCTCCACACACACATCATAGCTGGAGAACAAGTAAATAATTATAAACAGTGAGTATACAAATATAATAATATCTCAAAATCTTTTTTTTGCGACTTATGACTCATTTTCCTGAAACACATCACAAATACAACACCTACTTTACACTATAACGTCAGCAGAGCATTTCTCCTGTGGTCATAGGGGCCCTAAGAGGCACACTAGCAGGCCCCATGAGAAGTGCGACGCTGGAACTATTTCCAGACTCAGCATGGGAAGACATACACCTCCCACCAGACCCCACAATGCCACCACCAGGGGCTGGGCGGCCAGCAAATCACTGGCCAAGCTACTCTACGATCTTAATGACGGCCTTCGCGATATACCTGTTGGCAAAAATGGCAATGTGGGCGTGGCGAAGGTGCGGCTGCGGGTGGTCACAACACCAGGGGTAGCACGATCCTAAGTTTGAGAGTACAGGAGGGCCAGGAACGATATGCAATGTTCCTATGTAAGCTGGTCTACCCCGTAGAGGTATTACGTGCGGCAGCTCCACCGGTGGTCACAGGATTGGTGGCAGTGAACAGCAAATGCTCACTGAAAACCAGGGTGGCTATAAAGTGGCAGAGGGGCCTGGAGGTCAGAAATGCCGGTCTAGTGGAAACGGTGCAGTTGCCGGAGGAACTGGCCTTCTGGTCCCTACGGCCAGCAGGAAAGGTGGCGCTGTTAAATTCTACATCAAACAGCCGCCTATTGGTGGTGACGGATCTCAAAGGTGTGGAGGCAGCGGTGGGTTCAGGTACTTAGCGTAAGTAATGTATTGATGCCATCTTCTTTTCCACTGTCTGTGGGTAAAGCAGGGACAGAGATCTGCAAACGAAGGGCCTGTGTGTTTCAGATTAACGAAAAGAGTGGGAAGGGGAGGGAGGGGAGGGGGGAGTGGTATCTGTATTTTTGCACTTTGTTAAATTTCAGAAACTCTGACAGGTGAAAAACAGAGGAATTGATCTGCCTGAAGTAGTAACTGGGACGAGATGTTCGGGTTGCCCTCCAGCCACGGCCTAATGGTTGTCTCTGTTTTTGTATTGTATTATATAGGGCAGCAGAAGACCACGGATGCGGAAGGAATAGGATGAATTAAAGGAATCCATTTGGTATTAAAAAAGCCACCTGGCAAAAAAAAAAAAGAAAAAGAAAAATTACCCGGATAGTGAGACGGTCTGAAATAAAATAAGGACGAGAAATATATAACTAGATAAAAGTAGAAATAGAGGGGCTAAAACGAAAAACAGAATTAGAATGAGGGACAGCTTAAGGGAGATGATGGAATATAAGGAGCAGATCGAACTCCCCCATATACTAATAAATTTAGACAGTGAAGAGGAGAATTTGGAAGAAGACGATTGGTATACAACAGGTTGTATTATTAAAAGAGAAGATCTAGTCATAGAGAATTGGGAGGAGGCGATAATAGATAGACAAGAATTGGTAGAAAATAGCAGTGGAGAAGTACAGGGGAAGGATAAAAACACAAGATTAAGCCGCTCAGAAGAAGCTAGCCAAACAAAAGAGGAAGCACGAGGGACCTCCAGGAAGGATAAAGGGAGATGGCCAATAAGGTTCGTGTGTAAGCAATTTTACACCCATGAGGATAAATATAGGGGACTAGATCGATAAAATAAAGAGAAGGGGAAAAGGGGAAACAGACAAAAACCTGGGTAAAAGCATGGAGGGAATGAAGCCTAGGAAGTAGTGTAGACAATAGGTCATTATCATCGCGGAAGAGTTATCAATGCCATCATCAAGTTTAATGAGCTCTATCATCTTTTGAACCAAGGGAAGGGTAGTTAGTTGACCGTCTCACTCCGGAGAGAAGCCTAAGAAAAATAACAAACGAACCCAATACAAGCCCGATGCATCCGGGAACCGTACTGTATGCCAGAAGTAAAAACATAGAGGTAATTTACTAAGGAAAGGTATGTCGGGCCCAACACACTGAGAAGGTAAGAAGGGCACCTATGCTTGCGTATCGCATAGGCAAAAGCCGATCGCGATTGAACGCGTGGTTGTTCTCCTAATAGAATAGAATTATTTTATATCTACAACAAGGGAGAGGAAATTCCCCTTTACTATGACTGACCTGTAAAACAATTATAGCATGCATGTGTATTCTCTAATTGCTGTGGTTGGGGACTTGTATCCCCTTTTATGAAGTAGTAATAATAGTCTACCAGAAGCACCTGATGTTCCTGGTGGAAAATATATCTGATGAATGTAAAATGAACTAGATACTGCATGAAAGGGCATTCATTGGGGGATTATAATTGATCATATATATATATTTAATTTAGAAAAATGTGTCCAGAAGGACATTTGTCATAGGAGTCTTGCCAATGCATGAAGAGCTTGTTGGTGAGTAAGGGGAAGGGAAGGTAAGAGGCCTATAGCCCGCATATTTAGTAAACTAAGATTGGTAACGTCTGTATTGTAGGAGGAGGCGGATACGAGGGCGTGCCCTGAGGTCCAAAGACCCCCACAGAAGAGATCAAGCTCTAGTGCCGCTTGCCTGGCCACAGAGGGAACGGAGAAAGGGCCAGTCAAGCGACCAATGACCCTCGCCGCATGCTTGACGGGCGACTGTCCCATCTGAAGTCGCCACCTGGAGGGCAGTGGAGCAACTATAACTATCTATAACCTGTGTTTGAACTATGGAATGCTGCGTGGATCCATTATACTTATCTATATACACACATAAGCGAACTATACCCTTTGACGATTTCATTTAGTGACTACTTAATCTAGCTGTGTGATTTACCATCGGTGGTTAAAGGCCACCGTTCGTCTCAACGGTGCTCCATCCCTGCTCGACGAACGAGGCGGTTCGGGTGGGGATATCTATTTTTTTTCTTTTATTAGGACTTATTGCTACTTTGGCGCACTACTACTTACTCCGCTTACTATCCTATTGTATTGTTCATCGGTTAAGAGTGTATGTAATCTTAATTAACCTCTAGCCTCGGGTATTTCGCGGAGGAAGGATTGTTCCCGCGAAGGTAAACTTTTAAAATTCTGGCCTTTGAAATTCTATTAATCAAAATCTAACTTTAGTCAAAATTAAGCGCGCGAAAGCAATATTATTGTTAAGAAAAGCAGATTTATTTTGTAAACTACCAGGACAAAATGTGGATACCAGTCATGTTCATCGTTGGACACCATTCCTCCTTCTTAAGAAATTATTATCCTTCATTATTGTTTAGAATGGGATGTCAGGGCTTATGCAAAATTTTCAAGGGATTAAGACGTTTTTTGGCGTAGGTTTATGGGCCTACTGGCTTGGGTTTCATATTCTTCATTTTTTTCACTTCTGTATTCGTATCAAGAAAAAGGGTAGTGTAGTAACTGTCGTTTACACCAGGGGGTAGCAGGGGAGGGTAGTAGGATACTAAATTGCCAGTAGAGCCAGGAGAGCATAGAGGGAAGGGAGGGGCCAAGAGTAAGGGAAGGGAGGGATAGGCCCAAAGGGGAGAACCAATAACAACCCTGACATCTCACATATATATACACATGTTCTTCAAGAGGAATACAGTTTGGGCTCATAACTAGACTTCTTGTGTTGTGTTGCTTCCTTGAGTTGACTCCATTGCTACATAGTTACTATATGGAGGGTGATCAGTTAAACGTTTCTTCATTTTCGGAGTTAGACTTGTCCAATGTTAATGGTGACAGCACCTTGAGAGTCAATAAACCTGCCAGGACGTATGGGGACACCATGGCGTCCAAAGAAGATCCTAGTACTATGGGCTCGGAGGTGTTGGGTGCGACTGGTGGTGTGCCAGAGACAAAATATGCTGCAGACAGATTTAGAACCTATGCTAACATGCATTTGGAAGGGTCGGGGACAGTTGAACAAATGGATCCACAGAAGAAATATATTCAAGAATTGAAGAGAAGGGACGATTTGTTCTTGTTCGAGCAGAAATGTGCTCAAGATCTAGAGTTTGAATTACAACAATATAGAGCTGAAAGAGTTGATCTGGAAGCTCAGAATAATGCTATAAGACAGGACCTGGACAAATGCAGGTATAAGAGTGACGAGATAGTTCACACATGTACTATGGAGCTAGACAGAATGGAAATTGAACATAGGCAGGAGGTGAATGATTTGAGAGATGCCATAAGGAAATTGCAAATCCGGAATAGGATATTAGAAGTGCAAGCAGTTCAGCAGCCTAAGCCAACAGTGCCTAAGATGGAGAGGGAGACACAGACAGTTCAAAGTGAGCTAAGTCGATCACAGGTAATGGCACAAGTAGACACTAATCAGCATTTTAATATGGATGACTCCTATGGTAGCATTTACCGAACTGCCATACCTCCAGCTTCGTCACTGAGAGGGTTTAATAACAGAATGGACATCCCTCAGAATACGCCACCGCCGGCGTACAATAGAGATCTGGGGCGTGACATCCCCAGACCCACGGCTCCCCTGAAGCTGGATGGGTTTCAAGGTGTCAGCAGACACAGTATATATGTTCCACCTCAGTCCCTAAGACAGGACGACACTAGGGATTCGTTTCCAATTCAAGGTATAAGCCCTATTAGACCAAGGCCTACTCGGATCACTAATGAAGAGAGACCAAATAACAGGGAACATGATCATGGGGGATCTTGTGTGCGTCAGGAGGACAGGGAACTTAGAGTTCAACGCCACTGGGATACAACAGACCCTGAGATGGAAGAGCTTAGAAGAAGCAAGGCCAGACATTCACGCCAAATGCCTATGGGGACACATAGGAGGTCGCGTCAGAGAAAGAAACATGTGGAGGATGACTCGGATGAGTGGGAAGATGACTGGATGACGGATTCTTCATCGTCAGAAGATGATGAGAAGGAAGGCAAAGGTTATTTGAGAACTCTCAGTAATAGGGCGTTAAGACAGGCTACTAAGGACAGTGCTTCAGTTGCCAAGACGCTGGCAGCGCCGCCCGAGAAATTCTCGGCGCCAATGACGCTAATGTCGGCGGCGCAGTTCCTCGCAGACTACAAGGAATACACAGATTCTCTGGGGGCGTCAAGTTCACTTAAGGCTCAGGGCATTAAAAAGTTCCTGAAGGGAAAGCCTCTAGATTTTTATAAACAATTTAGGTCGAGAAACCCTACCTCAGGGTTTGAGACATTCAAAAGAACATTCAAAAGAAAATTTAAGAAATTGTCATACCATGAGCGGATGAAGGACTATAGTAGCCGCAGGCAGGGAAAGGATGAAAGCTTGCAAGAGTATGATGCCGAAATGGATCTGCTATTAGCGAAATCTGGGGTCGATGACAAGACTCAGATGAAATTCTATATTACAAACTTGAAACCCAGCCTGTCAAAAAGAGTGATGGCTGATAACCCGAAAACAGTGGATGAAGCCATGGAAGCAGCAAATAGGCATGTAGTAAATGATGAGGCTAAGGAGGAGGAACAACAGGGTTCCACCACAACCATAATTAATTTGCTTAAGACAATGACAGGATGTGAGACAACAGATGATGAGGATAAGAAGGTGTCTTTTAAAAAGAAGAATTTCAGGAAGCCCTTTAATAAGAAATTTGGGAAAAGGGATAGTAGTGTAGAGTCGACGGCACCCAAGTCAAATGCAGGATTATGTGGTAATTGCGGCACAGCAAATGTCGCCAAAAAGAAATGGTTCAAATCAAAGCCTAAGAGCCAGCCTAGCTCGGCGGCAGAGTCTCAAACGGAGGCAGAGGAGGAGTCGGGCCATGAAAGTGCGACAAAAATTGAAAAGCGTAAGCAGAAGCTCGCAAAACGCGAACTGACACCTGCGCCAAGCAGGAAGAAATCTACTGTAAATAATGGCGAAGAGTAGGTTTTCAACGCGCCGAAGACGCACAACGGGAAGAACGAAGGTTGGAAGGTTGACCAGAGTGGATGGAAAAGGGCGTGTGATCCCTAGTGAAAGTTCTGTGGACCCCACTGAAGGTTTTTATAATGTGGAGGGTGACTCTTATGATCTAGTTACTCTCTTTCAGGAAGAGAACGAGCGTGTGGACAGAATCAGGCTACCTGTGAATAACGGATTTGTGCGAGCTACTGTGGGTAAGTTTACCAATATTCCCTTTTTGGTTGATACTGGGGCGACTTGCACATGTGTTAGTGAAACTTTGTTTAAAGGTATAATCGCGCAAATTGGGGAAATCCCTATTCGGAAATTCAGGAAAAGGATCTTCATGGCTGATAATTCTTCCCGCCAGATTGACTATAAGGTGCGTCTGAGGTTAACTATGTATGGGCGTACATTTAGGCATTGGTTTGATGTGGTACCAAATTTAACTTGTCCTCTAATTATGGGGGTCGACTTTATGAGAAGGTTTAGAGCTCAGATAAACTTCCAATTTAGATTGCAATGGAGTTCATGTGATAAGGTCGGATAAAAATTTTAAAATCCCACCAATTCGGAATTGTATTTTACTAATTCAGTGGTGGCTCCTGAGGATATCTCTGATACTATGGGAGTCACTGACAATGCCAAAAGACAGGTACCAGTTCCATACTTGGTAAAAAGGGCGTTAGTAAAGCTGGACACCCAAGGTAATAAAATAAGACTTTGTGTGTACAACTCAAGTACGGCTTGGTACAGTGTGAAAAAGGGTTCTATTTTCGCACTGTATACTGTTGCTAATGAAGACGACTTTGCTCCGATGGACTATGACAAGGACATGAATGACTCCGATGGGAAGGGGTCTAAGGATTTGACGAACTTGGAAAATGACAATATGATTAGAAATAACACAGATCGACTTAGAGGTTTTTCAGACAGAGACACATCTACTGACTATGTTACAGATTTAAAATCAGACAGGCTGGACATAGTAACTGGAAAATCGACTGAGGGGGAATATTTTGAAAACAAGCAGTATAAATTGGGCATAAACCTAGACTCTCAACAGAGGGATGACATCATTCAATTTCTAGAAGATAGGGAAGATGTTTTTGTTGGGAAGGACATGAAAATTGGTAGCGCCCATGGGTATGAGCACAGAATAGATCTTAAGAAAAATTATGAGCCTAAAGCGATGCACCCATACAGATTAAACCCCAAAATGAAAGAGGTTATGAGGAAATTGTTGAAAGAACAAGTGGACCAAGGAGTTTTAGAAAAAACGGAAGAGGTTGTGGAATTTGCTTCACCAGCATTCTTGGTGCAAAAGGCAACTAGTGCTGACACCGCTAAAGCTTGGCGAATTGTCGCGGACTTTAGGTTGTTAAATTCCATGATAAAGGACCAGGCTAGAACTTTCCCTAGCGCTGAAGAAACTATTGAGGCTGTCGGTGAATTAGAAGGTAAATTCTTTTCCAAGATGGACGCCCAAAGCAGTTTCCATCAAATTAAAATCAGGGAAAATGATAGAAAACACACAGCCATAAGCATGTGTGACGGAATTTATGTTTATAAATGCATGCTGATGGGACTAAAAACATCACCCAAGGCTTTCCATGCTGTTATAGATAACGTTTTGGCGTCAGTACCATCTGCCCTCCCATATGTAGATGATATTTTGATAGCCAGCAAAACGTGGAAGTCACACATGGAACACCTGACGCAGGTATTTGATGCTTTCCGACGAGTCAATATTAAATTCAAAAGGGAAAAGTGTTTCTTTGGTTTGGACTCAGTTCCGTTCTTAGGATTCAAAATTACTTCCAGAGGGCTACAACCTAACCAAGATAAGGTTGAGGCCATAGAAACTTATCCAGTGCCAAAGACGCCTAAGCAGGTAAGGGCGTTTAATGGGCTGGCTAATTATTATAGGTCGTTTATACCTGACTTCTCAAACATTATGGGACCACTCTATCACCTGACAAAGAAGAGTGTGGACTTTAAATGGGACGAGAATTGTCAGAAGGCCTTTGACAAAATTAAAAAGACAATTTGTACAGAGGTTTTGCTACATTATCCTGACTATAAGAAGCCATTTGAGCTCGCAAGTGACGCCTCCTCCACGGCGCTTGGTGCGTGCATTAGTCAAAGGGATAATGAAGGGAATTTTAGACCAGTAGCCTTTGCAGGTAGGGCGTTAACGCCCTGTGAATCTCGGCATTCAACTACTGACAGGGAATTACTTGGAATTAAATTCGCATTAAGGAAATTTAGGCACTATCTGTTAGGAAATAGATGTACTATTTATACCGATCATGCGGCCCTGTTGGCTCTAAATTCTAAGCGTGACATATCTGGAAGAATGTACCGGTCTTTAGAAGAGATCATGGAATACGATTACGAAATTAAATTTGTAGCAGGTAAACTAAATCTAGTCCCAGATTCTTTAAGTAGACGAGACTATCCTCTTTCAATAAAGGATCAAAAGGAGAGATTAAACGCCCCAAAGAAAAAGGGCGTGACTTTCAATCCTATAGATGTGGTCAAGCCATTCAATGAGGATGACTGTTGCGAGAATTATCCCATCTTGAAAATCCGCAATAGGCCTATCCTCAAGGGATGGAAAGGTGGAACCCCCTATCCCAGAGAAAGAGATGCATTAGTAAGATCAGTGTTAGTAGAGACACTTACTGACACAACGATACCTTTTATTGACATCAATTCGGGGAGAGAGGAAGTAGTTCATCATTTGGCCAGTGTTTCTGTATGTGGGGATTCATGTAGTGTAGTGAAGGCAACGTTGGTTCATGAATCGTGCGTGTTTCATTCCTATGTGAATGCAATGACTCCACCGCGTCACTTAAGCGCTGGAAACAATCAGCATATTTTAATTAATATGGGATTGTGGGGAGTTTTAGTATGCCGTCAGGGAGGCGAGAAAAATGTTTCTCTGTCGGTATTTACTTTTATGAATATTCCTTGTGGGTGCGCACTAAGTCTTCCCGATGTGTCAATTTTGGCAGACAGTCCGTTTTGTGAAGTAAAAATAGCTCAGGTAAAAATCAGAACTGGTTTTAATTTGCCTTTCGCAATGGCATTCAAAATTAACATAATGCACTATTCTGGCGCGACTTTGAGCCCAGGATTAATTAATCTAAATTTACCTAGCGCCAAGGATATTGAGAAGGCTTTGGTGAATGTGCCTCAAGAAATAATACAGAGAGGTATCAGGACAAAGACCTTGGTTAAGCACTTATTGAAGTCTGACAATAAACTGGCGTCAATGTGGGATAGTATTCACGCCAAACTAACTGATGTTGCAGCTCATCCCTCAATGCCTTATTTGTCCCTGATAGTTTCTTTGGTTTCTTTAGCTATGAGTGTGTATTTATTTTACAGAGTGAACCGCTTAATCAAGCCGGCAACGTGGGCCACCAGAGTTCAATCTATTAACATTTCGTCCCTGAACGCACAGCGTATAGAGCTGAACAAAGAGATGGGGGTCTCAGTGATGCCCACACCCGATTTGGCTCCCAAAAGTGTGATTTATGAGACAGTAAATATTTCTTCATCGGGACCTTCTTGGATAGAAATCTGTATTTATGTGGCAGTAGCATTGTACGTTCTGAAGTGTTTATATTCACTATTAATAAGAAGAACATGGTGCAGAGGCACGCCCTGCCTTCCTACGCCGGATAAGAGACAGGCAGAGATGGCTAATACGCTGTTGTTACGCCTTCTCCGAAAAGATAGCATGTTCGATTTTGAACTGGGACAGATTGGCCACAGCGTAGACATTCTCCATAGTTTTGTCAGCCCGAAAGTTATCGCGGCAGAACTGGAGGCGGGTTGCCGCAAGTCGTTTCTAAAGATTCGCTGGGCACATAACCTGGTTTACATGGCTCAAAAGATACAGAGGGAGATCCAGCTACCCACGAGTCTACTAGTCAAAAACATGGACGAGGGGGAGTTGCGAGAGGCCCTGGAAGATGGCGACACCTTCGATATCTTTCTGATTTCCACGCCCTCGCGTGAGCTGAAGGAGGTGCCTCGAAACAGAGGAAACGATGGCCGCCTGTTGCCCCGTGCCGACCTGCGCACAGCAGATCGGGTGGATTTTGTTAAGTAAGTAAACACTAAAAACCTTTCCGAAAGGGTTGCGTACAACATCTTTTAATAAGAATATAGATTCGGCGTCAGGCATCGTGAAAATCAGAACGCTTGGGGTCAGAGTATCGGTTTTAAATAGATTTTCAGAAGGAAAGTGTGACACTGACAGCGTTTGCTGCAGGTCGCACGAAGTAACATGTGCAAGTTTGTCTTGGGATAAAACCTGGGAGACTTATGAACGTTATAATCTGTTAGAAATGTATCATATACACGCCCGGTTTTATTGTTATTAAATAAGCCATGATTCTGTCGCACTTGATCTGTAAAATAAGAGTCATTTTTCTAAAATGTATTTTTCCTTCTGTCTTGTACATTATGACAGTGAGGAGAGCGCCTTCGGCGGTGGACCAGCCAAGAAGGCAAAAGTCAACGTGACTTGGGGGTCACAAAAAGCGTCATCTGCCTTCGATAACCCTGGTTACTAGGAAGGCTGGGGTGAGGACGACTAGGAGCAAGTCAGCGCTAGTTTACCGTCAGCCATGAGTTTTTAGTTCAACCCCTTTTGGTGATATTTCTTTTACTGTATTATTTCTTCTTATGTATGTGTTAGCTGGCCTCTGTGAAGCGCCTGACGCAAGAGTGGGAATTTTGCGGTGACATTCACATCGAGTGTAGAAAATTAGTTAGGCTATGTTTAATCCTTAAGTTGTTTTTCAGCAATAGGGGGTTGCGACAGGCTGACGGTGAAAACATCAACTGTGTTATTCGAGGTTATTATTATTTACTATTCTGATCTTCTGACGTACGTACTGTCATATTTTATATAATAAGTTTTGGAATCATGAGTTAACGGACAATAGAGAAACCATGGTTCCAAAGGCGTATATTACGGACACTGGTATTAACGCCAAAAGCTCTAACAGAGGACTTTCTGCGAGTTTTTTCTTTTTATATTACTTCACTTAACGTATTTCTAAAATTTAATCCCCTGGCGTACCTATTAAACGGACTTGAGTTTAAAGGATACAGACTTTGCGTGTTCGGTGCGTCAGGAGGAAAATGACAGTATTTTTTTTTTTATAAAATTAAGTATTCTGCGTCAGAAGAGTTTTTCTTACTTGTTTGTGCCTTGATTACACGATTGAACGATTATGTTGATGTGAGACTTGCTCTTGTACTTGGTAACGCCACTCTGGTTATTCTCTAAAAATAAGCGAGTGTTTTAATGTATTTTTTTCCCCCCGTGTTTTTAAGTAGGGGATGGACGGAAAGTTGTCTGGCAAGTCAACTCGTCAGGCGTGGCTCTGTTGGTATCTTCCAACAGAGATGCTTCCGTCGGGCGTCAGAAAAATTGTCTGTCGGCCCGAGAAAAATTTGGAATTTATTTGCTATAATTGACGTAACTGACAGGGAATTTTAACGTGTCTAGGTTTGGCAATAGTAGTAAATAGAACAGAAAGTCACTTGTAGACGCGGGTGTGGCCGTGCTTAAAATTTAGGCAGGGATGCTTCTGTTCATGGGCGTGTACGCCAGAGTTGCGACCGACCCAGAAATTATTATGAAGGATTAGAATCCTATGGAGATTTTTCCGTCAAAAGTTGGGTAAAATTAGGCCCTATCTCCCTGGCGGATCTTTTAGAGCGTCAATTTTGGTACAAGTGATTTCAAATCAGTTGTTTCCTGGGAATTCGGCTGTAGTTTACAGTCAAGTGACAGAATTTTGGGCAGAAGTTCTCCTCCACATGACGGGGTATACAGAGTTTTTCGTCACTAGTTGTTATTTTTTCTGGTCAGTTTTTGGTCAGAAAAGGGGGACGTACGTCTCACAGTAAAAATAGGCTGTATAGCATATCAAAATTCTTAGTTATTCTCGACGTGAGATTTCTCACAGGCGAGAGGTAAAATAAAACTGGATTCAAGCGCAAATTGGCTTGCTTTCAGCGTCAGGAAATTTTTTTCCAAACTTTAAAAGTTAAAGATTTGGTGATTATAAGAGTTAGGGGTTAAAATACAGGTTATCACAACGTCATTGAGACGCCGGGGCGTTATTTATGAGTTTTCTAAGTTCTATTGAGCTAAGGTATAGCCATATCTGGCTGGTTTTCTAAGTAAAAAGTTTATTTCCTAGGTAAAAAGTAGGAGAGTTTTCTCCAAGTATCAATTCAGGTATGTGCGATAGTTGATAAACTATTTTTAAAAATTGAAGATGTACAATTATACACAAGAATTCATGGATTTTATATGCAAGTGGAAATTTGTAAGTCGCCGTAGCGGCAGGGGAATCTAAGACATACATGCATACAGTTGTGTTAGATATTTGTCGAGTTCTCCTCCTCCCTACTGCCACTCCTTCCGGAAATCCGGCCTACTAATCTTATACACGTGGATATTTTCATGTCTGAAAGAAATCCTAACTGGGTAGTTTGTTTTTGGACAGAAATCGAAATTTCTTGGAACATGGTGAAATGCAGTGAGAGCTAGCGGAGGTGCGTACATAGTGGTCTACTTACAGCTATTGTGTCCGGATGTACTTAGTAAAAAGTTACATCTCCACAGGTCTCCATGCTTCACTGTTTAAATCTTTTGAGTGATACAAATGATGCATTGATACAAAATTTTAAAAGTTCCGCTCTAGGTATTCATAGAGCTTTCCTAAAAGTTGGTTCCAGGTTAACATGGAACTCTGTTTGGCACACACACACAAACACACAAATTTGAAAATTTTTCCGTCAGAAAAATCTCAAAATTAGGATTCGTTCTCGGGACACTTCCTAGTGAGAACGATCCTGTAAACACAGCTTGAAACACATCCTATGACACATCCAGTGGTCAGCGGGTGAGAAGGCAGCAACGGTAGTCGCTGCTGGATGACTGGTGATTTCTTGAGAACTTGAGGAAAATTTGGCGTCGGTAGGTAGAATCAGGCGTTAGGGTGAAGTCTGGTTCGAGTATCGGTGGCCAAGGGCCATGGTAGTTGCTCGAGGTAAACTTGAAAGGTAAAATCTCTTTGGAATTTGAGAAGTTCCGATGAGATTTGGGAAGTCCCGAGGAAATGTGGGAAGTTCCGAACTCTGTAAGGGGAGTCAAGCTTGACTCTCTGTTGGATGTGTGGAAGATGTCGAGAATTGGTAACGACCAAGGCTGTAGAGGTAGAGGCTCAATGCTGGAGATGTGTAAAGTCAAGGGAAGATCGGGCGTAGCTCCTCCTTGCACGAGCTCCTGGTCTGATCTGAATGACCAGCGCGACGCGGGTCCCTTTTATACCCAGAGGAATAGCCTACATCCAATGATTTCCATTTTAGGCGAAATAAGCCTCAAAATCGTTTCAAAATTGGTAATTATTTAGAGTTTTACAAGAAAGAAAGTCTAGTAGTGGCCATCTTGGCCAAAATTGTCTAAATTCTGAGTTATAAACGATTTAAAGTTAAAACGTAGTTGGGTCACGTGACCTGCCATTAAGATACATTAACATAATCAAGAAGGATTGAGATAATCATTAAGATTCCTTCAGATTTTCCTTCAGACAGTGACTCGCTTAGAGAAAACTACCGATTTCGGCCCAAATGGGCATTTTCAAAGGTAGTAAAACTGCTCTGGGAGGTATTACAGGTGTAAGTTAGGCTTCTATCGATTCAAAATGATGTTATTTAGTAGATTTCCGCACAAATTTGTGCTCAAATAGGCTTATAGAGGCGGCATCGTAGGACATTTCCAAGATGGCTGACCTGATGAGAATCAACGAAATTAGATATCGCCGCGTCAAATAATTATGAAAGTTTGGCGATCTTCAAAATTTTTTCACTGAATATGTTGCCTAGATGGGTAGCCATGTCCTATAGGTGTATTGGTTAATAAAATAATTAGTTATTTAGTTAATTTGAGACAGCCAAGGCATTTTCACATGATCAGAGATTTTGGTGAGAAAAATGAAAGATTTCTGGGCGTATTCGGCTTGTCGAGAGTTTGCATGATGTGTCATGAGAAGGACAGATGTGTTATTTGTGGAAAATAATGATTTATTGTTAATGAAATTTGGAATTTGAGCCATGTTTGGAAGAATTAAATGTAAAAATGGTCAAAATCGCGCCCTATGGCGGTTTAACATGGACATCGTGTTTTCATGAACTGCGTAGTAGTTGCTGGTGACTCAGCGATTAGAATGTCAGCTTAATTTAAGGATTTCCTTTTAAATTATAGTGTTTTCTTGGAACATTTATTCTACAGATGTTATATTTGTGGTAATTATTATAGAAACAAGTCTGTACGTAATGGTATGGGAGTACACTCATACGTCGTTGAGGATATATTTTTCAAAATGGCGGACGGCATCACTTATGTTGCAGTTGGGTTTTCTGGTGAATATTGCTTGAAATTGTTTAATTAAGTTACTCAAGTGAGGTTTTACTGGGTCTATTACTGTTAGATTGGCATGTTGGAGGGACGTTTGCTCTTATTGTTCTGTGATTTCTAATAATAATTTCCTATGTCGCCTGGAATTTCTCGGCGGATGGACATCATGGGACAGTATAGTTACCGCGGTTTCTCGTCCAGTCTCTGCTACATGGAGTAGCGTTTGTGATAGGGACGCCCGATAGGCGGACGGATTATGTGAAAATCGGTCCGGTACAGGACAGATTTGTCAAATTTTAATCAGGAAATTAAAGTAAAGATGATTCTATGTTTTGTCACTAGTTGGTGAATTAAGTTATGTTGTTAGGTAGTCGAGTAGGGTAAGAAACTCTATATTAATTCTTGCCTTCGTTCAGGCTATATCTGTTCTGATATAGTAACAAGTTTTAGTGAGGTTTTACTGAGTTAAATAAATTTTGACTAGAGTTTTAATCTTCTAAGATTAAGGTGCCCTGGTTAACGTGTGGCCCTGGCGGGGCGACTGTGTTGTGATACCCTATCCCACTGATGGCTTCCGGGTCCTAGAATAGGCATACCGCCTTGAGACCAAGGATAACCCCAACAATAGAACTGAACTTTGTGATACCTCCTCCGGAACTCATTTCTGAATAATTCTGTGATATTCCTCTGAGCAAATGATCCATTCTTTACTTTTATGAAATTGTGTGTATTCTGTAATCAAATAGACCCCAGTGAACCGTGCCTTGGACACTTGCGTGACTTGTGCGTGTGCTATCTTTTTAAAACTTCTGAAACTAGACGTTACAAACTCTATACCACTTCCAATTAGACATTCTTCTGGTGGGAACCAGGATTTCCCCTTGTGCTGTGTTCAACAATGAGAACTTGTGACTGGAAGATTATATGAGATATAATCTTGAGCAACTGGGAAATTCTGTGACACCCTGTCAGTTGAGAAGCAACATCTGGAACTGTCTATGACTACTCTGAAACATAAGAGAGCCGGGAGTTAATTGCGGTTGGTTTGATATTGAATTGTTTTAATGTAGCAGCGATTTGACTTTATCCTCAGACGGGTGTACAATCACCTTGTGTCTAGTATTCTTTTCATGCACCGACTCCCCCACTATAGCCTTCTGTAAGCGACACCAGGCATTCTAGAAAAAAAATAGAACTCACGTCTGTGATATACCCTGGCACGGCCCTGCCTGCCTCTCCCCCTTCCCCCCCCCTCCCCCCACTCCGAGAAATCCTTGTGTGTATGTGATTGTATTAGACAACCGTCTGTAACCCTTCTTGTGTTTGCACTTTGTATTTCACCTTGTCTTTCCCCGAGCACATGATCACTTGTCTGTGAGTGAGTGAGATCGGTTGCTTTACGCCCTTATCAACACTTTGAAGTGTTATTTCAAGGGCGGGAGAGCTGAGAGGGAGGCAGTTTATGATCATACCCAGGAAATAGAGATAGAGAAGAAGGGAGAGAGAGACAGAGAAAAGAGACAGAAAGGCACTTTAAGGTCTTACCCAAGACCAGGCACTTTAAGGTCTTACCCAGGACCGTCACTTGTTTGTGCTCCCAGTATATCACTTGTCTGTGCTCCCAGTATATTACATTCCCTATCTCGCCTCTTCTGTGACTTGTCTGTATCATGCCCTTTCTGTATTTTCCCCATATTTACTCAGGATTGTGTGTATTGGAACTTGTTGATTACCCAATGGTGCTTCTAGGATCAACTGATCTACCCTTGATGTTTTCTTTTGTAGAATTATTATATGTGCCAATAGTGTCTCTACGCAACGTGCATTGGACACTTGATTTGATCAGGTGTGTGTATGTACTGCCCTATGTTTATTTTCCCTATATTTTGCCATTTTATATTACTCTCTTTGTACCCTACCTTTTTTCCCCATATCTTGCCATTGTTGGATGTACTCCCCATATTAACTCAAGCTATGTGTAACCACTTATAACTACCAAGCCATGAAGATGTGTTCAGACCATTGCATGATCCTATGATGTGGGTTTGTTCAGGAAAGTTTACTAAATTCTACCTCAAGTTGTACTTTATGTAACCAGGTATCATTAAAACCCCCTATGGAGAATTGTAGTGTGGAATTATTACATTGCTACCTTGTTTGTATTCTTGTATCATTGTATTATTGTGTCATCGTATTATTGGATGATTGCACCACTATGTTATTCTGAAATGAAATCATGCTCCCTCTGATGCTTCCTCTGATGGTTCCTCGTTGATGGCCGGATGGATGCTAGATCTAATGACGAGGCAGAGGATGGATTAAGCTGCATGATGGGTGGAGGTGGAGGTGATATACCAGCCTTCTGAGCCCGGAGGAGTGAGCACAGAGGCTTGGGTCGTAGGCAGCCAGCGAGCAAATCGCTTGACTGGTGAAGAGACACCTGTTGATGCAAAGGGGGGACAAGGGGTATCTGTTAAGTTGTGTGAGCCACGCGGGGATATCACGCCTGGAAAGGGCATCAGGTTATGTGTCTAGGACAGCGGCTCGAACTGTGCTGGCCTGTGCCCTCCACTCAATCCCCACCCCATTTTTATTAGATTATTTTGGAAACAGTCAACACTGGATGCTTTTTGCCTTGCCTGTTGGCACATTTCTCTTACTTTTTGAGGACAATCATCCACACAAGGTCGTGTACATGCCTGAGTGATCATTCGCAGGGCATGACATGGCATTGTGCAAGTTTGGAGGAGATGTGTTTGTAGGCTAGTCATAGAGAGTTTACAAATTGTTAGAAGTTACTTTTAAAAAAACGTTTTCACTGCAGATAACTATCCTTTACCCCACCTTTTAACTTTATTTTTGCCTTTTGGCCAGACACCCTTTGTTGTCAGAAATTTTTGTCTTACCTAAGTGCATTTTTCCAGTCTTCACAAGACTAAAAATGCCTCTCACTAGGCCGAGTTTCAAGAAATTGGATTTCACTTTGGGTCCCCCTAGGAGCCCAACTGTGGGTCCTCTTTACCAAGCCCCCAAATCAGAGATAAACTGGATAGGTATTGTAGCAGTGGTTTTTATTATTTTTATTTGCTTGCCGAAGATTGCTAGATGTCTTTATAAAGTATATGTATGTTTGAAGGCCTGTTGCCTGTGCTGTTGTTGCCGAAAAGCCAACAGCAAGGCCAACAGAATTTGTCTTCGCCTGCAGCAGGGAGAGAGGTGCTTAGAGATTAATCTCTCCTACACTATCTTTGAGAGGGAGACCCTCTCTGCTGCAGAAGCCCCTCGAATGGCAGGTATTTGCGCCGAGACGGGTTGCTATCTCTTCTCCTCAGTGGGTCTCCGCTGGAGTGGTCCCCTCAGGGTAATCCACCAAGGAGGCTTGCTGGAGATTGATTTGCCTCGTCAGAAATCTATTTCTTGTAAAAATTATTGTGTGCTGGCGGCCATGCTGGAGGAAGGCGAGGTTCGCTGGACTTTAGCATGGAAGCCAGTGGATGGATGTCCCCTCGAGCTGGAGGTGGTTTAGAGGCGAGGCACTTCAAACTTTTCTCTCTCTCCGCTGAGAGAGAGAGGGGGAAGAGAGTGATTCTCACTTTTATGTGAGCTTTTTGTATATTTGTAGTATATTTTAGTCTTCTTTAAGGTTTCATGTACAGATAGCCTTCTGCTATATTGTTGTATTCTCTTTATATTTTCTAAGCAGAAGCAGGGAACACTCATGTTTCTCTCTAACAGATTTATCATATTTTTATTATTGTTTTTGGTTAATTAAAGAACTTTCTGTGAAGGCCGGTGTCAGGCCCCATATTCACTGCGCCTCGTCGGTCTTCCTACGGCCAAGATTTATGTTTAGGGCGGAATGTTTAGTCGCATACGCCGGCGCTGTCATTTGAGAAGGCCGGTCGCCGACACAGGCTCTCGCCTTATGCCATCCCTGCGCGGCCGGTCAAGTGTTCAAGCTAATGATTTCCTAACTCTTGTGTTTAACCTTCTGTTTATCCTAGCTTGTCATTGTTTTCTCAAATGTCTAGTAAAATGCTTTTATATACCTTATTTATGAAAAGAATCCGTATGTGATCACCTTCTTGATTATTCTTTATTTAATAATTATTCTTGGATATTATGTATAATTTGTTCTTAAGCAGGTGTGCTTTATGGAGGATCGTCGGGGTAGCGAGGGGGTGATGCTATACAGCCAAGTTCATCCTAGCCCCTCCCTCCATGACTCACACCTGCCTGTCATATTACCTTGGGCCTATCATGGATAGAGCCCCTCCCACCTCCAGGAGTAGCATGTGAGCTGCTCCTGTGAGGGTTGCTTGCTAATAAACTATACAATCAGTTGGTAACGGAATCTGTACGTGTCTGGTCATCCTTTCTCCTGATCTCCGATTCAACATTAGATTATAGAAGTATACACAATCTCGACTTTATAATAGAGGCTACCAATGCATCTTGACAAATAAGCATCGCTCAAGGGAGAGTAGAGTCGCCTAAAAAATATACAATTGAAATAGATGAGAAGTGGTGCTGGCAATGTAATAAATTCCATATTCCAGTTGCCAAAGGTCTTATCGAATTGCCACATACGAGTGATGAAGACAGTTCATCTGATGACGAATAAAATTCCGATCCACGTTAGTACAATTATTATTTCATACTCATTTCATTCCATCACATCGGCTACACGTAGCCACATAAAAAATGTTCCAAGAATATGGCAACCTAATTGTAAAATACTACCCAATTGTAAAATATCATTCTCCATCGTTCCTCCAACATGGCACACCAACCGCAAATGTACTGTGGTATGACTATGGACGAAGTGATCGCCTTCTTTGAATCGCGTTACGAGGACAGTGGATTAGTTGGCATCAGTGAGGATCAGCGAACTCTGATCCTCAACTATATCATAGTTACGGCAAAGCACAAATTTATACTACAAAATATGGTAACCTTGAATTACCAATTTGCGCATATCGGACATTGTGTGCAACAATCTTTCAACAATGACGACATCCACGCATTTCGCTTACATGCAACAACAGCCAGACACATAATGTCTCAGCGATCTTGTCACTTCTACCAGCTCATGGATTTGCTGAAGCGACAAATGCAACTTAAAAGACTCATCAGACGCGAGGGCATCCGGACATGCGACTTCGACGCATCGCGCGACCGTCGCTAACGTAAGAAATATATTACAAAAATGACTAACTAATTATTTTCATTTTATGGCGCATAATAATTCATATGTTTCCAACCCTTGATGCCATATTGAACCCGTCAGCCCCCGTGCCCCCTGCCTCCCGAGCGAAGATACTTTTCAATGATAAAACCTCTCTGGGGGAAGAAGAAGAGAGGGTGCCCGCCGAGGGGGGGGGGGGGGGGGGGGGGCGGCGGGGGAGTAGGAGCACATGTAGATGAAACTGAGGGGGAGTGCAATACCGAATATTGTTCTGGTGGGAGGAGAAAAGAAAGTGAAATACGGGAAGACCTGAAAACCGCACATAGAATCTAGCAGTCAAGATGGGAGCGCAAGTGTTAGTAAAGCAGGAATTAAGGAAGCTTGTAGAAAGAAGGAGTAGAGCAGCAGCATATCAATGCAACAGGAGATTGATGCTAAAAGAATTGAGGAATGCATCAATCCACTACATAAGGGCATACAAGTTCATGCTGATTCCTCCATCGGCAAGGTATCCTTCGCAAAACCCAAATGATAAATTAACATTAGAAACACATTTGCTGGCTATGTATGAGGAATGTGGAGCTTTCTTGAGACATCATGGAGAGACACCGGGGAAGTTATGGAGGGCTGAAAGGATTGAGGTATTGGCCCGAAAGGATAGGTTGATAGCGATAATACACCAAATATACAGGGTTCTGGAATTGACCCTGCAACTGTATACAATGGAATTTATAAGAAAAAGATACTGGACGAGAAGAAATGGCTTCCAGGGGGAAGTGTCAAGGATGATGAGTATGACGGGGTTCTCAAAGAAAAAGGTGACTACCCTAATGGCACAAGCTATACCAGTGGCCACGGCGGCTGCTTGGTTGTCTTTGGAGTTGCTACCGAAAGCATAAGAAACGCGTAAGTAAGAATAAAATGAATGAAGGGGATGGAAAGTGAAAATTCGTGATATGACATGTTCAAGGGCTGAGGAGGGGGCAAAGGATGGGGGACCAAATACGGAAAAGGGGAGGGCTTGGAATGGGGGGGGGGGGGGGAGAGGGAGGAGGAATGGGGAACGGCAGAAGGGATAGACAGTGAAGGAGAGAGAGAGGAGTTTATTCAAACGTGGGGAGCAGGTAAGTCAACATGGTGCATGAAAAAAGAAGGCTTCAAAGGATAAGGAGGGAAGCGGGGGTACCTTTATATAAGAGCATTTAGGCTAAGCCAAATGCCATACAGAGTCCAGGTCCATGGGTTAAACATAGAACAGAGAATGGAAAGAGAAGGGTATTTATCAGAAATTAAGAATAAATGCTCAGACCTACTGAAATCAGTAGATGATATACCAGGCACCATGCTACGATATAAGAGCGATTATAAGAAGCTCAACTTAGTGGCTAGAATAATTGCTATAATTCATGGGATATATAGGGTAATTACATTCACCTTGGGGATATGCAAATATGAGGGGGTAAGGTTGTACTATCTGTATCTGTTTGGGTCCCACGTGTTTCAGTTAATTAGGTGGAAGCTCATTTCTAATGGTTTCTCTCTGTTATGATTGCAGGACTCTCCTCTTCCACATAATTGTGGCAAGAGAAAGTGACCAAACATATTTATTACGCCACAATTATGGCGCAGTTTTTGTGGACACTGAAAGCAAACTATACATGGATGCCAGTGTCCACTCCATAACATATAACATGAATTACAAGATGGAAGGCCTGTCTTTTCCAAATTTGACATCGTTTGGGGATTTCAGACTTTTAGGAATAAATAGGACTGCCCTGGCTTTGGACATGGACCGAATTTATAACACTAATTTGCACTTGTTTGACAGAGTGAATAACGTTTTAAACCTAATTCCACAACGGCATAGGCGTCAAAAACGCCGGGGTTTTCAGGTGGTTGGAGATATTTTAAATGACACATTTGGAGTGGCTACTCAGCCTGAAATAGACATGATTATCAGGAATCAGGTTCGCCTGATTGCAGGTGTTCAAAGAGACAGATTAAACGAAATTGCACGATATGCCATTTTGGTTCAATTAACAGAAAATAGTAATGCGGTACATGACTTCATGAACACATACATGTTGAAGGTACAAAATTTATTAGTAAATACAACCACTGATATGTGGGATTTTGCTGAAAGACTGTTCGACGGATTTGGACATTTTCAAAATTACACAGTAAATTTGGAGATCGCACAGGCAGCTTTTGGCGAGGTTTTAATAGAAATAGATAACCAAATGGCCTACAAAAGTGAGGCAGAAGTTATTCTGAATCCCTTGGAAAATTTGATAAATGGCAAAATGCCACTAGCA
>OW804094.1:151949991-152131971 GCA_942159475.1 Sthenelais limicola | reverse complement strand
TTCCTAGCCTAGGACTCGGCGTTGTAATGGGAATATAATGACACTTTCGCGGTTTGAGGCGAAAGGCTTTCCTTGCTTTTGAAGGGACTCTCTCAACTTTGGGCCTAGACTGATCCCAGCTTATAGCTTCAACCTTAGATTTAATACATAAATCCCATATCGTTATATGTTATATCATGTTGCAATGTCTGGAACATCAAATACCCTAGCAGCAGGTTACGAGAAATAAAGATGCAATGTTGTTTTTTTTAAAGAAAAAATGCGCTAGCATGCATCTCCCCATGGAGAAAAAGCACATACTCAATAACATAGTGGTAACCCGCATAAATTACCCTCAATATTATTGTTATAACTGTTTATAAGGTGGCTAATAAAAGAGCCATTGATCCCAAAGTCACATTCGGAACAAAAACGTCCCATCCTAAACTCCATCAATATTTAAAACACGTTCAGTTACACAGACACACTCCTCTACAGTGTACACTGGGGAGGGGGGTGGGACCAGAACATGTAATAGCCATTTGCATATTGGCATGACGTAATGGGCGTTAAGTAGGTCACAACGTGGCTGGAGCATGTAACATGTGACCCGGCTTGTGACTAAACATTCATGGTGTAATAATTGCTGGCACAACAAGTGTATAACAAAGCTGCACAGCGGCCATATATGGGTCAGACTTTCAGAAAATGTACAATTGGCAGCTGTACACATTCAGTAAATTCTGCTGCAATTTGGTCAATACTAGGTAAATTCGGGTATATTCGGAATTGTATTGATTCTAGCAATGTGTTTGGTTAGAGTAAACTTATTTTGAACTTTATTTCCGTCTGGAATTTGGGCTATTTGAGAGGATTAGTGAAGGTGTATTGTACATTTTCTAAAAATCTGACCCATATACACCCCCCCCCCCCAGTGTGAAAGCTTGACTAAGTATTATAGCCAACTGTGGTTATGGAGAAAGGGGGAGGGAATTGTTTTATATTGCAAGTACAATAGTGTAGCTAATAGGGCGTCTCCACTAGAGAGAAAAACAGCGCTGACAAATTTTGTTGTTGCTTACTAATTTGTTTGCAACAAATATCCATACAGAAACAGCAGTTCCCAGAGAATGTGGCAACACATCTGACACTCCTCCATATGCGTTTTCAATGGAGACATAAAGTGAACTGTTGTTAGTGGGCAACAAGAAAATTTGTCGCTGCCGTTTTTTCCTCTAGTGGAGTCGACCTATAACAATATGCTGGTTTCTGGCCCCCATAAAGGAGGGTAAGTTTACAAAGGCATCATAATTAGCCGCATTTCTCAAGTATCTTAACAAGATGTATTGATTTAATTGAAATAAATTGAATGAAGGTTCTTGAGCATGGAACCAATTATTGATGTAAGGTTGTTGTAACTCGTTCGGAATTGACAATACAACAGTAACAACAAACCACAAAAAGTTGGTATCGTTGGTTCAGTTTTGCCTCCTTGAGAATTCTCATGCTATTTTAAAAAGTGTGCCAAGCTAAGCAGTCTAGGCCCAAAGTTGAGAGAGTCCCTTATAACTAAGGGAAAGCCAGGAAACTGATTAGCGAAGTAGGCTGACATACCATTCTTATCTGATCTGAGGGTTTGGACCTAGAGTGTGATCTGAGGGTTTGGACCTAGAGTGTACTGTGTATTGCTGATGCTACGTCGATTATATAATTGATGATGTTTTTTGTTTGCTTTGGAATTTATAAATGCATCCCTTTTGAAGCTCCAAATGTGAAATAGCTACATAAAACTTTACCTTGGTCTTGAGTTTACCTCATACCTTCATAGATCTGGTAACAGGATGTGACACTTACCTGAAAATATAAAAGAGAAACATAATCAAAAATGAGAATAACATAGAAAATAAAATAATCTTAATTAAAACGGTCTTGACGATTTCATCATGTATGACCCATGAAACCAATATTATAAAGAGTGTAAGAATAGTGTCGGTTAAAAATACCTGTGTAAAACAAAATTAAGGACATAATTTATGAATTTATAAAAGCCTTATATTAGTGGTGGGTGTGGTTTCCTGATGGCGAGATGTGTGAAATGGAGGCTGGTTTTAATTGGATTGTAGTATGTTGTCAACAAGTAGACAGTGGGTGAAATCGTCAGAAAATGTACAATTCGCCTTCACCTCTCAAATAACCCACATTTAAGATGAAAATGAGCTTTAAAATGCAGTTTAACATAACAGAACTGAAACATTAAATCAATGCGACACCAAATATACTCAGATATATCCGGTATTCTTCATTTTCCAGCCTAATTTAGGAGAACTTCCTTAATGTGTAGAGCTACCAATTCACACCCTCGGCACCTACGACCCCAACTGCAGTTACCAGCATTGTTGTTGTTGTTGGCACTGATGATTTTCTTTGAAATCTTGCTTAAAAATACTTTATATAATAAACTGAATCGATAGATCTCTTCCTTTTAGGTATGACACCGTTGTGATGGGTTCAAATAATGTACCAGGGTTGAAGTTTACTTATATTTTGTACTTGGAATAACACACTGTATGACCCCAACTGTTTTCCACTATGACCGTAACTGTATAATGCAGTTACGGGTATACCACTCAATGTTTTTCACCTAGATTACACTGTATCATAAGCCAGATACATGTATCTGATAACACTCAAACCTAAATGCAACTATAGTAAACACCCACAGAACATGACAGCTACTGAAAACGGGTTTTGTTAGGTAAAAACCAACATTGTTTGTTCTAATGGGAGCCCACCTTCCGCCATTTTGAATGCTGGTAACTGCAGTTTAGGTCGTAGGTGACGAGGGTGTGCAATTGTCCATTTACTGACTATCTGTCCCATATCATGTTTATACTATACACACAGAGAAGGGAGGAGGGATTATTGCGTATATATATCCTATGCCTACTCACTCATAAAATTAAAAAAAAAAATGAAAATGTGAGAAAAAGCCGCGATGACTCAGAGGTCAGACCTGAGGGATGGGAAGAGTGGAGAGCTGTAGGGCGGACAAGGTAGAGACCATTAATGTATACATCATATATGTAACTGTCACATCATCATTCTCTCATACACATGGGTCAGATCGTCAAAAAATGTACAATCGGGCAGCTTTAGGCATTTAGTAAGATTTGCTACCTGAGTGTATTTGTTATTGTGTTGTTTCTAATAACTTTCGGTTATGTTGAACAACATTTTGAACTTAATATTTGTCTTAAATTTAGTTGATTTGAGAGGATCTACATTTTCTAAAGATCTGACCCTTATGGATCTCATAGGTTTGATGTTTCACGGACATAATAAAGGTAATAATATATAAGAAGTAAATGTAATGATAATAGTGATATTAATGAGAAGGCCATTTGGTGGGATTAATTCTCTTGTAATATAATACGTATTAGTTTTTTGTTATCAGTTTTTACAAAGATATGGTATACATGTACACTGCTGCTAATAGAATAATAATGTATGATGTCAGATGATATTAATATAAGCCACACATGATATGATACACTTACAGATATTTCTGTTTGGTTCTGCAGCAAGATTTAACGTATAAGGGTCAAGTTTTAGAAAATGTACAATTGGCCTTAACCAATCCCCTCACATAACCCACATTTCAGACAGAAATCATCTTCAAAATACAGTTTAACATAACCAAACAGATCTATTGAATGAATACAATACATAATACATTCCGATATACCTAGTATTTATCAATTTTCAATCTAATTTAGCAGAATTTGAGAGATGTGTACAAATGTAGATTGTGCATTTTCTGAAAATCTGACCCACATACAGAATTACAAACCCAATAACTAATTATTGAGAATTATATACCACTACGTACCATCGGGGTATTAGAAACAATCAGTATGAAGTGTATTGTTGGGTTTGATACCATGTCGTCAATGGAACAGGCTTTCACACTTTAGGCAATTAGCTACAGTGGTTCTAACACAAAGAGGAGTAAAGCAACGTACTGTAACACTTTACACTGTCTCCAACAAAGTGAAAATCACACATGTTTTTTTGTTAAAGAGAGCGTTGCAGCATTTGCCGTAATTACCACAATCCTGGGTGGAACCCTGTAGATGTCATTAAAAACTGGCCCAGAATTCTAAAGTCAATTATTATTCACTCTAGGTCCAAACCCTCAGATCAGATAATATGGTATGTCAGCCTAATTCGCTAAACGGTTTCCTGGCCCATGACTCGCGTTTTAATGGGAATATAATGATATTTTGTGGTCTTAGTGGAATTATAATGTCACTTTGCGGTTTAAGGCGAGAGCCTTTCCCTTCGTTTGAAGGGACTCTCTCAACTTTCGGCCTATAGACCGTATTAATTAGTAGTAATGATATTCTTCTGGCAGCTTGTTTCGCGGGCAGGCTTTTGCCGTTCCTCCCTCCTTACAGATCGGGATACATAGAGTTTTATGATAAATATACACCCACATTGACTCGTGGTGATTAATGTATACTTGGAAATATGTTTTAAACATACAAGAGGATCGTTTCAAAGGATTACGATAGGAAGAAAAAACGAAACCAATACAATACCTATAATTAACCATTAAAACTATCAGTGCAGATCCAGTAACGTTGTTGCTTTACATTCAGGGAAAGAAGCCATTATCTACATATGACAGATCAATCCATCACTCAGACTGTCCCTTTCTCAATAACAGGCAAAAAGATTTATTTTGAAGTCATTTTCGTCGATAAAAAAAGAAAATACACAATCAAAGTTAGTTTAAAAAAACATTGATAACACAATATACACCTTTCATCTCTGAAATCTGACATGAAACGACGTATCGCGAACGTGAAATTGTCAATAAAATTTGTTTTAAAAAATAATCTCAGTCTAGTAGTAAAATAGCGGTAGTCCAAGGGATGAGCGCAACAATAATACATTCTATTTTTATCTATAAGAAATCATGAAAAATATAAATCCTTCTTTGAAGATGTCAGTGAATGCATCGAAGCTCTTCTCCTATTATCCTTTGTCAGCAGTGATCGCTATGAAAACATGACAAAGATGAATAGGTGCAATTCATCCTCTATAATAACCCTCCCCCCTCTCCCCGTCCTTTAGCTTTCACAGTCACCCCAACCAACTCGTTGCCCCAACACAAGCCATACAGAAGAAAGGGAGTTATATTTGTTGCCAGTTTAACTCAGACTCCGGCTTTAACAAAGCCAGGGTCATATTTTTCAGAAAATGTACAATTCAACTTCGTCAATCTTCTCAAATAAGCCAAATGTCAGACGAAAATAAAGTTCAAAATACAGTTCAATCTAGCCAAACAGATTGCTAGAATCAATGTAGTTCCGAATTTACCAAATTGCAGCCTAGTTTAGCTGAATTCACTAAATGTGTAGAGCTGCCAATTGTACATTTTCTTAAATCTGACCCATATAGCCAAGAGAAGCGTAAATAACAAGTACACAGTAGCATTGGTAGACAGTAGTATTGATTGTATACAGTAATTAGACAGTAGTCTTAATTGATGGCTCAATACCAGTAGCACTGCGGGGGGGGGGGAGGGGGAGGGGGGAGGGGGGGGGGGTAGTAGATAGACAGTAGGATTAGGTCGCCTCAATCCCTTAATTCTAATGACAACATGTGTCACCTCACGTAGGCTCTGTATTGGAGGATATTGCAGGTGAGACTAGGCTCAAAGATGAGAGAATCCCTTCAAACTGAGGGAAAGCCTCGCGGAAATAACTAAGAATTTAAAAGATTCAAGTGTTCATCTCGAAATATCAGATCTAACTCGCACCATGAATTTTAGAATTTTAGAATTTTTACGCAAGCAACATGTATACTTTGGTGGAAAAGTTTTCTTTTACAAGTACTACAACGTGCCGTACCCATTAACATACCCATAACACAATGATATACAATATCAACTACACTTTAAAGTCACTGGGCAGATGGAAAATCAGACATATTTTCAATTTTCAAATAAAATTAGCAATATCTTTGGCTGGTGTTTTGACACATATGTATAAGCCTACAGATTCATACACATCTAAAGGCTTCTTGTCAAAAGTGGGATTCGTCACAAAGAAAAAGTTTTATTTTGAGAACACAAAAGCCTACACTACACAGCTTGCCGCTCTACATCCCAATCGATTGTGCGTCCCTCAGAGAGTATACCGAGAGGTCATGGATGATGTTTTCACAGAGATAAATACCTCGATGATAAACCCTCCAATACATATATGAATCAGGTCTACCGTCTATATGTATGGGATAAGTCCGATCAGAGTTTATATTAAACTTTGAGAGGAAATCAGACCAACTGTATGAGCAGAACTCAACTAGTCCTGGTAAAAAATTATAAACGCTCCAATAAAAGCTCCAATACAAAATAAAAGGATGGAAACATGGCTAAATTAACTCTGAGTCAGATATGTCTAGACTACAATTTAATTATCATTCATCAGCTTATTGTCGGAGCTGCCAATTGTACATTTCGAGGTCGTCCGAAAATGCATGGTCAGCAAATCTACACATTTAATCATCGCCAATTATGCAATATTAGGCTGAAAATGGTCAACACAAGGTATATCTGATTATATTCGGTTATGCGTTGATTAAAAAGATATTGGTTGTCTGATGTTGAACTCTTTATTTTTAATCTCATTAGGGAGGTTCAGCAAATCAAAGCTATACGTAAACGTATCCGTATCTCTGATATACAAACATACGTTAAAAGGAAGAAATAAGTTCAGCAAAACATGGCGGGAGAAACGTAACGTAACAAACATATCAAGCAAGATGTTTCATCTCACAATTTATCTTTTAGCATAAAAATGCGACGAAATTCGTGAAAAAAAAAGATACGTACACGGTTACGTAATTGGGATCTATAGGTTTGCTTGCGGAACCTCCCTACTTTCTTTCTTTTTTTATTTTTACAAATCCTTTATTCAAAAACACCTGCCATCTGGGCATATATATACGGTACATTGCTAAATCATCATTATTGACAATACCTAAAAGAAATGAAATGGTAATATCCCAGTATTAATTTCACATTCCCTACTTTCTTGTCAATTTGTGTTATTTGAGAGGGTTGGTGAAAGCTTAGAGTAATATCTACTCTGAGGTGAAAGCGACATGATCCATTTATATCAACATATGTATATTACATGTATGTTGATGGTCTCATCATGTGTCACTCAGTATTGCCACAAGGCTATACAGGGTGTATTGTATTACCCCATGGGGTACAGGGTGAATGGGTAATACCCCCATAGCATCCACACATGGGTCAGATATTCAGAAAATGTACAATTCAAATTTGCCAATCTTCTCAAATAACCCACATTTCAGACGAAAATTAAGTTCAAATACAGTTCAACCTAACCAAACAGATTGCTAGAATCAATGCAATGCCGAATATACTCGAATTTACCTAGTATTGACCAAATTGCAGCCTAACTTAGCAGAAGTTACTAAATGTGTACAGCTGCCAATTGTACATTTTCTGAAAATCTGACGCACATACCCACATACAACCCTTATACAAACCCTAACCGCCAAAACGCGTGGTGAGGGTGTGCAAATATTGTTTGTTTATATTGGACGATCTTATTGTGGGGGTGGGGGGTGAGGGGTTGACACCATTATACAGGGGGGGGGGGGTAACAATGAAGTGTGATACATATATGGGTCATGTATCACAGCTGTTTACAATTAGTGTTTGCATGTCACAAACAAAAGCAAGAAAATATAGAATTTTGCGTTATAAACCTGGTATATTCTCATCCTAACTGTTAACCAAATGCCATATCTCTTGGTCGGCTATCACCTGTTCAGTCAGGTCCAGACAGTCACATTCCTCGATTCCACATCCAGTGATAAGCTAAACCACAAGGCTAAGAAAGACTAAGGCTAAAAGTGTTAATGACCCCTAAAACTTAGGGGTCCAAAACTGCCTTCTGGACCTGACTGTGTTTCAAATCTACCCTATGTATAAACTGGCTTTCTAGATATCTTCCCCTCAAAATCTAACTTTCCCAAATTTGCCAAGGACAAAGGCGAGGCCAAGCCTATCATATTAGTAGAATGGCCTGATTCCAATCGACCCAACCATCATCACTTCTTAGTAGCGGGGCTGAGGTAACAGTACTTGGTGAATGGCCTGATACCACACACAGTCTAGGCCCAAAGTTGAGAGACTAAGGGAAAACCTCTCGCCTCAAACCGCAAAGTGCCATTATAATTCCATTAAGACCGCAAAATGTCATTATATACCCTTTTAAAACGCCCAGTCCTAGGCCAGAAAACAGATTAACGAAGTAGGCCGACATTCTTATCTGATCTGAGGGTTTGGACATAGAATGCACATCTTCTTCCCTGGTCACAGTGGTGTCCTATATAGGCAGGCCGAGGCTAACGTTATAACACAAAAACAATGGCCTGATGCCATCAACATCCCTGCCTGTGTTGATATATATATATGGGTAAGTATTTCAGAAAATGCAAGATCTACAGTTCTACACATCTCTCAAATTCTGATAAATTAGAGTGAAAATTGATAAATACTAGGTATATCTGAGTTCATTCTGTATTGTATTCATTCAATACATCTGTCTGGTTATGTTAAACTATATTTTCAGCCTGATTTTCCTCTGAAATTAGGATTTTTGAGAGGATCGGTGAAGGTGAATTGTTCACTTTCTGACGACCTGACCCATACGATGGTAAAAGGGGTGTATGTATGGCCATGCTGCTACCACTCCCCCTAATCTGGCGGAACCCCTGCTGCCGTGGTGACAGTGACCACATGTATGAAGGTGTTGACAGCTTACTGTCAGTGCGGAATGTAACACTGACACGCTAACTGTCACACGGTACCGCACCGTACATGGGTCAGATTTTCAGAAAATGTACAATTGGCAGCTGTATACATTTAGTAAATTCTGCTAAATTAGGCTGCAATTTGGTCAATATTAGGTAAATTCGAGTATATTCGGCATTGCATTGATTCTAGCCATCAGTTAGGTTAGGTTGAACTGTATTTTGTACTTTATTTTCGTCTGAAATGGGGGTGATTTGAGAAGATTGGTGAAGTTGAATTGTACATTTTCTGAAAATCTGACCCACATCCTGACTCCATACCTTCTGTCACATGGGTCAGATTTTCAGAAACTGTACAATTCGTCTTCACCAATCCTCTCAAATAGAACACACTTACGACAAAATGAGTTTCAAAATGCAGTTTAACAGAACAGAACTGACACTTTAAATCAATGCGATACCAACTATACTCAGATATACCCGGTATTCTTCATTTTTCACCCTAATTTAGGAGAATTTACTAAATGTGTACAGCTGCCAATTGTACATTTTCTGAAAATCTGACCCACATACTAATCATTCTTCCCAATGCTAACATTAAATGCTACATGATATCACATAGAGAGTGATATGATCGAACATTAAGGATATGATATAACCTTAATATGTTACCGCATAACCGCACACTCGAATATAGCATTGACAGACAATGGGAAAGAGCTGTTTAAGGACTAAATGATATAACATTAAGGGCTATGTATTACTAATAGCAAAGTGATGAAGCAATTTTTATGGAGAATACATGATTATGTATCAAATAAAATCACATCTGGATATCCTCCTATGTCTCTTTTCCTTGAAGTTGATTTGGATTGATGACTTGCAATATTAATAGTAATGGTGATATCTTAACAATTATAAAATGATATCATTTATAAAATAGCAATAACAATTTTCTGGTATCAATTTTCACATGGACTGAGTATGGGTCAGATTTTCAGAAAATGTACGGCTGCAATTTGGCCAATGCAAAGTCAATTCGAGTATATTCTGCATTGCATTGATTCTAGTAATCTGTTTGGTTAGGTTCAACTGTATTTTGAACTTTATTTTCGTCTAAAATTTGGGTTATTTGAGAAGATTGGTGAAGATGAATTGTACATTTTCTGAAAATCTGACCCATATAAAGTGAGTTTGTAAGCTGCATATTATATAGCTGCCACTTTGTGTCATCACTTCTCAAGAAAAATCTGATATAGCCAATTAGTGGAACCAATCCTTACGCAGAGCTTGATGCAACTAATTATTGAAATCAACTCAGGGCGTGTATAAATGGGTAAGATTTTCAGAAAATGTACAATTGGCAGCTGTAAACATTTAATAAATTCTGCTAAATTAGGCTGCAATTTGGTCAATACTTGGTAAATTCGAGTATATTCAGCAGTGCATTGATTCTAGCAATCTGTTTGGTTAGGTTGAACTATATTTTGAACTTTATTGTCGTCTGAAATTTCGGTTATTGGAGAGGATTGGTGAAGTTGAATTGTACATTTTCTGAAAATCTGACCCATACACTCTGACAGCATCACTTTTGTTGTTCTATCGTCGGTATTGACCGTTGTTTTGATATTGGAACCGATGTGTATTGAACCATTTATGTAACGCTGTATGACTGCGGTGTCATGTGACCCCTAGAATACGATATGAATAACATTTATATCATCAATATTGGGCCTGCTGTGGATATTGATGTCAATAGGGAATGACATTTACATCGATATGTTGTGACATTTACGTCAATACTGTTGGTCTGATTGTCACTCCTAAAGGCGAACAATGAATAGAGCACATGTATTGCCTTGTTAAATTCCTAAACGGGAAATTACTCTGACGGTACGAATCGTTATTTCCAAAGTCCTGAAAACAGTATTGCAGGACTTTTGATGGTATGTACTACCAACGAGTTTGAAACAGAACTCGTTGGTAGTACCATTGGAGGAATGTTGGAGTATGGTATCCCTTATATTAGTCAACTATACTGCCCCTATACAGTACTAAAGCAGAACTGTATAGAGATGGACACGGCTATAGATATCCCTGAGTTATGATATCCATTGTATACATGTCTTACAGCTTCAATTTAAATTATGGCATATCATCTGATAATAAAATATCAGAACATGAGCCCTGTACAGTATTTGATATTTCACATTAGGACATGCAGGGGTATATATTTCAACAGTCACCCAGGCTAAAGTCTAAGATTAGGTTAGTATATCAACTAAACAGTCTAGGCCCAAAGATGAGAGAGTCCCTTCAGACGGAGGAAAAGCCTCAAACCGCAAAGTACCATTATAACCGATTAGCGAAGTAGGCGTCCAATCACTGACATACCATTCTTTAATATCTGATCTGAGGGTTTGGGCCTACCTAGAGTAAAGTTTACAATGAGTGTCCCATTGTCAACTCTGACAGAACCCTGTAAAATGGTTGTACCACTGTTTGACAGTTTAATATAAATTTACATGGGGAAAATTAACAAGCGTGCAAACTTGAAGGGACTCCTAATTCCCTGAGAGCACTACAACTAAACAGTGGTGAGCACAGTGGCGAGCACTCTTTCACTCTTTTATTACATTTTTCCTCCACTTGTGACGGTGGCTGTTGCCATCACGTATCAATCCTATGCAAATAACCCCAGGGGGAAAGGCTTAAATCAATACTCTCTACTTGCTATGCTGAATTCTTCTCTGCCTGGCCGAGTATTTAGTGTGATAATTGCTGGCTGGGTGTGTGGGCTAGTTGGCAGTCTAGGCCCAAAGTTGAGAGAGTCCCTTCAAACGAAGGGAAAGCCTCTCGCCTCTGGATTTCGTGGATACTAACCTATACATGTACATACCTTAGCCATTCCTTTACTGAAGAACGATTTCCTTGGTATTATGTGCTTTAAAAGTATCTCCATAAAAAGACACCGTCTAAGCCCAAAGTTGAGAGAGTCCCTTCAAACGAAGGGAAAGCCTCTCGCCTCAAACTGCAAGTGCCATTATAATTCCATTAAGACCGCAAAATGTCATTATATTCCCATTATTAAGACGCCTAGTTCTAGGCCAGGAAACCTATTAGCGAAGTAGGCTGACATGCTATTCTTATCTGATCTGAGGGTTTGGGCCTAGAGTGTTGGGGTGTTATTTTTATCCCTGGACTATAGAGCAATAGTCTTGTAGGTAATATGATGCGTATAAAGTAAGACTATTTCCCTGGACAGTGGGACAACAACGCACTGGGGTTTCTTAGGATTGCTGTTTATCAATCAGCACTATATTACCTAGAATAATTAAGGAACATTCAAGCATGCTCGTTATCAAATCACATTGGACATTTCGGACATCTTCTAAATAATGATGTAGTTAGAATACACGGTTTAGTTCCCATTATATTAGCGGAGTGGTTGTGATGGAAGCTTTGATTCCCAAGAATAGCCAAGTAAATCATTGAATTCTGCGTAAGGTATGATATCCTCACACACATATATACAAGGGTCAGATTTTCAGAAAATGTACAATTCACCTTCATAGATATGCCTAATATACTCGCATTTACCTAGTATTGGCCAAATTACAGCCTAATTTAGCAGAATTTACTAAATGCGTAGAGCTGCCAATTGTACATTTTCTGAAAATCTGACCCTTTAGTGAACTGAGAACCTTTCAGCTGGGGATGCTATAGCTTTAATTATCTCTCTCGTGCAAATATTATTATCAACAAACATATTCCCATCATACTCGGAGTATGGAGGGTATATTCTGTGTTTGTATTAGGCCCTACTCCAAATCTACCTGACCTTTTCCTCTATTAGCTTAACAGGGTTTTAAATGGACCTTATGAACCCAGTGTCAGTGGTATTATTAACCCAGTGTCAGTGGTCATTTCGCCTTTGTGACTTCATCTGGTATTAATAGTGACTCGATATCATATTGCCGTCTAGCCATGACTTCTGCTGTCAACACAGTGTCACACCACTGTCAACCACTGTCACATAATACACTAGTACCAGAGCATACACTCAGCATCACTATTGTTGTTCTATCGTCGGCATTGACCGTTGTTTTGATATTGGAACCGATGGACATGAGACTGTATTGAGCATACGGGTCAGATTTTCATACAATGTACAATTGTCAGATGTGCATTAAGTAAATTCCGCTAAATTAGGCTGCAATTTGGTCAAGTTGAATTGTACATTTTCAGAAAATCTGACCCTAAAACGTCAGGTGTATTTGGTATCACTGTCCCACCATCTGGATACGACCAATTCCTCTTCCCGCATTCTCTAGGGAAAGCTTTAATAGATTTTCAATAGTAGCCAGCAGATGTGTGCAATTAACACCCAACTAACCCCCATCCACTGACCCACAATCACGAGTTAGCATTCCATTACAGCCGGTTTAATAGGCCTCTATACAGGTAGACCCACCCACCCTTCGGGCCCCGGGCATGACCTACAGTCAGGTCCAGACGGCAACATTCCTCAATTCCACATCTAGCGATAAGCTTAACCACAAGGCTAAGACTAAGGCTAAAAGTGTTAATGACCCCTAAAACTTCGGGGTCCAAAACTGCCTTCTGAACCTAACTGCATAAAAAAGTGCCTTTCTGGCTCTTTTTCTGTCTCTCTGTCTCCCTTCTTCTCTATCTCTAATTCCTGGGTAAGACTATAAAGTGCCTTTCTGTCTCTTTTCTCTGTCTCTCTCTCCCTTCTTCTCTATCTCTATTTCCTGGGTATGACCATAAAGTGCCTTTCTGTCTCTTTTCTCTGTCTCTCTCTCCCTTCTTCTCTATCTCTATTTCCTGGGTATGATCATAAACTGCCTCCCTCTCAGCTCTCCCTGCGTAAGACCATAAAGTGCCTTTCTGTCTCTTTTCTCTGTCTCTGTCTCCCTTCTTCTCTATCTCTATATCCTGGGTATGACCATAAACTGCCTCCCTCTCAGCTCTCCCGCCCTTGATATAACCATATTAAATGTGTTGATAGGGCGTAAAGCAACCAATCTCACTCACTCCCTCCCTCCCAGCTCTCCCGCCCTTGATATAACCATATTAAATGTGTTGATAAGGGCGTAAAGCAACCAATCTCACTCACTTTTTTCAAAAATAAAAATATCAAACCACTAGTGTTTACATTCATTAGAATCACCTTGATCTCCTCTTTTCAAATATGGTAACATCTCAAAATCCATTTTTTGTGCCTCATGCGTCCACGTTGCGTCTCAGACCACAACAACAACAACAACCAACAAGTCCTCATCACCACGACAATCTTCTATACTACTTACATGAACTTGGAGGATGTCCCGTTCATATCGACGATGATCTGCCGTTTCTCCACGACCCTCACTTGCTCCCGGGTCGTGGTGGTCATCTTGCTCTCACTACTCGAGCTCGTATTCACCACGTTAGTACTCTCCTCCTGCTGCTCCTCCATGGTCGCCGACGATCTCGTCGTCGTCGTCTCTTCAGTCGTACTCGTCTGAATCTGAGACTCGAGTGCTTGCTCCATTGCAGATGTATCTTCCGCCATTGTAATAGTGAATTATTAATCCAATTCTAGAGGCTATGTGATGTGGCAGTAGACAGCCTGAGAAGTGTGGGTTAGTGTGTGTATTGTAGTATAAGGCAAGTTGAATTGGTCGCTTTCAACTGAGATTTATATCCCAAATGCTTAGATTGAAGCCTATGTAGGTGTGTTGTATATGTACTGGTACTCCGAGTCCGAATATTAAAGCTGAATCCGATATAATAACAACACAAGTCTAGAGCTCACTCCGTGCTTTAGCTAGCTTTCAGGCCTGGCTGGCAGTAGCAGCTGCGCAGACTGTGGTATGGTGAAAGAGAGCGCCCCCCAGAAGAGGGATTATTATTGTGGGGGTGGTGGGTTGTTGTGTGTGTGTGTGTGGGTGGAGGTGGGGGCTAGGAGCGTGCGTGAGTGTGCTAGGTCTAGTAGCTAGCACACTGACTATAGTAGCAGGCCAACCTCCGAGGGCGGTGTAATGGTAATGTATGCGAATGGCCTTGTGAACGATGGATGGATGGATGGATGGATGGTTGGGAAGCGATGTTATGTTTGTAAAATGGTGGAGGTGGAAGAAGATGGTCGTGGATTAGTATTTACGGAGAGAAATACCACCGCCGACCGACAAACTGACACTGACAGTCGTAAAACGCGCGCGACAGAAATGCTAGTCGCTGTCTCTCTTCCTCCCTGTCTCTCTTTCTCTGTAGTATATGGAGCAGTATACTACCCCACACATATAATAAACACTTCAGTTCCACAGCACTATTATGTATAAGCTCTTATTAGAACGGTACTCCAGTTGAATGAATGTACGGTAAGCTCTAGCAGTGTTAATCCAATGCGTTATAATACTTCCCAAGTCACAACAGCTGAATGCAAGCTTCAGCTTATAGGTATAGGTAGTCCAATACAATAGTACTTGTAGTATACTCAAGTCAGCTTGCACAGACTATATAATATAGACTGGGTCTAATATGATCCTTTCCTAGGTTGCTGTTATTGTAGAATACCGTACGTATTATATATACGACGATCTCCAACACAAGGCTCCTGTTTTCTCTTCGCCAGCTAAACACTCTCGTGTCTCACTCTCAGAGCATCACTGGTGATGATGGTGATATTCCAAAGGCTTGTAGTTCAGCAGAGAGAGCTTGGTAAAGTTTCAACTTCTCTCTCGTTGATCGTCGCTCGTCGATCGTCTGGGTCTGACACAGACTGTACTAGTCTGTCAGTCTCTCTGTCAGTCTCGCAGAATCCTTCGTACTACTGTGTGGACGACGGATTGTATAGGTTGCAGACTCTCTCTCTCTCTCCCTCTCTCTCTCTGTGACTCTGTCACTCCACCTCGCGGTGCCCCAGCCGTGGTGGAAGCTTGCGTGCAAAGCCGGGCTATTGGGCGAACTTAATCGTCATCAATGTAGGGGGTTCTGTCACATAAAACTCCAACTTTTCCCCGGTTTATTGTTCATAACATTCTTTGATTTGATGTACTTGGTGGTGTAAAGTGCAGGGTGTTACAGGGCGGTTGTTTGTAGCGATGGAAAAGCGATGAATGCAGGGAATTCCCGCGTGCGCACGACATCAGCTGTGATGCTTGCCACCCACTGACCTCATTTTAGTGGTATGACCCAGTCAGAGAAGGGGCGGGCGGTGGGAGGGCGGGAAAGCTGTGGGGGCGCCAGATGGGGGTTTCCCTTTTCGCGCGCTTACCGGCGTGAGTCAGGTGAATGAATCCTGTACAGGCAGAGTTGGCAAACTTTAAATTTATATACAAAAAATATAGAATCATAGGTAGAAAATATTTATCAAAGTATGTTTTATATGAAAAGATCTTTAATTGTTCTCGATGATTCAGTTTATTTCGTATGTAGTATAAGAATAATAATATTCTCCCCCCCTTCCTCTTCCTCCCCCTCCTCCTCCTCCGACCCTCTTTTGCTCCTCCTCCTCCCCCTCTCCCCCTCCTCCTCCTCCTCCTCTTCCCCTCCTCTTCCCCCTCCCCTCCTTCTCCCCCTCCTTCTTCCTCCTCCCCACCTCTCCTCTCCCCTTCCTCTTCTCCCTTCCCCTTCTCCCCTCCTTCTTCCTCGTCCCTCCCCCTCCTACTCCTTTCATCCCCCTCCTTCCTCCTCCTCTTCCTCTTCCCCTCCTCCTCCTCCCTTCCTCTCCCATGTCTTCCTCTTCCTCCTCCTTCTCCTCCCTTCCTCTCCCAACTCCTCCTCTTCCTCCTCTCCTCCTCCCCCTCCCTGCTCCTCCCCTTATTCCTCCCCTTCCCCTCCTTCTCCTCCTCTTCCTCCCCCTCTTCCTCCCCCTCTTCCACCTCCCCCCTCCTCCACCTCTCCCCCTGCTCCCCGCCTCCCCACGCGCCTCCCCCCTCCTCCACGCCGCACCTGCCTGTCTAGACAGGTGATCACTGGCTGTGTACCGTCGTCATGGTGCCCACACAAGCCTCCACCAGCAGCAGCAACCTCTCAGGAGGAGGAAGAGGAGAAGGTGGCGGCGGAGGAGATGGAGGAGGGGAGGCGGTGAGGGATCCAATGATCCAAACACAGGAGGCAAAGGTAGATGCTAACTAGCATCAACGTCTAGCACCTGTATAACCACACTAAACAGTCTAGGCCCAAAGTTGAGAGGGTCCCTTCAAACGAAGGGAAAACCTCTCACCTCAAACCACAAAGTGTCATTATAATTCCATTAAGACCGCAAAATGTCATTGTATTCCCATTTAAACGCCGAGTCCTAGGCCAGAAAACTGATTAGCGGAGTAGGCTGACATGCAATTGTTATCTGATCTGAGGGTTTGAACTTAGAGTGTAAATGAATGGTATCCTTTATTGTTACACTATACCATATAACTCACTTTAAAATATGATCATTGAAAGGTTTATGGTATCCTTGTATCCTTGTTCAAACACCATGTTTTGGTTAAGGTGGACCTGGAAGGCAGAACCAATTTCCATGTATAACTCTTTTTTTATTTTTCCATGTATAACTTGTATGACCTTGGAAATAAAAATATGCTGCATATATGTTGTATTATATGTTATATGCTACATGTTGCATTGACTATTTATTTCATAACACTTGAATGGATAGCAATTTAACTTGAACTTGTACTCCTACTTGGCAACACATGAAAATAATCGTAAAATTATGCGTATTTTTGTAAATAATTCAAATATACAAGGCCAATAAAAAACATTTTAAATAGACATTTTTTCTGGTTATATTTCCCCACATGTATACACACATTAATCATAGTACGTTATAAGAGTGATGTAAATCAGTATTAGTGACTTTATGTGAGTCGTAGGTTGATAACCGATTTGTCAATCTGTCCTTATTTTAATTGCAATGTCTTTTACATAGTATATATACACTATACTTATGATATATGATAATATGATATAGTACAAATAGAAAATAGATAGAGTTAGGTAAATCATTTGATGTGTCAGGATCTTCTGAGAAAACCTATGTAATGTTGTATAATGTTGATTTCATGATAAAACCATTTGAACTAATTTAGTTACTGTGCATTATAGAGATACACACTACTTCAGGAATAACGTAAAATGAACTTTAATTTGACTTTTATTCAATTTGACCATGGATTGGATGCGATCGAATTAACCCTCAACCTCCCACCTTCTCAACATTCTTGGCAGACCTCATGTAGTTATCACACATATGTCTAGGTCGGCTAATAGATTATGTAATTATATATATATAGCTCCCCAAGCTAAACATTACTTTAATAATTAATTAGGGTCATTAACACCACATTAAATTATTCATATATTGCGGGCATGCAATGTGGGTTCTTATTGTAATCGAGCTGGAACATGTATGTGATGTGTTTTTAGGAAAATGAGTCACAAGTCGCCAAAAATGGATTTTGAGATATCATCATATTTGAAAAGATGAGATCAATCCGATTGTAATGAATGTAAACAGTAGAACATCTATAATAAGTATTTCTATATTCAAAGTTTGATATTTTCATTTTGAAAAAAGGTATGCAATATTTCTGGGTGGGCCATTACCAGTAAAGTAATTACATGATGACCTCTGAAACATATGGATATATTTAATACACTGTCTTTAGATTATGTATGTATGTATTCATCTACCATCTACTAGTAAAGTGACACTTTGACAAATATTAATTTTGCGACTTGTGACTCATTTTCCTGGAACACATCACATACTGAATATTAGATGCCCAACAATAAATGATAAACATCGCTATATATTGTAAAGCAGTTTTGTTATGCCCAGGTTAGAAGACAAACACTTGGATGCGAGCCCACATCAGCAGGAGGGTATACAGCCTTAGGTCCAAACCCTCAGACCCTTTCCCATTGAACCCCGCCCCTTCTCTCCACCCATTCATTTCAGTCTTGTCCCTCACCCCTTACCCCTTACCCGCCCCCCCCCCCCCACCAATACCTTAAACCTCTTCAGTCCCACTCAATCCTTCTATAGCCCATTCACCCCCTTTGTCCTTCCTCTCCTCTTCTTCCTCCCCTCCTCTTCCACTTCCACCTCCAACCGCCTTCACCTCTTCCTTCCCTTTCTCCTTCCCTTTCTCCTTCCCTTTCTCCTTCCCTTTCTCCTTCCCTTTCTCCTTCCCTTTCTCCTTCCCTTTCTAGCTCTTTCTCCCTCCCTCTCTTACGCCCGTTTCGCCCCTTCCTTTTCCTCCCTCCTCCTTTCCTCCCTCCTTTACTCCTTTCCTCCCTCCTTCTCTCCTCCTCCTTTTTCTCCCTCCTCCTGTCCTCCCTCCTCCTCTCTTCCTCCTTTCCTCCCTCCTTCTCACTTCCTCCTTTCCCCCCCTCCTACTTTTCCTCCCTCCATCTCTCTTCCTCCTTTTCCTCCTTCCTCCTTTTCTTTACGTTTTCCATTATTGTATGTGTTTAAATATCATATTATCGGTAATAGTTTTGTAATTCGGGCTGCTCTGAGAATATTTGTACCTGTGTATAAAAATGTTAATTGTCCAGAATAAAATATTTCTAAATCAAAATCTTTCCTCCCTCCTTTCCTCCCTCCTTTCCTCCCTCCTTTCCTCCCTCCTTTCCTCCCTCCTTTCCTCCCTCCTTTCCTCCCTCCTTTCCTCCCTCCTTTCCTCCCTCCTTTCCTCCCTCCTTTCCTCCCTCCTTTCCTCCCTCCTTCCTCCTTTTAAATCTCCTCCTCCGCTTCCTTTCCCACCCCCTTCCTTACAAGTGCCCCCCTTACCCCCCCCCCCCCCCCCCGCGCCAACCTGTGTTCTCCCTCACACGGAGTGAAGGTTGTTTCAGGGCAACAAGAGCCTCAAGGCACACAAGAACAGGTTCAAAACAGACTCAGTGCCTTTCTTCCTCCTCAAAGCTTCTTTGTTTATCGTCGTCCTTAGCCTAAGGACTACATAGCGGCCTTAATGGTGGTGAACACAAGCTATTATTAATTAACCCAGCCCCAGAGTCTAATTAGCTGTATGAGTGCTTGTATGATAACATAACAGCTTACAGCTAAAATGTTGTTTTATGGGTTAAAGAAACTTTGGTTTCTCACAAATTAAATGAGTGGTGCATAATCTCAACTTGCGGTTGAAGGTGAAGGAAGGAAATGTGTGTTTAGGGCCAGATCGTCAGAAAATGTACAATTGACAGCTCTACACATTGATCAAATTCTGCGTTATGTTAAACTGTATTTTGAACTTCATTTTTGTCTTAAATTCGGTATATTTGAGAGGATTGGTGGAGGTGAATTGTACATTTTCTGGTGATTTCACCCATATATTGAACTAACTTTAGAAGGTGATAAAGTAGATCCTGGAGGAAACTAATCATTGGTAGGTGTGAGAATTGAAGTTTTTCAAATTCACACTCCCAGATGAATAATTGAAAAGTTGAAAAGTTTTATTACTCGTGTAGATTTTTATTCTGTAATTAGCGTGGAGGTAAACAAAATACAACAATATGTAAGTTGGTCATTTGACCTCACATTTATGTTGTGTATATAATTGATAAGAATGTCAGTTTAATACCAAAGAGGCTTATAAAGACTTAAATAATTATTATCATTATGTATTTGATTTGTAAACTTTTCAATTGAATTCCATGAGAACATCCATCATGAAAGATGAAATTGGTCTCAATAAAATTCATTAAAAAAACTATTATCCTTCATAATTGCTAGATTGCTAGAGTCAATACAGTACAACTATTGGCCAAATTGCAGCCTAATTTAGCAGAATTTACTAAATGTGTACAGCTGCTAATTGTACATTTTCTGTAAATCTGACCCATTTGCATAAGAGATGTGACTCTCTATCACTTTTATAATCTTTGTCAGGCTTGCGAAACGTCCTTTTGTAAGCACGAACAGCAAACCAAACGTTAGCCAATGTACGCAACCTTTCACTGCACTGATCTTCATACATAACAGCTTCTACGCTGAGTGACATTCTTCCCAGCCATTTCTTATCTCATCTCTGATCCACTTTTTGTGAGACTGATCTTTAGCTCTTGTTGCAGTGGTTTCATACCACACGCTGAGATTATGTCACATTGCGTGGCAACAAATAGGCGGGTCAGATTGTCAGAAAGTGTACAATTGGCAGCTGTACACATTTAGTAAATTCTACTTAAATAAGGCTGCAATTTGGCCAATACTAGGTAAATTCGAGTATATTTGGCATTGCATTGATTCTAGCAATCTGTTTGGTTAGGTTGAACTGTATTTTGAACTGTAGTTTCGTCTGAAATTGGGGTTATTTGAGAGGATTTGTGAAGGTGAATTGTACATTTTCTGGTGACTTCACCCAGGCAATCCCTCATAGAGTGTGATGCAATTAAAGGCACCCCTATAAGCAATTAAAGGCGCCCCTATAAACAATGGTTGCGCTTTGCTAATTGGCGCTGTCCTTATTGTAGCTTATTGTGACACATCCAAGAACGTTTACATCTTGGGCCTGACAGCGAGAAGTGTACGATTGGGGGTGTGCTGTACACTAGATTCAAAGTATTTGATTCTGCGGAAAGACATTAGCCCCCCCCCCCCCTCCCCCCTCCCCCCCTCCCCCCAAAAAACCAAATAGGTGTGTTTCCGATTTATCTGGCTGAAAACTAGGTAGGGGGTGGTAACATTTTTTTTTTTATTTTTTTTTTAGGAAACCACCTCCCAGGAACTAAAAAAAATGTCTATGTTGTAACAATAGTTGTTTTAAACATGGGAAATGTGCTTTTTGGCAGTTCCGATATAGGGAAAACCCGTTTTCCTGCTTTTATAAGCTTTTTTGTCAATAAATCCCAACAAAGTAAGATATGTTTTAAAAAAATCAGGTATGGTAAAAAAGATTTTAGGTAGGGGAAGGTTTTTCTAGGTAGGGGTGGGGGCGGGGTGGGGGGTGGGGTTAAATCGGAAACACCCTTATTTGAGGGGGGGGGGGGGGGCTTACATCAAGTTGATGTTATTCTCAATGATCACAGATATATTATTTATCTCATGAGTTTTATACATTGATTAAATAGTTTTAACATTCCCATTATCACAGCTTTGGTACATTATTTCAATAAATAAAAAAAAGTAAAATATGAATAACCCCTGGAGAAAGTCTAAACTATCAACTCTCTATATATATGACGGTCTAGTTATGCTATTTTTTATTTGGGGAAGGTTTTACGAAAAAATTTTAAAGAGTCTGATAAATATATGCAATCTAATTGAAACTTGTAATTTCTTTGTGTTTTCTAAATTCCAACTAAAACTTGGTATTTGACTATCTTGAAAGTTCAAATGAACCTTGCAGATCCCCAAATCCTCAATCCAAAGGTCCAAACCCTCAGATCAGATAAGAATGGCATGCCAGTGATTGGACCCCTACTTCGCTAATCAGTTTCCTGCCCTCTGTTTAGGCGTTCTAATGGGAATATAATGACATTTTGCGGTCTTAATAGAATTATATTGGCAATTTGCGGTTTGAGGCGAGAGGCTTCTCCTCCGTTTGAAGGGATTCTCTCATCTTTGGGCCTAGACTGCAGACACATAATGACATGTATTTTATAGGGTCTATTGGTTGTCTTCTCACCCAAGTCTGTACCAAAAAGGTTTTCAGTTTGTGGAACTGAAAAAGCAAACAATTAATTATACATGGTTGAGAACGGTTGCGCTAGACGCCGACTACTTATAAATAACTTAGCATTTAATTAATCCATCAATTATAAGGCTAAATATAGACGGTGCATGGCAGACAGGCTCAACCAGCGAGATGTAATACTCCATCTCCGCCTTCTCACACAACTGAATCCAACCTAGGCCCTGAGTTGAGAGAGTCCCTTCAAACGAAGGGAAAGCCTCTCGCCTCAAACCACAAAGTGCCATTATGATTACATTAAGACCGCAAAATGTTATTATATTTCCATTGAAAGGCCTAGTCCTAGGCCAGGAAACCGGTAAGCGAAATAGGCGTCTGCTCACTGACATACCATTCTTATCTGATCTGGGGGTTTGGACCTGGAGTGAATTGCCCAGCTGTATTGTGTAAAACGATCAATAACAAATCATTTAAACTAAAATTCAACTGATATAAATAATATAGACAGGTGCATGTAATACTCCTTCTCCGCCTTCTCACACAACTGAATCCGGTCTAGGCCCTAAGTTGACAGAGTCCCTTCAAATGAAGGGAAAACCTCTTTCCTCATACCACAAAGTACTTAACCACTTAATACCGCGAAATGTTATTATATTTCCATTGAAAGGCCTAGTCCTAGGCTAGGAAACGATTAATGAAGTAGGCGTCTAATCACAGACAACTGAATTCTGACCATATTGCCGAGCTGTATTGTGTAAAACGATCAGTAACCAATCATTTAAACTAAAATTTAACTGATTTAAATGAAGAGAATAAGTTTTACCTATTCAGATTTTAAACATTGATATATATTTGCATGATAAACTTGGAAATGCTTTTGCTGAATATATCAACAGGTGCTTGAATAGGGGACCATTCTAGCCTCAGAAGCCAATCAGATCGGTATGCTAATGGATTTCCTACCCTGGAGTAGCCCAATACTACCAACCGTCCTAATGGGATTATATTAGAATTTTGCAGTCAGTGTCCTTCTGTTTGGAGGGATCTGATAGGCTCTGAGCCTAGACCGTTCACCGTCTTGGATTTTGATTCGCATGCATGGAATTATATATGGGAGTTGGTTATCAGATTTTTTGAAAAAAACACTATATACGTCCATCGTGACATATCTTTCAATATTCCAATGTAAATAAACATGATAATATCATGTATTCTGTATACGTAGTAGGAAAAAACCTCAAACCCAGCAGTAATACGCTGGTAGCGGAAATGTGCATCTAATTGTAATTTAACAAGAAAGACCCGACTCGGAATTTACCGAGATTGTTGGGCAAACGAAATAATTATGTATAATTAGCATATTGTTATATCATGTGTGTTATATTAACACACTCATTTACAATTATAAACACATCTGTGATACCATCTTGCATATGATGACCAAGAATGTGAGGTTCCACTGTATATTTGCAGAATCTTAAAGTCTCTGTTATCATGGAACAATCTACGCCTGGTGAGAGAACTGGCGGTGGTGGTAGTGGTGTTAGAGAGTGTCCCATATTTGCAGTGATAATTCATCATAATTGAATTGGGCACAAATGGCCATGGCTGGATGTGTTCGCTACGACTGAGCTCACAAAAAGAACAGTTTGCTATCACTCAATGTCTCTCACTGCTCGAGCCTGACGTTATTATGCGGGTGGGGGCCATCCATGAACACTCCCAGTTTCTCCTTCTCTTCCTCCTCCTCCTGCTCTTGCCTCTCTCAGTCTGATCAAGCTCTTAAATCATCTCTCTCTCACTCTCTTTTCTCTCTCTTTCCTTCTCTCTGTCTCTCACTCTCACTCTCCCTCTCTCTCTCTCCCTCTCTCTCTGTGTTTATCTCTTTTTCTCTCACTCTCACTCTCTCTTTTTCTCTCACTCTCACTCTCTCTTTTTCTCTCACTCTCTCTCTCTCCTTCTCTCTCTCGTATAGTAAGTGAGTTAAAACAGACCCCAGTATATAATATGTATCTATTCAGAATTCTACAGATAAAAATAATTTCAAAGCATTTTTATATCAAGCACATCAAAAAACATCTCAGCATTTGCCATTTAGTACTTCATAAATAATGACTACATTTCTGAAATTATTTCCAGGTTTTCCAGTATGTTCCCTGACTACAGGGAATATAACAAATTTAATCCGAAGGAAAAAAAAACAGAAAAAAACCTTCAACACTCATTGTAGTAACTAGTGTTGGAGGCCTTACATGTATGGACAAGTGATTGGAACACTTAGTGGAACATTTAGTGCTTCAGTAGTAGAAGGCAGGGTAAGATAAACATGTAACTATACAGTCTAGGCCCAAAGTAGAGAGAGGTCCCTTCAAACGAAGGGAAAGCCTCTCGCCTCAAACCGCAAAGTGTCATTATAAATCCATTAAGACCGCAAAATGTCATTATATTCCCAATAAAACACCGAGTCCTAGGCGAGAAAACCTATAAGGGAAGTAGGCTGACATACCAGACTTTAATATCTGATCTGAGGGTTTGGGCCTAGAGTGTGATCTAAGGGTTTGGACCTAGAGTGTGATCTGAGGGTTTGGACCTAGAGTGTATAGGGAGAATAACAAATTTAATCCGAAGGGGAAAAAACAGAAAAACATATTGTAGTAAACTAGTGTTGGAGACGTGTAATGTATGACAAAGTGATTGGAACATTTAGTGGAACACTTAGTGGAACATTTAGTGCTTCAGTTGTAGAAGGTAGAGTAAGATAAACAGGTGCCAGGCACATTATTAGAGTTAATTAGCTCAGTAAGATTGTCATCGTACAAACACCAGGTTATCTCACATACCCATCATCCTACTATTGCTTTACCAATACACGGGTCAGATTTTCAGAAAATGTACAATTCGCCTTCCCCAATCCTCTCAAATAATCAAGAATGAGCTTCAAAATGCAGTTTAACATAACAGAACTGATGCTTTAAATCAATGCGATACCAAAGATATTCCCGGTATTCATCATTTTTAAGCCTAATTGAGGAGAATTTCCTAAATGTGTAGAGTTGCCAATTGTATATTTTCTGAAAATTTGACCCATACATAGTAAACATGGCATTTCCAAGGTCTATCGTCGGTTTCTTAAATGTGGAACCTTGATACAGTGTTTTATTCAGTTCAACAACGGATCTTCATTCAAAAGACCCATATATAAAAGGAACATTTCATAATACACCACACAAACGATTCTTGACAGGTATGATACGTGATTGGACGCATACTTCGCTAACCGGTTTCCTGGCCTAGGACTCGGCGTTGTAATGTGAATATAATGATATTGTGCAGTCTTAATGGAATTATAATGGCACTTTGTTGATTGAGTCAAGAGGCTTTCCCTTCGTTTGAAGGGACTCTCTCAACTTTGGGCCTAGACTGAATACTATCATATGATCCATGTGTACCCATTTTGACGTAGACCACAGTGAGAGCCGTAGTTATAGATCCATGTGGTACAATGTGATACGGGCGGGATCATGATAACAAAGCATGGGAAGACTGATTGCACAGCCCCATGCAGCCATGCTGGAGGAGGGTGGAGCCATCTAGTGGTAGCTGATGGTACCTCACCCTGCTCTGGCCTACCCCTACTCTAGGCAATACACGTGGTGAAATCGCCAGAAAATGTACAATTCACCTTCACCGATCTTCTCAAATAACCCAAATTTAAGACAAAAATAAAGTTCAAAATACAGTTCAACCGAACCAAACAGATTGCTAGAATCAATGCAATGCCGAATGTACTAATCTATATCTATAGTCTGAACCACCATCCCTTATATTTATAATATTAGCAATCAATTAAACATATAACAGGACACAGTGAAAGTACCAAGTGAGGGTGTAACTGTTGAATCATTATTCTGAATAAAGATTTTGTTTTAAAAAAGTGGGTACAATGTATATCGATAGCATAGCTGTTCAGGGCCCAACGAAACACAATTCAACCAGTGAGAGTGCGTCTTCAAACGGAGGGAAAGCCTCTCGCCTCAAACCGCAAACTGCCATTTTGATTATATGGCATTATAGTCCCATTAAAACGCAAGGAAGGCAAGGAAACCGATTAGCGAAGTAGGCGTCCAATCACTGACATACTATCATACCATTCTTATCTGATCTGAGGGTTTGGAACTAGTATATTTAGAGTGTAAATGCATTGTCTTGTATGTGAGCTATTGTGTATTGTTGATATGCTGATGCTACGTCGATTTTTATATTATTAAGTGATGATGTTTTTTGTTTGCTTTGGAATTTATAAATGCATCCATTTTGAAGCTTCAAATGTGAAATTCCTACATAAAACTTTACCTTGGTCTTGAGTTTACCTCATACCTTCATAGATCTGGTAACAGGATGTGACACTTACCTGAAAATATAAAAGAGAAACATAATTAAAAATGAGAATAAAATAGAAAATAAAATGATTTTAATTAAAATGGTCTTGACGATTCGATCATGTATGACTGCAAAGTGCCATTATAATTCCATCAAGACCGCAAAATGTCATTAAAACGCCGAGTCCTAGGCCAGGAAACCTATTAGAGGTAGGCTGACATACAGTTCTTATCTGATCTGAGGGTTTGGACCTAGAGTGTCCTGAATAAAACCATGTTAAAACAGAAGATTGTCATTCATTTAAGCCCTCAACAACTAAACATTATCTAAAATTAAAAGTGCATCCATCCAGTACAACCCATAGAACTGATATGTGATTTGTTAATTTCGGGAAAATGAGTCACAAGTCACAAAAATGATTATTTTTCCAAAGTGATTTACTCACAGGATCTCTTTGTAGGAATGTTCTGATATTTGGGGAGTTCAGTTAGTTGAGTCATATCAATAGATGTACTAAATTTCAAGATCGTGTTTAAAATATATCCTTGCGATTTGAAGGTCATTCTTTGGAGTATATTTAGTTACTTTGCTGATAATTGTCCACCCAGAAATATTGCAAACGTTTTCGTTTTACTTATGACTCATTTTCCTGAAACACATCACATATGAGGATTGGTTACATGCGGAGCAATCTGTTCTAGGAATGTGTGTGTGTCAGATTTTCAGAAAATGTACAATTGGCAGCTCTACATATTAAGTAATTTCTCCTAAATTCGGCTAAAATAAATATGAATTTTGGATATGTCTGAGTATATTTGGTATCGCATTGATTTAAAGTATCAGTTCTGTTATGTTAAACTGCATTTGGAAGCTCATTTTTGTCTTAAATGTGAGTTATTTGAGAGGATTGGTGAAGGTCAATTGTACATTTTCTGAAGATCTGACCCATATACTTTACTTTCGATATTCCTAAGTAATATTTCCTTCGTATTATGTGCTTCAAAAGCATCTACATAAAAAGACAAATTATCAGACAGTGGGACAACAACGCACTGGGGTTTCTTAGGATTGCTGTTTAGTGTGGGTTATTTGAGAGAATTAGTGAAGGCGAATTGTACATTTTCTGAATATCTAACCCATGTATGACAATATATACATCCCATAAATAAACCTATCCAGTACAAGCCATAGAACTGATATGAGGATTGGGCACACGCAGAGCAATATGTTCTAGGAATGTATGTATGACAATATATGCCTCCCATGAGACCCCAACTCTCTCTAGGGATACTGCGCTGGTATGTCTAATTGGTTAGCGAGACGGCAGGGGGAGCTATAGAGCTTGCTGGGTGCGGGCTATATGCTGGTAATATCTGGGTGAAGTCACCAGAAAATGTACAATTCACCATCATCAATTCTCTTAAAAACCCACAATTTCAGACGAAAATAAAGTTCAAAATACAGCTCAACCTAACCAAACCGATTGCTAGAATCAATGCAATGCCGAATATACCCGAATTTACCTAGTATTGACCAAATTGCAGCTTAATTTAGCAGAATTCACTCAATGTGTAGAGCTATATATTTAAAAACTTTCACCCATTTTTGGGAAGAAAAATATTTTTTAGTACAGGTTTAGGTGAATACTGCCATGTCTACCTACTCAATGTGTACAGCTGCCAATTGTACATTTTCTGAAGATCTGACCCATATGCTGGTATGTCTAACATCTAGACAATAACAGTGGGTATAGACCGCTCTGTACTCACTCACTGACAATCTATTATATACACATGTATACCCAAACCTACGGGTGAGGATGTGGGTCAGAGAAAATGTGAAATCTACCACTCTACACGTTTATTTAATTGTGTTAAATTATGCTGATAAATGATGAATACTAGGCATATCTGAGTATGTATTGGTATTGCCTGTGGAGATCTGTGAAATGCACAGAAGGCTGTGGCTGTATAGAAAATATACGGTACTCTCTTTATCACCTTTTTCATTGATATGTAACTGTATGGAAATAATAATTGTACATACAATTGCGTTTATTAAAAAAAATCTGTTCGATTATTATATTTTGAATGTGTATTTTGATGTTTGTATATCTAAGGTTTATTTCCGGAATCGCGAACATATAAATAATAATAATAATGATGATAAATCAGTAATTTGACAGTGGAAAACGCTGCCTCTCGTTGGTGAAAACCATAGCTCTTCCTAGTAAAATGGAGTTGAAATTAAAAAAAATGAAAGTATAGTAATTAAGCTGGTAAAATGGGATTTTGAACCTTTTTTTCTATACTTTTATTTCTATCTCAGACGATTTGAATTGTTGCTACTATGTGTTACTTTACTAATGTTTAGAATTGGCCTTAATCAGTTAATGAATTGAAAAGAAAAGAAGAATTGTAAGAGCCCAGACGGCAGGTACAGAAAAATAAAGAATTGGAAAAAAAGAAACAAGATTTGGATTATTTGAGAGGATTGGTGAAGGCGAATTGTACATTTCCTAAGGCCTCACCCATACGTAACATATAGACCTTACATACACAGTGTGACAGAATGATGGAATCCCATGCTACTTAGGAGAAATGAGCCGCGTAATAACATAGGGAGCTAGTGTCATCAAGGTAGAGAAGCTCTAACCGCCAGCATGGGAGCAAGAGGAGGAGGAGTTGTGAGGAGTTGTATATATAATATATATACTAGCTATACCTGAGTATATTTTGTATTGCCTTGATTAAAACAATCTGTTTGGATAAGCTGTATAGTGAACCTCATTCTTATCTGAAATTAGGATTATTTGAGAGGATTGGTGAAGGTGAGTTGTACATTTTCCGGCGACTTCACCCATATAGGTTCCCATTTCCAGGTTAACACATTGTGTGCAGGGGAGGTGTGGGCCAAATGGTAGCGGGAGATAAGAACATGACCTTAGATGCCCCTCCTCCACCTCCACCCCAGACATGTACGGGTCAGGTCACCAGATAATGTACAATTGCCAACTCTACACATTAATGAAATTCTGCTAAATTCGACTGAAAAATGATAAATACTTGGTATATCTGAGTATATTCGGTATTGAGTTGATTCAAAGGATGTGTTTGGTTATGTTGAATTGTGTTTTGAGTCGGACTTTTGTATTAAATTTGGGTTATTTGGGAATGTTTCTAAATGTGAATTGTGTATTTCTGGCAATCTGACCCGTATATTGTATGGTAGACACACATGTAGTTAGTACGTGCTCACATTACTGAATAATCCATTAATCATTGGAGTAACAAGAAATGTTTCAGTAACTGATATATCCCTGAATAACCCCTTGCAACAGTTGTTCTCTGCAATAGGGGATTTGTATGTGCCACTGCGCATGTCTCTTACAGTGCATCCTGGGATGGATTCTGTTGAAATCTGACATACAAATATTTTGCAACGTTTTCATGGAAAATTATTTAAATTATGGAAAGAACGTTTTCAACAATGTCAGAGCTTTTTAAAAATGATCTATGTTAACCAAATGCATGATGGGAAAGATGGGGATTAGTGTTATGGAAACATGTAAAACACATGGATATTGTCATTAGAGCACCGATAAATATTCGAGGCAGATTTTTTTTATAGATTTTAGACCATGTACCATTAGTCACATAATGCCATGGGAATCAGGATTCAAAATGGTGGCTATGCAAATCCTCTATTGTTTACAAATATTGTTTTGTTTTTGAGTTTTGATATCAGCAAAACATTCCAAAATGTTGCACTATTCTCAGTTAGAGCCCAATGTAAATTAATCAATTGAAAATACATATATAACAAATCTATATGCAGGTACTATTATAAAAAAACTATTATAAAAAATAAAGACTGGTTTAAAAGCCTCACCCGACGTTGTGCCTAGTCATGACAGTCATATTAGAGCAATTTAATTTAAATAATTCAGATAAGACATTTAAGAACCTCTGTGCAATAGTAAATGTTCTTGATATACAGGTTTGGGAACTTTAACCCATTTTAGCTCAATCTAACCCAAAAGGTTGTTTCATATGATAGATATATAGCTTTCCCAATCGCCTGCAACTACCATGTTTAAAGGATGATTTATATACTAGTGTGACCACCAGGGGCTATAGAGAGACATGTCTGAATAGGGGAGTTGCATGTGCCACTGCGCATATCTGTTACAGTGCATGCTGGGATGGATTTGAGGAAATCTGACGTACAAATATTTTGCAACATTTTTATCGAAAATTACAAGAATGTTTTCACTAATATCATTTTATAAATGATCTATGAAAATCAAATGCATGATGGGAAATATGAAGCCTTATGTTATGGAACCATGTAAAACTCATGGATATTGACATTAGAGCATTAAAAAATATTCCATGCTAAACATGACATGTTTTCTATAGATTTTACACCGTACCCTTAGTCCCATAATTACATGCGAATCAAGATTCAAAATGGCGGCTATTCAATTCCCCTATAGGAGGAGGAGGAGGAATGCCATTGATTGAGTCATCCATTCACAGTTGGAGTGAACCCATCCGTCAGACCAGGGAGATCTGGGTGTGAGAGTATGTCTAATAACTCACTTTTTGGATCTGGATCAAGGCCTAGTGAAATTAAACAGTGATCCATGGCCCGGGTGCATGTTTTCAATATCAGCAACAGATGATGCGGCATCCATCATTCTGTTCCCATCGTGGCAATGTTCCCAGTGTAATGGGTCAAGTCGACAGTAAATGTACAATTCAACTTCACCAATCTTCTCAAATAACCCAGAATTAAGATAAAAATAAAGTTCAAAATACAGTTCAACCTAACCAAACAGATTGCTAGAATCAATGCCGAATATAGGACTACTCGAATTTAAGTATTGACCAAATTCCAGCCTGATTTATCAGAATTTACTAAATGTGTACAGCTGCCAATTGTACATTTTCTGAAGATCTGACCCATGTATGTGCATGCTAAAATGTTTAACACTTGTATCATATACTGATCTTTTTATTTATAGGATTTTAACAACTTTACTGGATGGTTAATGCATATATAGTGTGGTTTTCTGTTGGCATCGGAAGGAGATCATTACGTTAAAGTGCCAAACTTTCCATATCCTCTTCATACTTGTAACTCATTTGCAGTCTTGGCCCAATGATGAGTCCGGAAGGCCTCTCGCCTCAAACCACAAACTACCATTATTATTCCAATATGACCGCAAAATGTCATTATAATCTCAATAGAACGCCTAGACCTAGGCCAGGGAACCGATCAGCAAAGTAGGGGTCAAATCACTACGTCGTTTGAAGGTACTAAAACACGTGGAATGTATGGGCCATCATTGCGCTCAAATCAAACATGGCAGATATTAGCGCAACGTCAAAAAGAAGCGTCAACGTCAAATTTTAAGACTGTATAGAAAGCGCAGTAACCTATTCTATTGGACCGCTCTGGTTTCGCTCAGACTTTGCTTGTTAGGCCCTCTGGGAAAATAAAAGAGCGGATGAGCGGACCAAAATAGCGATTCAGTGGAATCGCACCTTAATTCTACAGGACCCACAGAGTTGTATGACAGAGGAATTAACACTGTGTACATAGACGAGTCTGACTATAATCCCCCCTGAGGCATACAGGTTCAGCTGGACCATCATCACTACCATTTGTCATACGGGTCAGATTTTTAGAAAATGTACAATTGGCAGCTCTACACATTTAGTAAATTCTGCTAGATTAGGCTGCAATTTGGTCAATACTAGGTAAATTCGAGTATATTTGGCATTGCATTGACTATAGCAATCTGTTTGGTTGTGTTGAACTGTATTTTGAAGTTTATTTTCGTCTGAAATTTGGGTTATTTGAGAGGATTGGTGAAGCTGAATTGTACATTTTCTGCAATTCTGACCCATACACTACTCTGGCTTACCACTCATCTATCAACATGTGCTATTTCTCTCAAAACAATCAACTATATAATTAGTTCTCTCTTAACTCAGGGTGAAAATGACCTACCAAGTCCTCTACTGAATATTAAGGTCTATTATTGTTTCGCATGGATTGTTTGAATATTGGTCTTTAATGAATAAACAAAAATGATACTTCCACACTTCATGCTGGTATCTACCTCAGTTTAACATTTTTCTGTTTATCTCCTGTGAAGTTTAATTCACTGTAGGCCCTACTGATATATTTTAATGTGACCAAAACAATCTCAAAACATTAAAGATTACTGTATCTCTCTGTTTATATATATATAATCGTTTGTATTTCTATAAAAACAGCAGGGCTTGAAAACACCTATGCAAATGCGTGGATACATGCCATTGTATTTCGTTGAATGGATCCACGCACGAAAATATGACCCTTTTTTAGCCTACGTCTAAGAAGCTTTCTTATTGGTTCATGTTATTGCACGCTCATGCTGTGATGTCATATGCCGTCCGTGCCTTCGTTGATTAACCAATCCGTAATACGCTTGTCTAGCGCTTATGTATCGAAAATCAATATGGTGGGTCATTGGAGCGAATCGAGGTAAATAAATAGTTTGTTTATTTTATTTTCATGATATGAGATTGTGGTATAAAAATAGGATGTAACTCAGTTAGTTTCTGACTTACTGTATATGATGCCCACTCGTTTTTTTCGACCAGGGATATTACTCGAAGCCTGAGGCTTCTTGTGACATCCCTGGTTGAAAAAACTTGTGGACATAATGTATAGTAAGTCAGAAACTAACCTTGTTACATCCTATCATACTATGTGATGTCTACCTGCTGTCAAAGTTTGGTACGTTTTTCACAAAAGTCCTCACTATTGCCATAACTGACTCGACCATATCATTTGTACCTAATTCCGACATGACATATTGATGTTGTGATGACAGGAATTAATAATATTTTGGGTTCTATATTCAATAAATGAATCCATTTTCAGGCCTCGAAGATAACATACTTAACGTATAGTACAAGATATTTGAATATTCAGTCAGTCAAATTAAAGTCAGTAATCCTCATTCATTTCATCCCTCATCTTAGCACTTTACTAATTCTAAATTTAACTGACTGAAATAGTATTGTGTACTAGTAAAGTAAACTACTACCTGTAACCCCCATACAATGACATAAGATACCGTTAATATCAGGACAACGAAAACCACATTCATTTATGTGAGCGTGTAACCGTTTAATAATTACCTGAATAAAAATATTTGAACAAAAAACAAATTTCACCTGTCCATGTAATGTTATCGAGTTGAGCCATTACCACAATGTAATCACTCTCTGATGAAGCCACACCCCTCGGCGAAACGCCAAACAATACATATGCTACAATGAATTTTCTGTGAGGTGTATTTTAATTGAGTTGATTCATTCCCTTCATCTCTGTTTAATAATTACCAGAACAAAAAATGTTTGAACAAAAACATAATTCCACCTGTCCATGTAATGTTATCATGTTGAGCCATTACAGCGACTCTACAAGGCACTGGGTGGCTGTACCACAGTGGAACACTGCCCCACATTAATGTCTACTCCAGTTTTTACTTCATATACGGGTCAGGTCGGCAGAAAATGTACAATCGCCAGCTCTACACATCCAATAAATTCTCCTAAATTAGACTAAAAAATGATAAATACTAGACATATTTATGTATATTTGATACAAGGAATCTGTTCAGTTAGGTTGAACTGTATTTTAAATGTTATTTCTGTCTTAAATTTGAGTTATTTTAGGGGATTGGTAAAAACAATTTGTACACTTTTTGGCGGTTTGACCCATGTGCTAATCCCACTAGTGGTGGTGGTGCTAGGTGGGAGGAGCAGGGCGGGTTATTTACACAATTATTTTGTACTATTTGACTTTTTGTTAAATGTTATTAGAGCTAGTGGTTGGCAGGGTCTGCCGGATCATACAAACACTGCAGAAATACAGAACAACCTCTACCTGTGGACACTGCGCTAATCCAGACATCTCATTATTAAGGACAGTTAGGACTGGGTTAATATTTTTAACAGGTTTTTATTCAGGTTGATTATAACAAAAGTACAACACGCTCACCGCAAATGGGTGGTTTCCGTTGTTGTTTAAAAAAAAATCTATTGACAAATTTTCACAATTGTGATATATCCCATCTTCCCAAATAGCAATTACAATTAACATTGATTATGAAATCTTTACACATCTTAACTATTCAATTTAATACATACATGCAAGAGGTAATTATTTGCATCACAACTATCGTGACTTTTCGCCACTTGACAACGTCCACTGTTGACTTAAACACAAATCATTTTTGTTGTTGTGCCTTATATGAATTAAAACAGAAACAGAATATGAACATGAACACTCTGCCAGTGTAAAAGAAATAGTCATCAACTTCTATCACCTTAATTAAATCAGATAATTAGTAACTCACATCAGTTCAGATAAGCTTATAAATGGCTTGCAGCTATTGGACTAAATGACTGTCGTTGCTGCTCTATTGTAGTGTCTTTCAACATACGATTATACCTTGTTATATTGGAGTGCATGTTTAAAACTGCCATACAATTATTTAAGTTTTTATTGAAAGTTGTAAAAGCTCTATCACGATTTGTAAGGAGAAATGGCAAAGGCCTATCCCTTATACAAGCTGCCATAAATAAATCATGAAATTAAAAATTCATATGAATTGAATATAATATTATCATAATAAATATTATAACTACAAGTATTCAGAACAAATGCCTGACCAACTCAGACATAGCAACTTTTCTGTAGACTCTATTCAAGAAAAAACCAGCCATACATTTCTGTAATTGATTCTGTAATTTGCAGTCTGTATGAACCTTTTAGTGGCCCGCTAAAAAGTTGCCAACTAGAGTCAATATTCATTCGCATTAGCTTTCGTCCGTGACTATACAGCTCATATAATTACATGGAACATTTGGAAGGAATCTGTGAAAAATAAGTTTTATGTGACAGTGACTGTGATTGTCCTCACTTGTGACAGTCACACGCCCATAATAAGTCAAGGGCGTCACCTTAATTCTGTTTCCAGCTTTCCATTTTGTAAGTGGATGTAAATCATCCAATTTCTACTTAATCATTTATTTTTCTGAGTGGAAAACTAACTGCACATAATGTGATGTGTTGCAGTGAAATGAGTCACAAGTCACAACAAATGGATCTTGAGATGTCATCATATTTGAATAGATGAGATCAAGCTGATTCCAATGATGGTAAACATTAATAACATGTAATAAGTATTTCTACGTTTCATGTTTGATGTATAATTTATATTTGGAAAAAAAAAGTTTGCAATATTTCGGGTTGGTCGGGGTGGGTAATTACCAGTAAAGTAACTATTATACTGTATAGGACGACCTACATAGACGAAATACATGGATATATTTAATACACTGTTTTGTAATTTGGTACATGAATTCATGCGGTTTATGCCCCCCCCCCAACTACCTAGAAAAACCTTCCCCTACCTAAATTTGTTTTTGACCATACCTGATTTTTGTTTGACCATACCTTACTTTTTTGGATTTTTTGATAAAAGGCTAATACAAGCAGGAAAACAGGTTTTCCTAACCCGGAACTGTCAAAAAGCACATTTCTCATGTTGAAAACTACTGTTGTCATAAATAGACATTTTTCAGTTACTGGGAGCTGGTTTTACTAAAAAAAAAAAAGTTACCAAAAAGTTACCATTCCCCCAACCTAGTTTTCAGCCAGATAAACCGGAAACACACCTATTATATTTTTTGGCCTAACATATCACATATCTAATAGCATAGTGCTCGGCTGGAATGGGTAGCAGCGGCTTGGAACTCATATTAAACTTCCCTGTGCTACCTTTAAGCTTCGAGGACTGATGGATAGTTTAACATGTGGTAGAAATAATTGAATCAGCCGAGTTGGGCTTGATGCATAGAACAGCAATATTTTGTAATAGAAGACTTTCAATCTCCAACCCAGAACAGATGCAGCAATCTCTCTCTAGTATGTGTGTTGGGGTTGGGGGAGGTTAGGGGTGGGTGGGGTGTAGGGTTGGGGGTTGGGGGGTTGGGGGAGGGGGTAGGTTAGGGCGTGTCCATTCCCTTGGTATTGCATAGATATCTGCTGTTCTGTGATTTTCCATCCACCCAGTAATATCGCTAACCTTTTTCAAATATTTTGAAAGGTTGACATTGTTGGGATCCATTTGATTTCATATGTAGTAATATGATGTCACATCAAATTCCATTTGGGGCACTTTTCTGGGCAACATTGAATTGAATTGAAAAATACTTTATTTGTCTGAGGTTATACAGAGTTTAGACAAATAGGTAACCAGGCTTCTGGATAAAATCTAGATCTTCCAGCCGTCACCTAGCTCATAGTAGAAAGACATCTATACTAAACAGAGAGACTGGCTAAAAGACAAGTAATAACAGGATATAACACAAGTTAAAGTTAATTAAACAAATCCTTACGTTATAAAGCAAACAGGGCATAATACAGGATAAAGTTATTAAACAAATCCTTACGTTATAAAGTATGTTACAAAACATAATAAAGTCACTATTAATTTAAGGGAGCAACATTTGTTAAAGGGGGAATAGTAAGTGTCACCTCCATCCACCCTAAAATCACTCGATCCCTCCTCGATCATGTCATCTATAACAACACCAGGTTCTGCTAATACTGGGTCAGATTTTCAGAAAATGTACAATTGGCAGCTCTACACTAGCTCTAAACTAGGCTGAAAAATGAAGAATACCGAGTATATCTGTGTCAATTCAATTCAAGAATTCTTTATTGCATTTGTTGTTAATTACAATATGGTAGTTCGACAATCTTGATATTGTGTATATTTGGTATCGCATTGATTTAAAGTATAAGTTCTGCTATGTTAATCTGCATTTTGAAGCTCATTTTTGTCTTAAATGTGGGCTATTTGAGAGGGTTGTTGAAAACGAATTGTACATTTTCTGCAAATCTGACCCTACTACACCCAACACCCTCTCAGACCTGCAGCTTGTCTAGTACTGCACCATTAAGCTTAGTTCGCCATGTTCACACCAGATGTCCTTGGTGTGGTTGCCACACGTGAGTGCCACATGATTGGTCTAACATAACATGGAGGAGCCGTGTTAAGTACGTGTAGTACACTCTAGTGTAGCTGGGGCAGATTGTCAGAAAATGTACAACTCACCTTCACCAATCCTCTCAAATAACCCACATTTCAGACGAAAATGAAGTTCAAAATACAGTTCAACCTAGCCAAACAGATTGCTAGAATCAATGCAATGCCAAATATACTTGAATTTACCTTGTATTGACCAAAATTGCAGCCTAATTTAGCAGAGTTTACTCAATGTGTACAGCTGCCAACATTTCTGAAAGTCTGACCCAGGTAGGGGTAGAAACATAAGCCTATGTGGTGAGAGGGAAAACAGGGAGGCAGGGCATGGATAGGGTTAGGTGGCAAAAAGAGTACATGTATTGTTTTTACATGTTGTTTTAATACACTATCAGTACCATCAGTTTTTTTTGTTTTTTTTCCAGTACCGCCAAGTTAATATGTTCAGGTATCCAATTCAACCCAATACAACACATGTATTATAAATATATCCAAAATAATCAGACTACATTTTATGTGAACACACTATTACTAAAGTGTTATTTTCAGTAGACTATTTTCATTCCGATTCAAACCAATACAAAACATTCATTACAAAAATATACAACATTTAAATACTATTGGAGTAGTTTCCCAGTGATGAGAAGTTTACAAAATCTTGGTAATGCAAATAATTATGTGGTCGTTTTCGAAATGAGGAAAATCACAAATGTGAAACGTTCTGATAAGAATTTTTTAAAAAGAAATGTACAATATACGGGTCAGATTTTCAGAAAATGTACAATTGGCAGCTCCACACATTTGGGACATTCTGCTAAATTAGGCTGAACAATGATGAATACCGGGTATATCTGAGTATATTTGGTATTGCGTTGATTTAGAGTATCAGTTCTGTTATGTTAAACTGCATTTTGAAGCTCATTTCTGTCTTAAATCTGGACTATTTGAAAGGATTGGTGAAGGCCAATTGTACATTTATTTTCTGAGAAACAGGCCCATACATTGTATATCAATATATTAATATCCCAATTTATATTTTGCTTATACTTCGGTCCATATTTTCTTTTGATTTTTCACAAATATTAGGGTACCTTCATTATGGCCACAAAGAGAAGTTTAAATAAAAGAAGTCTATATATCCTTTCTCATCCTTTCACAAGCATTAACGTTTAATGGAATTATAATGGCAATTTGCGGTTTGAGGCGAGAGGCTTTCCCTCCGTTTGAAGGGACTCTCTCATCTTTGGGCCTAGAATGCCTAGGGTTGAATGACCTCCGGATTATAACAATGGTACCAGCTGGGTGGGTTGAAGGAAGTGGGTTATGTATTACAACCATTGACACAGGACAAAAAGGTTCTAATGTAATAGAGACCGGGCTGAGGCTGTTAGAGCCACATTCTGTTACAATAACATCCACTGTGCTGTAAGAACCCTCAGAGAAAAACTTACAAAGCTACAAGAAAATGTACAATTCAACTTCCCCAATCCTCTCAAATAACCCAAATTTCAGACGAAAATAAAGTTCAGAATACAGTTCAACCTAACCAGACAGATTGCTAGAATCAATGCAATGCCGAATATACTCGAATTTACCTAGTATTGACCAAATTGCAGTCTAATTTAGCAGAATTTACTCACTGTGTACAGCTGCCAATTGTACATTTTCTGAAAATCTGACCCAATAACATCCACTGTGCTGTAAGAACCCTCAGAGGAAAGAATTACAAAGCTACACGTAACACTCGCTGCCGAGAAAAAAAAATGTCACCGCAGCCCAGACAGAGAATGTAAATCAATTTTCAAGCGTAGATTTAGAGATCAGCTGTTGCCGCAATGTAACAGGGACATAATATACAGCACAATATAAGGGTATCACTTCAAACGGAGGGAAAGCCTCTCTCCTCAAACCGCAAAGTGCCATTATAATCCTGACATAATCACTGACATATCATTCTATTTTTTCTTTTTTTTGACATACCATTCTTATCTGATCTGACAGGCTTTGAGCCTAGACTGTAAACACTCCCATTCTGTATTCAGAACTTCCCAGATATTCATGAAAAGACCCTCAAACAATTTGGACCTAACCAATGAAATGAATATTTGCTTACTGTTACTGCAATTTCTTATGTAAATTCGCCACATTAGTGAGTCAAAGGGAACAGGTAGGCTTCTGTTGACTGATCGGGCTGCTTCCGAGCAAACAACAAATTCATTCTTCTCTATAGTCATCTATCTTTATTTAAATAATTGTTAGTGCATGTAAGTTTGTTGGTCTACGGAAGGTAGGACCACACTTAAAGCTATGAGTTTCAAATATATGCTTTTTTCTGTGTCTTTTTCTTCTCTTTCTGTCTCGTTCTGTCTTTCTCCATATGTCTGTTTCCCACTATACATGGGTCAGATTTTCAGAAAATGTACAATTCAACTTCGCCAATCTTCTCAAATAACCCAAATGTCAGACGAAAAATCAAAATACAGTTCAATCTAGCCAAACAGATTGCTAGAATCAATGCAATGCCAAATATACCCGAATTTACCTAGTATTGACCAAATTGCAGCCTAATTTAGCCTAATTTACTCAATGTATACAGCTGCCGATTGTACATTTTCAGAAAATCTGACCCATGTATAGTTGGTCTACGGACCACACTTAAAGCTAGAGTTTGGCGCCGGATTCCTTAGCAGGGAAGTGTGTGTGGGGGGGGGGGGGGGGGGGAGGGAAGGGTGGGAAAGGCCAGATGCTTTGGTCATTTAAGTGTTATTCAACGTCGGCTACCTGATCTCTTAATGGTATGTGGTAAAATAAATACCGAGGATTAAAGCTAAAACAGGAGGAACTTTCCCCCAAATTGGGTTGAGGGAGGCGAGCCGACCCCATGCCCAGCTGGTTTTTTAGGAGGGTGTGAACTGATTAACAGGAACTCATAGCCTTCCTTCTTCCACACATCGAGTTTCAAATATATGCTTTTTTTCTGTGTGTCAGTGTCTCTTTTTCTTCTCTTTCTGTCTCGTTCTGTCTGTCCCTATATGTGATCCGTTTTAGGAAAATGAGTCATAAGTTGCAAAATATAGATTTTGAGATATCACCATATTTGAAAAGAGGAGACCTTCAGAACTCAAGGATATATTTAATACAATGTCATGAAATTTGTTACATAGATTGATATGACTATAGGTGATAAAAACCCTAAAGATCAGAACATTTCAATAAAGTGATCTTGTGAAAAAGACACTTTGAAAAATATCAATTTTGCGAATTGTGACTCATTTTCCTGGAACACATCACCTATGTGCGTGTCTGTTCCTAGCTTTATATATTCATGGTTTCTAATATCGCTAAAGTTTTAACTGTTTACTTTGGAAATATCTCCTTTATGCATTGATAAACAATAATGGCCGACCTTCCCACCGGATCATGTTTGCCCCATGCATATTCAAGTGCGTGCATTGTTTAGGGTTTCATGGGTTATTATCCGGGTTATCTGGGGACACATTTAAATCTAATCCCCCTGACTCTGTAACATCATTCAATATCGGCGAGTTATGAATGAATAAATCACAAGGACCATGGAAAAGGTACTTTCAAGGTCTAGGGTTAGACAAATGAAAAGGTAAATAGTGGTTTAGTGCCTTGAACCACCTACATCATCTTCTGAATGAAGACAACTTTTCTTTTTTTTTGAATGAAGAAAACTTTACATTATTATGAAACTATAATTATATCTCAATAAATTATTTCACATATTTAAAATACCATTAGTGTGTGTTCTACTGTGTCTTATTTGTGTGATAAAGTATATTAAAGTTATGTCGATGTTGAGTTCATTTCCAAAACTTCATTCAAATGTAATAATGATGTTTATTTGGTCTTTCCCCTCATTGTCGATTAAAACCTTTAAACTATTCAATATACCCCCTTTAATAGGGCGACTCCACTAGAGAGAAAAACGGCGCCGACAAATGTTGTTTATTGCCCACTAATTTGTTGCAACAAATATCCATACAGAAACAACAGTTTCCACAGAATGTGGCAACACATCTGACACTCCTCCATTTGCGTTTTCATTGCAAACATGAAATGAACTGATGTTAGTGGGCTACAAAAAGATTTGTCGCTGCCTTTTTTCCTCTAGTGGAGTTGACCTATAATACTTGATAAAGATTAAAGAGTTTAGCAGCAATAAGGACCAGGGTATTACAAGTGTTACATATATTTGTTTTTACTTGGCCACTGATGAGAACAATGTGCTACGTATGTGTCCATGCTGTAACATTAACATTGGACACATGTATGTATGTGTCCATGCTGTAACATTAACATTGGACACATGTATGTATGTGTCCATGCTGTAACATTAACATTGGACACATGTATGTATGTGTCCATGCTGTAACATTAACATTGGACACATGTATGTATGTGTCCATGCTGTAACATTAACATTGGACACATGTATGTATGTGTCCATGCTGTAACATTAACATTGGACACATGTATGTATGTGTCCATGCTGTAACATTAACATTGGACACATGTCCAGCAGTAGTTTAACCCTGGAACACTGACCTCATGTAGGGTCAACTGGTAGAGAAATAAACAGTAGCATGGCCCAGTACTCTCTCCCTTGACCAACAACACAATGGTCAGTTATTGAGTGCTCTGACCACAGCATGATATATGTGTCAGATTTTCAGAAAATGCACAATTGGCAGCTGTACATATTTAGTAGTTTCTGCTAAATTCTGTTAAAAAATTTCTGCTAAATTCTGCTAAAAAATATATGATAAGTTTGGGGTATTCTGAGTATATATTTTTGGTATCGCATTGATTTAAAGTATCAGTTCTGTTATGTTAAACTGCATTTTGAAGCTCATTTCTGTCTTATATGTGGGTTATTTGAGAGGATTGTTGAAGGCGAATTGTACATATTCTGAAAAACGGACCCATATATTGAATGGTCAAAGGGTGGCGTTACTGTATTTCATTATAAAAAAGTAAATTGTAAAACATATTATATGGGTCAGATTTTCAGAAAATGTACAATTGTCAACTGGACAAATTTGGTAACTTCTGCTAAATTAGGCTGCAATATTTTAAATGCTATGCATATTCAAGTATCTTTGGCATTGTGTTGATTAAAAATATTTCTTTCTTTGTATTAAACTGCATTTTGAACGTAATTTTTCTCTTAGATTTGGATTATTTGAAAGGATTGTGGAAGGTGAATTGTACATTTTCTTAAAATATGACGCATATATATATTTGTGTTTAATTTATATATCCTATTCATCCGTCTGGGTAATATATGCATACGACCACACAGTAAATAGGCCTACTTTTGGGACAGGTCCACAAACTAGGCCAGATGTACAATCTATAGATACACATTAGGAAATTCTGCTAAATAGGGGAGTTGCATAGCCGCCATTTTGAATCTTGATTCGCTTGGAATTATGAGACTAATGGTACAGTGTAAAATCAATGAAAAACATGCCATGTTCAACATGGAATATTTAACAGTGATCTCATGTAAATAACCATGTGTTATGCATGTTTTCATGACACAAGTTTCCATCTTTCCCATCATGCATTTGGTTTTCACAGATCATTTATATAACTTCGGATATTGGTGAAATCATTCTTGCAATTTTCCCTAAAAATGTTGCCAAATATTTGTTGGTTAGATTTCAACAGAATCCATCCCAGGATGCACTGTAAGAGACATGCGCAGGGAGACGTGCATGTCTCTTACAGTGCATCAAATGTCATTATATTCCCATTAGAACGCCGAGTTCCAGGGCAGGAAACCGATTAGCGAAGTAGGCATCTAATCACGGACATACCATTCTTATCTGATCTGAGGCTTTGGGCCTAGAGTGTTTCTGGCTTGCTGACCATCTTTATAATACAGAAACCAACTACAGGTGCTTCTAGTTATGGGTGAGATTTTCAGAAAATGTACAATTGACAGCTCCAGACATTCATTAAATTCAGTTAAATTCAGCTGAAAAATGTAAACTATTAGGAATATCCGATTATATTTGGTATTGTGTTGATTTAGATAATGGATTTGGTAATACTGAACTGTATTTTGAACCTAATTTTTACCTTAAATTGACGATATTTCAGAGGATTGGGGAAAGTGAATTGTACATTTTCTGACGATCTGACCCACATACATAATATGTGAACTTCAACTGTATGAAACCTGTGTCAGCTGCTTTAGTGGTTGATATAAGTGTTATCCTCAACAATCGACCCACTCTATACATGGGTCAGATGTTCAGAAAATGTACAATTCACCTTCACCAATCCTCTCAAATAACCCAAATTTCAGACGAAAATAAAGTTCAAAATACAGTTCAACCTAACCAAACAGATTGCTAGAATCAATGCAATGCCAAATATACTTGAATTTACCAAGTATTGACCAAATTGCAGCAGAATTTAGCAGAATTTACTAAATGTGTACAGCTGCCAATTGTACATTTTTTTGAAAATCTGACCCACATGCTACCATGGCAATTCGATGAAATAGACACCTGGCCTGCTAGCACTTTTTATTTTATGGACCTTGTTTGTACGACTGCATCAGCCAATATTATTTATCTTTAGTTTTTTTATTATTATTTTAGTATTCGTGAAAATATTTGTGGATATTGATGTGTTTAAAGAAACATTTTTATTCTACACTCATGTCGGAACACTAGTTATTCATATGCCAAACAATAGCATACAAATGATTTTAATACCATCTATATATAATCACTAATGCACTAAAGAATAATCACAATTAAATTATGATTTATTAAAGATCCCCTCTTCAAAAAACATATCTAAATTGTAGAATAAAGGAAACGATAAAAAGCACTTTGCATAAAATATATTTCGAAATAGTATAACTACTTTAGAGATTCTCTAATATATCAATGCCAATAATGTCACTAAAATACAATTTCCATTAACAAAATACAATGTAATCAACTCGATCACCTTTTTTTTTTTTTTTTTTTTTTAAACATATCTTTATTCAGGGAATATAAGCTGGCATATGCCATAACTGTTGTTGTATAAGGGTCGGGCTAACCCGGTATTCCTCCCTAGCCTGAATTTTCGCTATTTCATTTTAAAGTACATATTAATTGTGTGTGTAACTCTTTACAATATAACCTTACCCTCTATAGGGGTTGAAATAATGTGATGAGATGGATGATTAGATGGATGAAATAGGTTGGAAGGTCAAGTAATAAACAAACATATAACGAGATTCAAAATAGGAATTATTATTATTGCACAACACCCACCCCACCCCTACCCCCAGACCCGCCAAGGCCAAAGGTTTTTTCACTAAATAAAGGACATTTAAGAATCCTGACATTAACTGCTTGAACTCGAATCCGTATAGTAAATTCTGCTAAATTAGGCTGCAATATGGCCAATACAAGGTAAATTCGAGTATATTCAGCATTGTATTGATTCTAGCATTCTGTTTGGTTAGGTTGAACTGTATTTTGAACTTTATTGTCGTCTGACATTTGGGTTGAGAAGATTTACTCAACCCAACTGAAAATTACTGAAAATCTGACCCTTATATATATTGTCTATGAGAGAGGAAGGTGACCCTACACATGCACTAGACCTATTGTACACAATCCATGATTCATACAAGTTATACCTCACCACCAAGTCTCCTCTATAAGCTAGTGTTAAGGGATGGTTCTACCGATGTTTACCTTACTTACGCTTAGGTCGTTTAACCGAATATTTTGGGAAAACAATCAGTAGAATTTGGACGATTGGGACTGAAGGATGCTAATTACTTATCGTCTTTTCTATCGCCCCCCCCCACACACACGCACCGCCAATAGGGGATTTGCATGTGCCACTGCGCATGTCTGTTACAGTGCATTCTGGGATAGATTCTGATGAAATCTGACATACAAATATTTATAACATTATAACATTTTTATTGACAATTGCAAGAATGTTGTCACCAATAGCATAGCTTTTGTAAATGGTCTATGAAAATCAGATGCATGATGGGAAAGATGGAGGGAGGCTTGTTCTATGGAAACATGTTAAGCACATAGATAATGACATTAGAGCATTGATAAATAGTCCATGCTGAACATGACATGTATTCTATAGATTTTGTACCATACCATTAGTCCCATAATTCCATGCGAATCAAGATTCAAAATGGCGGCTATGCAAATCCCCTATAACAAGATCCAAGAGAGATGCATTGTTGGACACTACCACTCACCCTATCCAATATAAGATTATTATTATTATTATACAACTTTTATTCAGTAAACATATACATAGTATAAATCAGCGAATAGGGTCATTAATCCATCTCCACTGGAGATCTACCAGGTAACCCTTAACAAAAGATGAGAATACATAGAATAAGGTTTTAAAGTACAAGATTTGTAAAATAAATATATTAAGCATAATCCGCATAATAGTCCATGTCCTTTAGTGTCATTAAATTATCATTAAATACATGAAGTTCCTTATATCCTGAGATCACTTTCAGGACCGAGTGTGACTGTTCTTTTTGTTACTCAATGTTCCAGTTGTTATTATTGAAGATTTATAGGAATTAATATTTGGTGTCTTGTGTGGTAGACTTGATTCTTCACTGAAGCATAGTATCGATAAGATATTGAAGTTAATAAGTGAGAGACAATAGAAGCAAATATAGGTTTAAACGCTCATGACGTTTATCAAATACCTTGATCAATAGTGTATTAGCACTCCTATGTTGCCCTATACTGGGTCAGTAATCATCCTTACAATATGTTAAACATGGCAAAAGAAAATCTTTTGTGGAATCGTGGCGAATTTCAATCAAACCGTGTATCCGATAAGTAATAAACGAGTGCATTTAAATTTAACAAAGTCTCAGCTTTCTAAGCTGGGAATAAAATTCTTGCCTGTACTGGCAAATAAACAATTAGGCCTATACTGGCTCTAAGCAAATACTAAACTGAGATCATAGCTGTACGTCCTATCTATTAACATAACATTCTCATGATAATAACATCCTCTTAACGCTATACCGTTGTATCGGCCTTAGTCGTAGAACTTACGTGCCTACTTTACCCCCCACCCTATTCAAACCCCCCTTCCCACTACGATTGTCTACTGGCATGAGTAAGTCAATGGCTCAATCAAGACAGTGGTATCAAAACATGAAATTTCATGTATACCTATATATATCAGAATAATCACTATGAACTCCAATTTTAGACAATACCGAGAAATCTCAGTCTTTTAGGTACTCATCTGATTCCTGAGGGTAGGTATTTTTCAACCAGTTCCGGAACGCTTCCCTAGTTTTTATCTGTCTGGTTTTTTGTGACAACTCGTTCCAAAGAATGGGCATTTTATAGATATAAGATTTTCTAAATTTCTCATTATTAGGTTTAGGCACCTTTAATTTTTTACTGTCCGTAAGACCACGTAAGTTTATTGGCCTGTCGTCTATGTTTTGTGGCGACAGAGATCGCCTAAATGCCAATTCGAGTATATGCCCGTCCCTCCTAGTAGAGAGCGAGGGCATATTAGAGTCTTTATGGATACCCTTGGTACTCGATAATTTGGGCAACTTCAGGGCAATCTTTAGTGCCGAATTTTGTAAAGTCTGAAGTCTATCCAGATAATTTTGGGGCGTGGTTTGGTAAAAGACATCACCATAATCTATATGGGGTAATATCATAGTCTTGAATAATAACATAAGGGTTTTTGTATCACAAATTCCATAGAGTTTCGAAAGAGATTTAAGTTTACCTCTGATAGCGTTAATTTTCTTTTCTTTTCGAGTCATTATTAAGAGTGGTGTCTAATCAAAAGTCTCATTACCCTCATTTCATTCTTCACTCTCTATCTAACTTCTTTTCTATGCTAATCATTGCTAATTCTATATAATTCTAATGCTAATTTAACAACTTTAAAGCTATTGGTTCTATATTTTGAACAGCAGATATCATGTATAAAACCCCCTAACGTCTTTAATTATGACATGTATTGCAGGGCACAACGACAACCAGCTCTTTGGGGCGAGCGTTTCTGTTTTACTCTACCTGAATGAACACCTGTTTTAAACTAACTAATAGAAAACAAGATGCAAAGGTAAGGGTAGATTGGTGGAAGAGGCCCTTAAGTCAGTCAGTGCTGGCCTGGAAGATGCAAAGGTAAGGGTACATTGGTGGAAGAGGCCCTTAAGTCAGTCAGTGCTGGCCTGGAAGATGCAAAGGTAAGGGTACATTGGTGGAAGAGGCCCTTAAGTCAGTCAGTGCTGGCCTGGAAGGTGCAAAGGTAAGGGTACATAGGTGGAAGCGGCCCTTAAGTCAGTCAGTGCTGGCCTGGAAGTGTCCCAGCTGAGGCATGGCCTACCTATAGTCCTATACTGAGTGGAGTGCCAGGCTCCCATCCTCAGTATACAAACAACATTGTAACTTTGAAATGAATACAGGTTAACGAACGAGTTGGTTCAAGGAGCGTGAATTCGAAGGGACTGAAACCAATGAGTTAGTTAACAGATTTATTATGTATGCTTTCAATCATGAAAATCGAGTCATAAATTTGAATTTGACCGGTATTCTTAGCAAAAAACCCAGATTGGTTGCCATGACAATCCCATGTAAATCACTAGTGAAATACGCACTATGCGTAAATCACTCTAGATTTTTTTAAAGCTTTTATTTATACTGGGTAGATCAAGTCCCAGTAAAAGGGCTTTTCACTTGCCTCAAGTGACAATAAAGACATTTGTATAATTTTATGCAGTAAATACAGAGATAAAAAATCCAAGCTACGTTGTTGTCAGGGCAATGCGTGTATAATAAATACCATTAAAACATTTTCTATTAAGTAGACTTAAGACCGGGGCAAAGCTGCTATATATCTGCCATCTATATGTCCCTAATTACATTGCACATAATTGCTCGAAATCTACTTTCATAATTACCATCTAGGGCCGTGTGAAAACGTAATGTGATGAAAATAGATTTGATTACAATTAAGAGAAATCTAAATGTATACGTTACAGCATGCGATATAATGTAATTTTAATTTTAATTGCACAAAACCATTTCAACAAAACAGAATAATTAGGTTTTTTTTCTTGAGAACAAAATATAAATTGAAAAGAATCTCGTATAAAGCATTTGTTTCAATCTCTATCTTTCAATTATTTTATTGTTGAAAAAAAAAGAATTTATTTAATCTTAAACAAACAAAAAATACGACGAACATTTCTAAAAAAAATAAACATATTAACTCAACGCAAATTGAAATCCCTGTATTTCTGTCCCAAATGGTGTTGGTAAATGCTGGCCACTAACTAGTTAACACCCAGGTTCTCTCTTAGTCTTTCTAAGTGAAAACATTGGCAGAAGGTCTGTGGGGCCTGGCAGGGTCTGGTCTAGGGAGACAATGGCTGCCAAAATGGCAGATCTTACAAGGATGTCACTGTGCCAGAGTGAGATTCCACACTCCAGTTATATAGGCTCCTTTCTATATCACCTCCTCAGTCTAGGTACAAGATGGGAGAGTCCCTTCAAACGAAGGGAAAACCTCTCTCCTCAAACCACTAAGTGCCATTATAATTACATTAAGACCTCAAAATGTCATTATAATCCCATTAGAACGCCTAGTCAGTGTCCAGGGGACGATTATCGGAGTAGGCGTCCAATCATTGACATATCGTTCTTATCTATAATAATCTGAGGGTTTGGTCCTAGCTTAGAGTAATATCTCTGAGGTCCTATACTGTATTTAAAAGTGACTCGTTTACTCTGTCCCGCATCAAACTGGATAACCCAGATTTTCTTTTTATACTTGTGGCTTATGAATGAGTGACGAAAATGTACAATTCACCTCCACCAAATCTGAGACAAAAATAAGGTTCAAAATACAGCTCAATGTAACCGAACAGAATTGATTGAAGCTCATTTTTGCCTTAAATGTGGGCTTTTTGAGAGGATTGGTGAAGGCGAATTGTACATTTTCTGAAAATCTGACCCAGAAGCGAGTAAGAGACCAGCCATTGGACCTATAATGGTAATGAGCATCCCCACAGCCCATCCCCCTGCACTATGGAAGTAACAAACACTATTTACAGCACTGCGGACAAGGTTATAACAAAGATAGTTACATGGTCCTTGTTTCATAACAAGTCCTCACTTCCATTTTTCTTGCTAAGCAGCTGGTAAGGACAGTTTTATGGAGCTCTCTAGGCCCAAAGATGAGAGAGTCCCTTCAAACGGAGGGAAAGCCTCTCCCTCAAACCGCAAAGTGCCATTATAATTCCATTAAGACAGCAAAATGTCATTATAATCCCATTAGAACGCCTAGTCCTAGGCCAGGACACCGATTAGCGCAGTAGTCTAATCACTGACATACCATCCTTATATGATCTGAGGGTTTGGAACTCAATTTAACTGGGAGAGCGCAGCTTTAACTGGGAGAGCGCAGCTTTAACTGGGAGAGCGCAGCTTTAACTGGGAGAGCGCAGCTTTAACTGGGAGAGCGCAGCTTTAACTGGGAGAGCGCAGCTTTAACTGGGAGAGCGCAGCTTTAACTGGGAGAGCGCAGCTTTAACTGGGAGAGCGCAGCTTTAACTGGGAGAGCGCAGCTTTAACTGGGAGAGCGCAGCTTTAACTGGGAGAGCGCAGCTTTAACTGGGAGAGCGCAGCTTTAACTGGGAGAGCGCAGCTTTAACTGGGAGAGCGCAGCTTTAACTGGGAGAGCGCAGCTTTAACTGGGAGAGCGCAGCTTTAACTGGGAGAGCGCAGCTTTAACTGGGAGAGCGCAGCTTTAACTGGGAGAGCGCAGCTTTAACTGGGAGAGCGCAGCTTTAACTGGGAGAGCGCAGCTTTAACTGGGAGAGCGCAGCTTTAACTGGGAGAGCGCAGCTTTAACTGGGAGAGCGCAGCTTTAACTGGGAGAGCGCAGCTTTAACTGGGAGAGCGCAGCTTTAACTGGGAGAGTGCAGCTTTAACTGAGAGTGCAGAGCTTTAACTGAGAATACAGCTTTAACTGAGAGAGTGCAGCTTTAACTGAGAGAGTGCAGCTTTAACTGAGAGTCCAGCTTTAACTGAGAATACAAGTTTAAAGTCAACTAGATGTATTCCATTGTGCACACACACTGGGAGGTGGAGGAACACACGCCCGCTACTCACGCCGCTACTCACGCCCTCTAAATATTATCCTGTACTTGCACTATTGTCTGTCAGCAGGTATTTACTCCAGTTTACTCCAGTTTACTCCAGTTCTAAATGCCAGCTTAAAGGCAACACCACAACAACCACGTGCGCCACCGCTCTCAATCTTGTTAAAAAGCACTTTATTGCTCTTTGGTAATTTGGTGGATCCACGCTTATTTCCTTTTTCCACCTTATTACTCCTGCTCTTGTAGCAGCCATAGGTCCCTTGCAGTTGCCACTGCGCATGTCAAAACAATTATTCCTTATTCCAATCTACAATTTGTACCAGCATGTTATTATTATTTTCGTTTATTTGTCTATTATAATTATCGACACTCGTACATGACAAACCTTGCCTTCCATTTCTCTATCTCATCCTCTTCATCAAAAGTTCATCTTTTGTTGTATTACTTAATGTTAATTTAACCCCGATGTTTTTGCCATTTGTGATGTGTTTCAGGAAAATGAGTCATAAGTCGCAAAAAATGGATTTTGAGATATCAACATATTTGAAAAGATGATATTAAGCTGATTCCAATGGTAGTAAACAGTCTAATAATCTCATAAGTATTTCTAGATTTTAAGTTTGATATTTTCGTTTGTGAAAAAAAAAATTCCAAAATTTCTGGGGTCAATAAACAGTAAAGTAACTAAATGTAGTCCATATGAGGACCTTTAAAACGAAAGGATATATTACATACATTGTCCTGATATTTGATACAACTATTGATATAGCTATAAGTGATAAACTCCCCAAGAATTAGAACATTCCAATAAAGGGATCTTGTGAAAAAAACACTTATAATCAAATATCAATATCAAATATCAATATCAAATATCAATTTTGCGACTTATGACTCATTTTCTGAAACACATCACATTTATTCAACTAGTGTAACACAAAAGGTAATGAAGTAATGAAGTCTAAAGATGTATTTATTCCTGGTACAGATATATAGTGTGATGGTATAACCTAGTTGGAATCCGGCAGGTAACAGATGAGTAAGGGGTCAGAGAGCCCCTTATATCCTAGGGGAGGCTGTGAGGGATTGGCCATTGTAGAGGTAGCCTCCATGCATGCAGGAGCTACGGTGGAGGTATAGGCATATGGCCATTAATAGTTAAAATTGTAGGTACATTAATATATCATGACACAATGAGTTATAACACCACTGTGCATGTCAAAACTGCGTTCCAGTCTAGGCTCAGAGTTGAGAGAGTGCCTTCAAACTGAGGGAAGGAAAGCATCTCGCTCCAAACCGCAAAATGTCATTTGAATCCCACTAGGAAGCTTACTTCTATATAGAAGTATATATATAGAAGTATTACTCATCGTCCGTCTTACCAAGACTGACACATAAAGAAATGAAAAAAAATCCACTATGATATTTTGTATTAGAAATTAATACTCGATGTAGTTTTAGGAAACAAACAGCCAAGTCTAAGGTTAATGAAGAAGGCATGAGCTGGAAGAGATCCTCGGATAAGCTCATAACTCGTTGTCCATGTACACTCTTTTTGGAAATAAAGAATTGGTTATCATTATTATTATTATTATTAATCCAGGGCAATTAGCACAGTAGGTGTCCAATCACTGATATAAGATCTTTATCTGATCTGATTGGCTCTGAGCTTAGACTGATTCTAAGTTATTACGAACAAAGAATTTAACCAAATTTGCAAGAGGGGTACTTGATCAATTGTTGACCTTGGAGATTTGAGGGTCGCCATACTGGTCTTACCTACATTGAAATGCCAAATATATTTTATTTCATTGCGTTGTATTGTTCCTTTGTGTATACAGTCCAGGCCGAATCCCTCAGATCAGATAAGAATGGTATGCTCAGTAATTGGACCCCTACTTCACTAATCGGTTCCTGGCCAAGGACTAGCGTTCTAATGGGAATATAATGATATTTTACGGTCTTAATGGAACTATAATGGCAGTTTGCAGTTTGAGGTGAGAGGCTTTCGCTCCGTTTGAAGGGACTGTCTCATCTTTGGGCCTAGACTGTGACGTTCAGATGGGCAGGAGTTGAAACAGACAAAAAGTAAAAAGATGTATAGTTGTTGACCCATGTCAGTTGACAATGTAGCAGGGGCCCGTTGCTCCGCTTTCTCGCTAACTATTTCTCCATACACTTTCAATTGGGAAATAGTGAGAATGTGGAGCAACGGGCCCCAGGTTCAATAACCAAGACTAAACTTGATTAGCATGATACCAGTCTCCCCTAGATACCTAAACCACCTAATTATTACAGTAAGGAAGTGGTGAGTAGCTATAGTACCTATGTATAAATGAACAGAGACGTGAGATGTTGGGGTGGGGCTGGGAAATGCTGGCTAGATGTACCAAATAATTAATCTCCCTTTCAGCCATCAATACATGTACACACTCTTAGAAAGAATGGTTTTCTGAAGGTTGTATTTGGGTTGTCTATAATCACTGTGCATACGCCTGCCACCGTAATTCGAATTACGGGGATACCCGGGTAGTTCAGCTCATATGTGTTTTCTTTCAATTATAGTTTAATGAATGGTTTAATACAAAATCTGAATCGGCAGATATCTTGCAATGTTGTTTAGCAATAGTTTGGTGTGCCTTAATAGGGTACAAAACTTATTGTTGCTTCATAATCGGTGTTTGAACAAAATCCATAGTACTACTGTAATTCTGTTTTTGCCGATTCGAGGTACCTCCGTAATTCACTTTTAATACCACTGTAATTCTTTCAAACGAATCACTGCTGAGTGAACAATAGTAGCACCGGAGTGCCTGATCAACTAGAAAAGAGAGATGGCAATAATGTGAATCTTGACAAATATTATTCTATAAATACTTATATCATTCATGAATCACAAAGGTCGAAATGTTTTAAAAGTAATTGTCTACTGTAGGCAGTTTAATTTTTAGCATCAATTACAAAGTAAGCAAGCATTAAGTTGTGTAGAAAAAAAGAAAACACCCCAGAATAAAACTAAAAATTCATTAAAAATTGAATCAAACAACCAGATTTAACATTGAATATATGCCAAGACGGCAGGATATCTTGAATAAAACAAAAACAAATCAAAATAAAATTAAGGGATGGGGTTTTTAGTTGATATCCATTGCTTGGAGAATAGGAGACCCCCACATGAAAGGTTGGAACCTCCTGACCAATTGGGTGAATTACAGTGGTACTTGCCAGAAAGTCAGTTAGAATTACGGTGGTACCAAAACTGAATTACGGAGGTACTACCGATTTTCTTCATGCACAGATCATGAAGCAACAATAGGCTTTTGGCCCTAATAATACATACCAAACTATTGCTAAACAACATTGCAAGAGATGTGCCGATTCAGATTTTATATTAAACCATTTGTTTAACTATAATTGAAAAAAAACAAAAGAGGAGCTGAACTCACCTTCTGCCATTTGTATCCCCGTAATTCGAATTACGGTGGCAGGCGTACGCACAGTGATAATAGTAGAACTCCACTAGAGGAAAAACGGCGGCGACAAATTTTGTTGTTGCCCACTAACATCAGTTCATTTCATGTTTGCAATGAAAACACAAATGGAGGGGTGTCAGATGTGTTGCCACATTCTCTGGGAACTGTTGTTTCTGTATGGATATTTATTGCAACAAATTAGTGGGCAACAAAAAAATTTGTCGGTGCCGTTTTTCTCTCTAGTGGAGTCACCCCATAATGGACGTATAATGGCACTGATGATAACTTACCAAACTTTCAATTTTGGAGAATTGAGCCTATATATGAAACTGTGTACGAAGCATCCATTATTTCTGAGAGTGTAGCCACCAGGAAGCATAGAGCCTACAATGCAGTCCCTTGTGTGCCATTCCAGTGGATATCATTGGGAAACGGCTGCCTCATGATTGACAAGCCTGGCATATCAAGGAGACAGGGTGATAGCGGGGGTGGAGGGGGGGGGGGGGAGGTATGCATGCACCCCCTCCTTAATGACCCAAGACATGCAGTCCACAAATGAAGCTGACTGTTGACTGCATCACTCTTCAAATATGGAAGACCAATTACAAAACGCCTTCAAGGACTAATGCATGTTTGTTGTTGTTTCTTTATTTCCACAAGCTATCAACATTACATCGATATTTTTAGCTCATATGAAAGAGAGACAGTCATTACACCCTCCTTAATGACCGAAGGCATGCCGTCCACAAAATATGTGATGTGTTTCAAGACAATGAGACACAAGTCGCAAAATATGGATTTTGAGATATCACCATATTTGAAAAGATGAGATCATGGTGATTCTAATGAATGTAAACATTACGGACATCTAATAAATACTTTTATCTTTTTAGTTAGATATTTTTATTTTTGAAAAAAAAACGTTCGCAATATTTCTGGGTGGATAATTACGAGGAGGAGGAACACACAGCTTTAATACAAAATGATACCATAATATACCATTATGATACCATTATACAAAATGTGATGTGTTTCAGGAAAATGAGTCATAAGTCGCAAAAAATAGATTTTGAGATACTATTATATTTGAAAAGATGAGATCAAGCCGATTCCAATGATAGTAAACAGTCTCATAATCTAATATGTATTTCTAGATTTTAGGTTTGATATTTTAAGTTTTGAAAAAAAATGTTTCCAATATTTCATGGGGTCACTAAACAGTAAAGTAACTAAATGTAGTCCATATGAGGACCTTTAAAACGCAAGGATATATTACATAGATTGTCCTAAAATTTAATACATCCATTGACATAAAAATAAGTGAAAAACTTTCCGAAAATTAGAACATTCCAATAATGTGATCTTATGAAAAAAACACTTTGAAAAATATCAATTTTGCGACTTATGACTCATTTTCCTGTAACACATCACAAATGGTGGACATGCAAACCCCCCTATTGTGCATGTTCTGATGACCTGACCTATATAAGGATTGACCCCTCCTCCCCTGCTACCCCCTCCCCCCTACCCCCTCCCCCCTGGTATAAAGAAGGCAGTGACCCTGATTGTCAGATCAATAATCTCTCTCCTCCCGCCTCACTTAGCCGCATGGGCCTTATTGATGCCAGTGCATTCATCACCACCCTCCTCATCAGCCAAACCCTCTCCTCCTCCTCCTCCTCCTCCTGCAACCCATTTTGGGTCATATTTTCAGAAAATGTACAATTGTCAGCTGTACACATTTAGTAAATTCTGCTAAATTAGGCTGCAATTTGGTCAATACTAGGTAAATTCGAGTATATTCGGCATTACATTGATTCTAGCAATCTGTTTGGTTAGGTTGAACTGTATTTTGAACTTTATTTTCGTCTGAAATTTGGGTTATTTGAGAGGATTTGGCGAAGGTGAATTGTACATTTTCTGACCCCTTTACCCTACTACCCTCCTCCTCCTCCTTCTTCATCCAGCAGACACACATTACAGGTGCAAACCCTCGATTCATTATTTTGGCTGGAGCAGCAAAGGATGTCCTTTGTGTTAGCAAATAGTTGGTGCTGCACTATCATGCGACTATATACAGGGATGCAAGTCTTCAATATTTGTACGGCAACCAGTATTTCTGATAACCTCCAAACCATCTTCCCAAAATTATAACCAAATTTCGTCAAAATTCCTCACAAAAGGATCTTAAACTTTGATTAGCCAAATTTCGTAATAAATTCTCAATAAGTGAATTTTTCAAGATATTCTTTTATCATGATTTTATTCAGGAAATTAACAACAATATATAACAATCTCACCCTAGGGGTGGTTTTCGTCATGCCCTGCAAAATATACTATTATTCCAGATAGAGGTAATCTATTTATTGCATACCAAAATTTTATGTATTCTATCAGTACCCTAAACATTTTATACTAAACGGATTAGATTAAATTAAATTCAAATTTAGATATTATTGTGCAAAAGTTACAAATTATACAACATCTCACAGGATGCTGGATTAAATAATGAATGAAATAATGGGATGAGATGAAGGTTGAATATTGAGAAATGATGAAAAAGGTACCAGTCTAATGTACATCATGACTATATATTAAGAGAGATGAGATATAGTAGAATGTTCCAGCCACATTCTATGTTCAGTCAGGATTATATTTACACAACATATCAAAATCCAAAGCGGGGTATATTGCTATCATTCAGGCCAGATGTGCACATATTCGACATTTTCCTGCAACTTGATCTAAATTAAAGGTATCGGCAATTCATTACCAAGCCTGACAATTGAGGGTTTGGCAGTGTGTTTAGGATCTCCTTAATATCGCCCACCAACCGAAAGCTGATTTAGAATATTGCTCAATGAAGGCAATATCAGGGCTGAGTATTGAATGAGACACTCCACTGCCCTATTCACATGTGGGTCAGATTCTCAGAAAATGTACAATTCGCCTTCACCAATCTTCTCAAATAACCCAAATTTCAGACGGAAATATAGTTCAAAACACAGTTAAACCTAACCAAACAGATTGCTAGAGTCAATGCAATGCCAAATATACTCGAATTTACCAAGTATTGACCATACTGGAGCCTAATTTAGCAGAATTTACTCAATGTGTACAGCTGCCAATTGCACATCTTCTGAAAATCTGACCCATGTATTGATTTGACTAAGTGACATTAGTACATTCCCGGTAATACCCTGTTACCAACATCAGTACAATATTGCGTAGCAGTAGGGAACGCACATGTATAATATTTGGGTCAGATCGTCAGAAAATGTACAACATTCGTCTTCACCAATCCTCTCAAATAATAATATAAAAATAATGATACAAAAATAAGGTTCAATATTCAGTCTAACATAACCAAACATATCGTTTGAATAAAGGCAATATCAAATATACTCAGTATATACCTAGTATCCTCTTTCTAAGGTTAATGTTACACAATTTACTGAACATGTAGATCTGTAGATTGTACATTTTCTGAATATCTGACCCATATATATATATAATATAGGTCACTCGCCAGCACACTACTAACCCGGGCCACATAATAATACAACTCAGCCCACCCTCAACACTTAACACAAAAGTATCAGCTGGAGTGCAGCAGGAGGAAGAGGAGGATGGTATGTGGGTCAGATTTTCAGAAATGTACAATTCAACTCCGCCAATCTTCTCAAATAACCCAAATTTCAGACGAAAAAAAGTTCAAAATACAGTTCAACCTAACCAAACAGATTGCTAGAATCAATGCAATGCCAAATATACTCGAATTTACCTAGTATTGACCAAATTGCAGCCTAATTTAGCAGAATTTCCTAAATGTGTAGAGCTGCCAATTGTACTTATTCTGAAAATCCTACCCATGTGTTCTAGTTACTCACTCACCCACCCACTAACTCACCCACCAACTCACTCAGTGCCCAGGTTTACAGGTATAACCTAAATATAACCCCTAGGGAGGAGGTAGGTGCAGGACGAGTCACTCATTCTTCTTCTTCTTCTTGTTTGCCGCCTCCTCTTCTGCCATGTGTTGCTCAAAAATCTGCTCACCGACTCACTCACTCACTCACTCACTATCTGCTCTCAGCTTCTAGTCATGCTGGTTCACGGAGATAGAAGTAGAGATAGCATGCTGCTACTATCTCTCTCTTATGGGTCAGATTTTCAGAAATGTACAATTCAACTTCAATAATTCTCTCAAATAGCCCACATTTAAGACAGAAATGAGCTTCAAAATGCAGTTTAACATAACAGAACTGATACTTTAAATCAATGCAACACCACATATACTCAGATATACCTGGTATTCTTCATTTTTCAGCCTAATTTCGCAGAATTTCCTAAATTTGCTGAAAATCTTACCCATCTGCTCTCTGCTCTCAGCTTCTTGCCATGCTGGTTCACGGAGATAGCGGTAGAGATAGCATACTGCCACTATCTCTCTCATATACCATTTGGTGGTAATATCTGGCTTTGGGTAAAATATATGTGGGTCAGGACGATGGGAAATGTACAATTTACCTCCCGTGGTTCTCTCGCAAATAGTACAAATTCATGACAAAAATGTACTACAAAATATAGTTTAATATATTTGTTGATAACATTGTGTAAGGCAATCAGTATATTTTGATAACCTGCCCCAAAATATTATATCTCCCACCATTGTCAAAATTCAGTTCAACCTAAGCAAACGGATTGCTAGAATCGATGCAATGCCGAATATATATACTCGAATTTACCTAGTATTGACCAAATTGCAGCCTAATTTAGCAGCATTTGCTAAATGTTTACAGCTGCCAGTTGAACATTTTGTGAAAATCTGACCCATATATACTTTTTCACTCTAGTCTAGCAGATTTTCTAAATGTGTCGAGCTGCCGATTGTCCATTTTATGAGACCATGACCCATATATAATTATATGAAACTATGCTCTGTCAGGAGCATTATCTATTTTTGCTTTATTCTCTGAAAGTGAACGAGCAAATAACACAATTATAACGGTGAATTTATGGTGGAGTATGGCACATGAATGGTCTAGAATTCTGCATCAAAGTGGGCATTGGTATTAACCAATTAATGCTTTCCCTGCCCAACAACTGTACACTTGTTTTGTTTTGTTATGTTCTATATTATATTATTTACTTACACTTTATTCTAACCTGCCCAAATGTCTGTATTATGATCACTACTGTACCTACTTGTTGCCATGAAGTGTAATAACTATTTCATGATCACTACTGTACCTACTTGTTGTCATGAACTGTATTATATTTCACCATATGTATCACATTCTCACTGTAATTAACCATTCCTTTATTCACATGTACTGAAACTAGTTACTACTTAGTCCAATTTGTACATCTTCTGTAAATCTGACCCATATACTAGATCAACCTAGGGTTGCTTCATCATCTCAAATGAATGCCAGCGATTAAGGGTTTACATCTATAGCCCCAGTGACATACAGATTACAACTGTACGCTTGTGGGTTACTACCATTCAGAACAACCCACATAGACAGGATGGAATCTCAATACGATTACTATACAGAAGATCATCTTGGACTGGTTTTCAAATAGAACGACAATGATTACGAAAAAAGACAGCATTAAGGGTCGAAAGCTATAAAACACAGCTCTAAGATGCACTGATTGCCATGGCAATAAGACGACGCCATTTTGAATGTGGAATGTGGGTAGTATTGACAGGAGGAGGATTCTCGGGTTCTCTTTTTGCCAGCGATATGGGGATCATGATAAATAACGTAGAGCATTTCCCTCTACACCCGCTGGATCTTGACCGTGGCAGATCTCCTTGACAATGCCAATGGATTCTCAGGTATTATGATATTACTCCACGGTGGTAATAAATTAATTATAAATTACAACAAAAAGCCCTTTATTTATTTACGAAGTTTTGGCCATTCTTCTCTGACTGATGCCGGCCATGATGCAATAGTGTACATTGTAACGTCTTCTAATTGACGCAACATTGGAGACGCTAGTTAGAGTCATTGACAACGTTTTTCCCACATGGATTAGAGAACAATTGAGGGTGGGGAGGGGTTTCTATTTTTTTGTTATGGGCCTTGTAGAAACAGGATTTGAGGTAAATCACTCTTTCCTTGGACGTAGTCAAATTTATTTTAATTTCCTATATTTCTATATCATCATAATTGTCGGGGTCATTATATGCTACCATTGTTGTTAGAGGGTGTGGCTCGAGTACATTCAGGTAGACGGGAACCAATCAGATGAGTTTATTTTGCACATCGATAGGCCCAGCCCGTGTGGTACAAAACAATGTACCACACGGTATGTACCACACGCCTCTACATACAAATGTTATGTGATACACACTTCACCATGGAGTAACTATCTATACAGATGTGTGGTTGTACTGCATAAATACTGGGTCTAATTCAACTTGGAAACCCACAGATGGATCCAGCTTGTAAGGTGTTAGAAGGTGAAGTGCTTTTACGCTACTTAGAAACTCAATTGACCATGGCTTTGGGCGGTAGTTGGAAGACCAGCACTATGCAGAAACCTATTTTTCATTTTGAAAATTTGAAATATCAATAATAAACACTAGATTAGTGATAAAATACTGTAGTTGATTATATCTTATTTCTCATGTATACATTATGCTCGTCATAATTAGATGTTACTAATTAAATCTGTTCAATTGAAGCTACAGTTAATACAGTCCTGTCCAGACGGCTACATTCATCAATTCCACATCCAGCGATAAGCTTAACCCCAAGGCTAAGACTAAGGCTAAAAGTGTTAATGACCCCTAAAACTTAGGGGTCCAAAACTGCCTTCTGGACCTGACTGAATAAGTGTCTTGTCTTATGAGATATGAGAGCATGAGTGATGTCCTCAGGAGATATACAATCCGAACTATTTTCCAAAGAAAAAAAAAATGAAGACAAAGACATGGACAGAACGGACTTTTTATATCAACGCAATACAAAATATACTGAGATATACCTAGTATTCATCATTTTGCAGTAAAATGCGCAGAGCTGCCAATTGTACATTTTCCGACGACCTGACCCAAATTCCACTAGTGTTCTGTGGAGGCTAGTGCAACCCCTTTATTCAGTGACCACAGAGCACCGACATACGTTCTACTACCATGATTCATAATTGTCCATTGGGACCAATGCTAATCTGAATTTCCGCGATCAATTCCTATCAATCAAGAATGGATGATTACATAGGTGGGTCAGATTTTCAGAAAATGTACAATTCAACTTCCCCAATCTTCTCAAATAACCCAAATTTCTGACGAAAATAAATACAGTTCAACCTAACCAAACAGATTGCTAGAATCAATGCAATGCCGAATATACTCGAATTTACCTAGTATTGGCCAAATTGCAGCCTAATTTAGCAGAATTTACTCAATGTGTACAGCTGCCAATTGTACATTTTCTGAAAATCTGCCCGACATAGAAGGTTGAATAGCTGATAGGGGGCTAATATATCCTCATCAGCACTAATACGGTCCTATGTTAGTCCCATTAATGCTTCATAAATCTCCCAAATATTGCACTAAATGGAGAACCCACATACCGGTAAATACAGCACTGCTTAAGAAGGGAATATACAATACACTGATATCACTGCACCCATTGCCAATCACACCTAGTACACAATGCACCATGCCAATACATGTGGGTCACATCTGAAAATGTACAATTCAACTTCACCAATCTTCTCAAATAACCCAAATTTCAGACGAAAATAAAAGTTCAAAATACACTTTAACCTAACCAAACAGATTGCTAGAATCAATTCAATGACAAATATACTCAAATTTACCTAGTATTGACCAAATTGCAGCCTAATTTAGCAGAATCTACTAAATGTGTACAGCTGCCAATTGTACATTTTCTGAATATCTGAGCCACATGTATCATTGTCAGTGATATTGCTATTAGAATACAGACAACGGTGGCTCACTATACCACATGAAGATCTTAAAGTTAATTGACTTAATCTTAGAGTGTGGAACCTTCTCAACGTCTGTATAATTCCATAATTGTACACTAAATTAAAACTATTAAATATAATATAATATGACTTAAATATAATATAATATATTTCATGAACAAAACCCAGACAAAATGGCTTCTTTTCCCTAACGCTCTGATCGGTTTCATTAATATTTCAAGAAAGATAATAGTATTTGGAGGATGACTGGAACTGAAGGGACTACAGTTAACTGCATCAACCTGCCACATTCTGTGAAAAATCGGTTATGCCATCATTTTTTTTAAAGAAAATAAATCAAAACAATCAAATCGTAAAGGTCAAACTGATCAGTGGAACTCACCCTTTAATGCATTATCTACAAGGATAACCAACAACCAATCACGAGCCACGACTTATTATGAAACCCTAATTAATGAAATAATCCAATTAGTATGTCCTTGCCATGGAATATGACAATGGTATATAATACATCATGTATATCTTGATATGTAATGGCCCACCTCCAACCCTATGAAAATACATGCTATTCTAATCATGCTCAATTACCATTGTAAACTCAAAGCTACTGCTAAACTCCCTAATCCCAGTAGATAAGATATAGATGCTTGTTGTGGGGTAAATAAGAGTAAGATAAGTGTGAGAATATAAATGAGAATAATGTCATAGAAACATCTTAATACCCAATGGCTTACTATACCTAGAACCAACAACAAGATACACAGCTTGCTTTATAAAATGGCAGCAATTGTTCCAATGCTCAATTACCATTGTAACAATCAAAGCTACTGCTAAAATCCCTAATCCCAGTAGATAAGATATAGATGTTTGTGGGGTGGTATAAGAGTATATAACTGAGAAAAGTCATGGAAACATCTTAATACCCAATGGCTTACTCTACCTAGAACCCACAAGATACTTTACAGGTAGCTTTATAATAATACAAGAGCAATTGTTCCGATGCCAATAACTGCACAAACCTCATCCAGTAGATAAGATAGATGCTTGTGGTGTGGAAAATGAGAATATAAACGAGAAAAGTCATGGAAACATCTTAATACCCAACGGCTTACTCTACCTAGAACCAACAACAAATCTATACACAGCTTGCTTTATAACATGACAGCAATTGTTCCAATGCCAACAATCGCACAAACCTCATCCCAGGTAATCCATTGTCACTGCTAGTAAATAAAAACATCTAAATGAGAAACATTTCCACGTTTCCTACCTGTAAATGACGACCATGGTGGTGGTGGTTGTGCTGCAATGGTATACCCTACTGGCTGGTTAGCACGCAACTTACTGAGTGGCGAGCTGGTGGTGGAGGAGGAGGGAGAGAGATAGTATTAGTAGTATAGAGGCAGGCTCTCCTGGTACCACACGTTGGTAGACGTACGTACTCCTATACCCAGCTGCTGCTAGAACACTACTACTGCATGTAACAAGGCAAGAGAACCAACTCCAGCTACTCCACCACCGCCACCACTGTAAGCACCACCAGCACCACAGCTGGGTATAGATCGTGGCCACGTATAATAGCGCTTCTCAATACCATTCTCAATGTCATTTGTGATGTGTCACAGAAAAATAAGTCATATAAAGCAGCAAAACATTGGCTTTTGAGATATGATCATATTTGAAAAGATGGGATCAAGCTGATTCCAATGATGGTACATGTATTCATTATATCTAATGGCTCGATGTAGGTTTGGAATCGATCAAGACAGGATCAAATCGCACGACACCCTGAAGGGGTGGAGTGCGATTTGACCCAACGTTGAGATCGATTCAAAACCATACAGAGTGCCATTAGATATTTATTACATACAGATTTATAGATTTATTTGTTATATTTACCTTCTTAGTAATATTTTTCTTGACGAATTATCGAAACAATGTCTGAGAACTTTCGAAACATGCAAGACAGCGCTACCCTTCTGCCGCTAAGAAGCCCGATGTCATGAACCAATGAAGTTATGTTATTTGGGTCACATGCTTCCATGACAACCCATATGGCATTGGTATGCCATACAAACTATCAGATGGCACCCCTGTATCACATCGTTGAAATCATGTACCTATGTAATAATGCTATTAACAGCGCTCGGCACCCCAACAATGAGAATATTCCACCAAAGAGATCTTGTGAATAAATCACTGAAAAATATCTATTTTGCGACTTTCCTGTAACACATCACATTTTACAGTATAATAAATGTATCTTTATATGTTTCCTAATATATAACATATATATATTCATCGTGCTAACACCTGATTGTATTGTTTGCCTAGCAACCCCAGTTCGCGTTCCCGGCAACCAGGCACTCTCTCACCTGGCGCCGAACGCTACGGTTCAGGAAAAATTTTTACCTGGCGAATAATTTTTTCTACAAGATGGGTCTCTGTACTGCTTGCGGTTATAATCATAAACATGGTGCAACTGCTGAGCCAAGTAAGGCCACTTGTAAATATTTTAGAGAGGCATGCGACAAAAGCCAGGCTGCTACAGGTGATATGAAAGACTGGAAACTTTACCTGGATCTCGATGCTCTTTGCTCCTACGAGGAAGACCTTACTACGCACTCTCCTAGTCGTACTCAAACCGATCAGGTATCTATATGGCAGCGGAGGTTTGACGAACAAAGTAGACAGATGGAAGCGATGTTTGATAAAATGACTAAATTGTCATTGTCCCTCCAACCTCTGGTGGATCGTTCTAACGCTACTCCTACTTCCACTGTCACCTCCGCCATTCAGACTCCTGTCAAGTCCACCACTCAGACTCCTGTCAAGCCGGCCGTCTTGGATACATCGACTTCGGTTGTCTACACCGTCCCCCCTCAGGTCTTCTCCACCTACGCTAACCCGCTACACTCTACTACGGGCCCGACATCGTCTTGGCTTTCTGATCCTGTCACTTCGGCCCTCCATCAAATTAATGCGGCTGTAGATCCGGAGACTGTTAAACGCAACGCAGGTATGGTCTATCACCCTGAGTTTTATTACCAGCATCATCTTAATTCGGTTACCTTGAAGAATCTTGACCATAAGAAACTCTCGTACCGCCAGCTAATGTACGGGATGGTCATGGTGGCCCAACATCTATTTAGCTCAGGCGGAGATATCAAGTCCTACCTTTCGCATCTAGAGTTTGTCACTCGCCACGCTTCAGAGGGAGACTATTTAGATGTGGCTTATGCGAATTACGATCACCACGTAGTTGATATGTTTTTGCGCAGTCCTAGTGCTGGATTTCCTGACTGCGACAACAGAGGGTGTAACTACTGCTTCCACGGAGCAGTCTTGGCCAAACATCGTGATAATAATCCTCAAGGTCAAGGCCGTCGCGGAACTTCTTCTGCTTCTACGTTCTCTACAGGCTCCAACAAGCCTAAAGCCAAGAATAAGATTCCAGATGATTACCCAGCTGATAACTGTTATTTGTGGAATTACAAGCATTGTTCTACTGATAACTGTCCAAAGGCCCACGTGTGTCGTCTATGCAAGCAGAGCCACAAGGCTATCGGGTGTCCCCGAGACAAGGGAGGTTCCAATTGACGTCATGCTTTGGAGGGAAGCCCTTCCGCTTCGGACATCAATGGCGGTGGTAAACTTCCGGTTACTTCAATCTCAGCTATTGACTCTATCGTTTCAACGTATTCTGCTAATTATCCGGCTATACTGGTTGATTCCTCGCCTGATTACTTTAGCACTTCCCTCAGCCAGCGCAATGACATCATTCTGTTAGCTGAAAATGGTGACAATCCTGTGACTCTTCCCGGAACTTCCTTCCCCGACTCGTCCATACATACACTCAGCTACGATCTTACAGCAGACCGATGCGATTCCCCTGAAGGTTTCGACTTTGATTATAATGAACTATCCATCTTTTCAGATGCGAACTTTGAGGTTGGTTATATTGATTCTGATGTTTGCCCTGAAGCTGACACTTATTATTTTGAATCGGATACTGACCATGATATGTGTTCTTATGATGACTTGTCTGACTGTGATATGTTTACTGAAGATATTGAATTTTTGGATACCGGTGTGTACATTGCAGAATCTCATTTTGAATATGCTGCTGTTTGTGTGTGTACTGAGTTGCCTTTGTTTAGAGGCGTATTGTGTAACGATACTACAGTGGGAGGTATTGTCAACCAGATGAATTCTCAGATATGGTTGTCGGAATTACACTATGAAAATGATGTTTTCTTACGTGACTTTTTGTGTAACGGTATTGTACATGGCTTTGACATTGTAGATAACCTTGATGATGTTTCTCCTTACACTTGTTTGAATTACAATTCTGTTTTGCATGGTTCTGCTTTTGATTTTGTTGATAAGTTGATTCGTCAAGAGGTAGAAGATGGGAAGTATATTGTAGTCGACCACAAACCCCTTTGTGTTCATGCCCTTGGCGCGGTGCCAAAACCTGACGGCACTTTTCGTCCGATTACCGATTGTCGTAGACCATTAGGTGTTTCAATCAATAATCACATGTTCTCGACGGCAAAAACTTTTCGTTTTACTTCTCTTGATTACGTTTCATCCTTGTTGAATCCAAAATGTTTTTGTGCAACTATTGACGTTTCCGCGGCATACCGTAGCATTTCTGTTAACCCCCTACACCGTCAACTACAAGGTATACTTTGGTACTTTAATGGTGTCCCCACTTATCTAGTCGACACGAGATTGTGTTTCGGCTTAAAATGTGCCCCCTTTATTTTTAATACCATTACCAACTTTGTGGTTCGATGTATGTATCGCCGTGGTTGTTTGAAAGTTGTGAACTACCTTGATGATTTTTTGTGTATTGATGAATCCTTTGAGAAATGCCAGACCACTCAGATGATACTAGTGAACCTCTTACAGTCTTTGGGGTTCATTCTGTCCTGGAAGAAATGCTCTTCCCCTTCGACCACTACGAAGTATCTCGGGGTCATCTTGGACTCTTCTGCTATGGTTCTTCGACTCCCCGAAGACAAACTTGCTCGTTTTCAACGTGAATTGCATTTCTATTTTGCGACTTTCCTGTAACACATCACATTTTACAGTATAATAAATACTCACTGTTTGGTGTCAAACCGGTCGCAACAGGTCAGAAAACCAGGATCACCTTTTTGGGGTTTGTTACGATTACGATGTTTCCACCGAACAGAGGGTCATTCACTAGAAGAAAGGCACTTATTAATGCCCCTATAGAGTGCTTGGCCCTGTAAAATAGCTGCAGAGTATTGGCCTCTTTAGCCCTGTAAAATAGGTCTAGTTGAAATTAATAGAAAACCTCTAAAAAGGCATACTTTAAAGTGGAGGCCTATAGCACAACTCATTAGAAAACCCCTATTATTGCATAATTTAAGGTGGAGGCCTATAGCACAAATCATTAGAAAACCCCTATTAAGGCATAATTTAAGGTGGAGGCCTATAGCACAAATCATTAGAAAACCTCTAATAAGCTATACTTTAAAGTGGAGGTTTATAGCAAAAACCAAGGCCTAGGCCTACTGGAGAGTTGCAATGTTATTTGTTGGCACTGTAGGGGAAGTGGGACTATAGCTTGAGGAGGAGGAGGATATAAATGTACAACTAGTTAATATCATCCATTATTTCATAGCTTAAATAGGTCTGCAGTTTTATGGTGTATCATTACACACTGCCTCTCCATGCCACCTCCTATAGACCTGCACTTCCAGGCAGGAATATAGGTGATGTCAATACAATGTGGCAGGATTCCTTTGAATTTAATCCAGTTAGGTTTATTAGAGATTATTGAAGCCCGAATATAAATAAAGTAATTGATAATTCCTCAAAGAATTGCTTCTTTTTAAATTTGAAGATAATTCAACATTATACAGGAACCGTTTTACTTCCATGATATAGTCTGTAACATCACTCATTTCATCATCATAATTTTATATCACCTCACCAAATTCATCAATTCATTATTTCATAGGTGTGACAAAAGCAACTGTATTTAGAGATCTGTACAATGTAAGTCTTTACATGTAGAAAACGAATTATTATATTAAGCTGGGAGAATGTGATGCCCTACCTTAGAATGTATTGATTAGAATTGCAGGGCTCCTATGAAAATCAATGTAAATTGAGATGTACTCTGTAATAAAATGAAAAAAAAAAAGATTTGTTGTCCTCTCAAAAAATATGATCATTTGAAAATAGTAGAAAATATTAACAGCATCCGTTTTGGCGTAAAGAGATTTAGGTCAAATCCTGATAATTGGGGAGTGGCTTTAATACAGGTCCAACTCCCCAAGCACTGCGTCAATCATTTCGGAAGAACAAGCAGTGACACTAATAACAGCGGAATTTACAAAATGTGATCCGTTTTAGGAAAATGAGTCATAAATCGCAAAATATCGATTTTGAGATATCACAATGTTTGTAAAGAGATCAAGCCGATTCCAATGATGGTAAACACCAGGGTACCTAACATGTGTTTCTATATTTTAAGTTTGATATTTTTATTTAAAAAAAAAAAATGTTTGCTATGTTTCTGGCTGGGTAAACCAGTAAAGTAACTAAACATACTCCATATGAAGGCCCTCAAAACGCAATGATATATTCAATACAATGCCCTGAAATTTGTTACACGGATTCTTATGACTATAACTGCTAAACCCTATGAAAATCAGAACATTTCAATAAAGAGATCTTGTGGAAAAAATCACTTTGAAAAATATACATTTTGCGACTTCTGACATCACAAATGTACCTCTGTGGCGCAAAATTCCATGAGAATCGGTTTAGTGGATTAGGGCCTTTTATTTAGTTTTATGTAGCCAACGTCCTGTAATTAACAGGGCAGGCATTTAATCATTGCTGGCTTATTGTAAATAAAAGTAAATCAATGAATTTCACTCAAGAAAAGCGACCTTAATGTATTCCTACCATTAACTATATTTATGATTTTCCGGTTTTATATTATACAAAAGAAAATATAATCATTCCTAGATTATATTATATGTGAAGCCCTCTAGATCTCGTGCTGCCTCGGGCCTCTTCCATAAAAATTCCTTACTTGAAATGTTCCTTGCTAAGCTATTTTTCCTTGTTTAGAGGACATTTTAATTTAGGAAAAGTTAGCATTGTCTGAATAGTAACTTCCTTCCCTAAAAGTCCCTAACCAACTGCTTAGAAAAGCATAGTAGAACCCAGGGAAGCGTGCAGTGCAAGAAGCCCTCCGGTCCATTGGCATATTATAGAAATATATTGCAGATGCTAGAAATACTTTTATGATAATTTGAATCCTTAAATCGCCTGCGGCCAAAACACAGGGAATTTCATAGATAATTTATTTTCCCCATTCTCCTTATTCACAATGAGGAGAATGGCGGATTAAAGTAAAGCTAAAATGTGATACATCAATTGGTGGCATATGTCTATACTATGCATTTCCAAACAACCAGTCTGTAGTCTAGGGGTAAGATGCTGGACTCCCAATCAGCACATTGGGGGTTCAAATCCCAGAGCAGCCAGCCATTCTACATTTGTCTCGTTTTCGAGTCATTTTATTTTTTAATTTCACTAATATCATCACCTCTTTTCTGAAAATCTGACCCGTAAGGTCTATGTTATGATGTAGAAAGCTATAGCTGACTAATAACAATAACATGGCGCACATAGGAGCGATATCTCTATCTAGCTGGTGCTCATTCTGGTCTTGATGAAAACATGGTAGAAGGGGATTTTCCTCTCAAATCTCCGCACCAAAAACAGCCTAGAAACAATGAGTCTCACACCCTCGCCCACTAATGGTCCATTTACAGCTGTCACACGGGTAATAATGGCACTGGCAGCTTGATTGCTTATATTCCCTTTAGATGTATACATGGGGCAGATAGCCAGAAGATGTACAATTTGTCTTCAGCAATCGTTTCAAATAACACAAGTTTAAGACAATAATGGTGTTCAAAATTCAGTTTACCACAACCAAACACATCCTTTAAATCAACTCAATACCAAATATACTCAGATATACCATATCAGATATACAATTTTTCAGTAAACAATTTGGCAGAATTTACTAAATATGTAGATCTGTCAATATGTAAAAAATATGGGTCAGATTTTCAGAAAACGTACAATTGGCAGTTGTACACATTTAGTAAATTCTGCTAAATTAAGCTGCAATTTGGTCAATACAAGGTAAATTCGAGTATATCCGGCATTGCATTGATTCTAGCCATCTGTTTGGTTAGGTTGAACTCTATTTTGAACTTTATTGTCGTATGAAATTTTGGTTATTTGAGGAGATTGGCGAAGTTGAATTGTACATTTTCTGAAAATCTGACCCATATATATATAGGAAGCTATATTATAACCGTTCCTATTTTGCCATATAGCTATGCTTTCAGCGGCCATATTTGTGTTTACGACTATTTATAAGAAGTACATTTGTCTTGTACATAGATAGCTCGTGAAAGGTTTTGTCTCTTACACAATATTGGCATTAAGATTATAATGATTATATTGAATGCCTGAAAATATCATGTTTGTGTGGTAGCGTTTTGCAATAAGATTTAACGATACTGAAACCTGAAAATTGTATATTGTATTTGTCAGTTAAGCGTATTTTATATCCTATTAAACTGTCTGAGGCCAGTAAGAATATTTAAAAAGAAAATGTTGATAGAATATGTATACAACAAATATTCCTCTTGAAGGTATATATTATTATATGTGTCGGTTAGGTATATTTTATTCCCTATCAAACTGCCTGAGGCCGATAAAAATATTTAAAAAAAAAAAGTTGATAAAATATGTACTGTATACAGCAAATATTTCTCTTGAAGAAACAATGTATATTATATTTGTCGGTTAGGTATATGTTATATCCTATTAAACTGTCTGAGGCCGATAAAAAAGTTTCAAAAGAAAAAGTTGATAAAATATGTATACAACAAATATTCCCCTTGAAGATACAACAGTACTAACTCAGAGAGCCCAGGGGACGGTCCCGGTGTAGACCAGTTGCCGCTCATTACAAAGGTTTAAAACATATTACTTCTGGAGATGGTAATAAATCTTATTTTGGTACAATCCACCTGGGACTAGATGAGTCCAGGTACATACAGACTGAAGCAGGAGCTTGTTGCTTTACGCTATACAAGTAGGACCCATGCTAGGCTGGGCTGGGCCAAACCAGCCATAGGTGTAACTATAGATGGGCCAAACCAGCGATAGGTGTAACTATAGATGGGCCAAACCAGCGATAGGTGTAACTCCAGATGGGCCAAACCAGCCATAGGTGTAACTCCATATGGGCCAAACCAGCGATAGGTGTAACTACAGATGGGCCAAACCAGCCATAGGTGTAACTATAGATGGGCCAAACCAGCCATAGGTGTAACTACAGATGGGCCAAACCAGCGTTAGGTGTAACTCCATATGGGCCAAACCAGCGATAGGTGTAACTACAGATGGGCCAAACCAGCGTTAGGTGTAACTCCATATGGGCGTGGCCGTTAACACATGTACAAGAGGTGATTGCAAAATAATGTGAAAGATCATTTTAAACCTCTAAATGTGCACTTTCATGTAGTGATGAGAACTATAGTTGTCAAAAATGCTAGAAGTGCCTGGGGTGTTCGGTCACAAATTTGGAAGCTCTACACATTTAGTAAATTCTACTAAATTAGGCTGATTAATTATGAATACTAGATATTTCTGAGTATATTTAGTATCGCCTTAACTACAATTATTCGTTGAATGTTATTTTGAACATTATTTTTGTCTTACATATTTGACAAAACATTTCGCTGACACGATACGTTTCATTCATCCAGTAGAAAACAATTGACAAACATGACATTTTGCGTTGTGAGTTAATTCTGCTAGTGATATCGAATGATCATTACTATAGCAGTTATTCGTATGGGATCGTCATGCGAGATCCATAGGTACATATGTGATGTGTTAGAGGAAAATGAGTCACAAGTCGCAAAAATGATATTTGAGATAGTAATCATATTTGAAAAGATTAGATCAAGCCAGTTCCTATGATGGTAAATATTAAGGACATCTAAGAAGAGTTTCTATATTGTATGTTTGATATATTTATGTTTCAAAAGAAATTTGCAATAATCATGTGTGTGCATCAATGTATGTTTCATCTATCACAACCTATCATAGACTGGATCAGCCATTATCTATCGAACAGGTACCAAAGGGTGCGAGTGAATGGGATAACTTCCGACAGGGAGAGGGTAAGATGCGGCGTCCCGCAAGGTACAGTCCTAGGCCCGTTGCTGTTCCTCCTGTACGTGAGTGATTTGCAGAGTGTCGTCAGGGAATCCCAAATACAGCTAGCTATTCGCTGACGACACGGTGATTTATCACTCATCGGCAAACGAAACATCCCTTAAAGAAGATCTACAAAAAGACCTGAACATGGTCAGCAAATGGTGCGAAAGAAACAAAATCTCTATAAACGTAAAAAAGAGCAAAGTCATGGACATAGTCCTTGGCAATGCGAAAAAGAAAACAACAACAACAAAGCTGAGCCTAAACTCAGCCACTTTAGAGTATGAAAAAGAATATTGTTATTTAGGCCTAACAATAGACCAAGTGCTGACCTTCAATGTTCACGTCCAGACAAAAATTGACCAAATATCCAAACGACTAAAAGCCACATCAAAAATTAGGAAATCACTAACGCCCGTAAACACCATGCTAATATACACCACCATGGTACGGCCAGTGATCGATTTCTGCGATGTTTTCTACATACCAGCTCAAGTGAAGCTTTTGGAGAGACTCCAAACCATCCAAAACTCATTCATTCGCATAGCCCACAATCTAAAAAGAACGGAGAGCGTAAAAGAACTCCACATCAAAAACAAAATCCCGTTTTTAAATGAAAGAAGAGAAGGGCATCTCCTCCAAACTGCTTTCACAATGAGCTGTGATGAAAACGTAACTGACAATAGGCGATTAAATTTAAGAAACCTAACTAGTGGCAAACTATTAAAAGTCCCAATGGCTAAAACCGAGAGGATAAAGAAGTCATATTACGTACAGGCACCCTACCTCTATAATAAGCTGCCCCCCAAAGGGAGAAAAACATCCCTAACCATTATCGACTTCAAAACCTACCTAGAAGAGGAATTTTATTCCTACTCTCTCTGAATCAAAATGATCCCTAAAAAATATAGGAAATTAAATAACCAATAATGGAGTCACTGGGACCAACCGATGCGGGATGAAGCTGAAAACCCTCACCCTGTAACTACACGCCCCCGACTGCTCTATCTCTCTACCGCACAAGTAATGAACGACCGGACATGAGCTGGCTCGATCGTGTGTTCGTCAGAATGCCATCGACCCAGACCATGTACAGAGAGACGGCCGATCGACGCCAAGAGTGTTCGTCAGAATGCAACCGGCTACTCGGTCGACCGTCTGTCAACATAAATAAGACAAGTCCATAAAGAGACCATGTTGATATTGTAGATCAACACATCTGGGCTGGTGCGACCAGTGTTCGTCAGAATGCAAATCGCGCCAGGCCACCGAACAAAATAACATCTGATCGAGAAGGACGCCAGGAGTGTTTGTAAGAATGCAAATGGCCTCCTAAACGACCAGATAACACGGCCACCGTGTTACAATAACTGAATCTACCAAATAGAATAACTTGAACTGTAATTAATAATAATAATGTAACTAAATGTAAGGGACCTCCTGGTAGAGCTATGATTAGCATAGAATGTGGTACCCATTTCCAGATATTGTATTGTATATAACGATGTAACTGTAATTGAACTGGAAATAAACAACATACATACATACATACATACATACATACAATTACCAGTAAAGTAAGTAAATATACTCCATAGCTAGGATGATCTTCAAAACGCAAGGACATATTCAATCCAATGTCCTGAAACTTGGTACATGGATTCATACGGCAAGGGGTGCCAAACCTCCTAAGAATGAACATTCCAATAAAGAGATCTTGTGCATATATCACTTTGCAAAATATCCATTTTACGACTTGAGACTCATTTCCTCGGGAGTGCGGAAGATCTCGGGCTAACGCCCTCTATCTTCCCGCGCTCCCTCGGTCAATAACAAGTGTACAGACTTCCCCCTTGCTAGGTTCCATCTATATATTTGGTACTGTATTGATTCAAAAAGTTTGTTCGGTTATGTCAAAGTCTATTTTATGCCTCATTTTTGTTTTAAATTTGAGTTAATTGAGAGATTTAGTACAGGCAAATTGTGCATTTTCTGGCGACTTCACCCATATGGGTCAGATTTTCAGAAAATGTACAATTCAACTTCGCCAATCTCCTCAAATAACCCAAATTTCAAACGACGATAAGTCTGAGGATAAGAGGCTTATCTTGCTCAGAAAGGAAGTCTCATGTCAAAATGTTTGGTTCACATGTTTCGTCAGTTTGTGCATGTTGAGGTAGAGAAGTGTAACTACTACCACTATTGGTAACGTCGCCAGAAAATGTACAATTCACCTTCCCCAATTCTCTCAAATAACCCAAATTTCAGACGAAAATAAAGTTCAAAATACAGTTCAACCTAACCAAACAGATTGCTAGAATCAATGCAATGCTGAATATATTCGAATTTACCTAGTATTGACCAAATTGTAGCCTAATTTAGCAGAATTTACTAAATATGCTGGCAATTGTACATTTTCTGAAAATCTGACCCATATATTTCGTGAGTTGGTGCATGTTGAGGTAGAGAAGTGTAACTACTACCACCCAGCTCATATACTGGTGATGTACGGGTCCAGGTGTGACATTCAGACTGCTGCAAGCTAAGCCTAAATAACAGCTTATGTTTAGCATGTGTGTGCTGCGTGCACACATGCATGTGGGAGTGCATGTAGGTCTCAGACTCCTTACTAATAACTCACTGGATCTTAATCCTAAACAGATCTACCTTTTAGCTGAACCATGTAGGGTTCTGTTCCAAAAAGTACTCAGTCCAGGCCCAAACCCTCATATCAGATAAGAATGGTATGTCAGTGATTGGACGCCTACTTCGCAAATCCCTATCCTGGCCTAGGACACGGCGTTCTAATGGGAATATAAGGACATTTTGTGGTCTTAATGGAATTATAATAGCACTTTGCGGTTTGAGGCGAGAGGCTTTCCCTTCGTTTGAAGGGACTTTCTCATCTTTGGGCCTAGACTGTACTCATACGATTGAACCAACACATGTATAAACCCCTTGAATGTTGTGAAATAGAACAGACTAGTGATATGAATTAGTGTATGATATAAACTGGGTATCAATAATGTTATGTAAGGGCAATATTTAAATAGTACTTATTCAGCAAATATGCTATATATAGGAGTCAAAATAGTTGAATTACAATGGCTGAAAGCAATGTTCATTCTTGGAATAATCATACGTACGGACACTGGAGCTCGGTTGTAACTGTCACGAGCTGCTATATTTGGTCAGACTTTGAGAAACGGTACAATTGGCAGCTCTACACATTAGTAAAATCTGCTAAATAAGACTGAACAATTATGAATACTCGGCATATCTGAGTATATTTGATATTGTGTTTTTTGAAAAAAATATCTGTGTTACTATGTTAAACTGTACTTTGAAGCCCATTCTTGTCTTAAATCTGGGATACCTGAGAGGATTGGTGAAGTCGAATTGTACATTTTCTTAATTTTATAAATTGAAATACAATATACCCAAATGTTGCACCCAACACTAGCCACATTTGGTCTCGTGAAATTAACAAATTTTGAAAGGATCAGTTGAAGCATTCATAATATTCATAGAATATATCACTGTTACTGTTTATGAAATAAGACAAGTGTACAAGTATAGGATAACATTGCCTTAGCGAAGGTTACATTAGCTAACATTAGCTAACTATTTCCTTGAAGCACAATCAGTCACAGAAACGTGACAGCTCATGTCATTTCCGTTTCATGAATTCCCCCCAGGCTTGCTGCTTTACAACACTTGGCAAACTTTTATTTGAAAGAAAAAGACTTTTATTTTCTCTCTCAAAGTTCAAATGAGGCCAACGGCTCAATATAACTTATATATTCTGTGTTTCATATAAGTGCATATGATGCCATTTTGTCATGGATCTTTTATTACCCCCATGTGCTGTAGTTTCCTATACTTTCAACATTGTAAGTACAGTGGCATACCCTCTAGAAAGGTATAATATACCTGTGTAGGCCTAAGTACACGCTGTTCATGATATGAGCCCCAATGCTGTAGTCTATGGCATTTCATATTACCCTCTAGAAAGGTATAATATACAGGCCTGTAAGTTGTCATACAGACACCACAATAACATACACACTGTGATAAAGTCATATAAATGCTGTCAAGCTATGTGAGTGAGATAATGTATGAGTAATAGAAGCTGTTCTAAGATTGATGATGTAAGCAGTTAATAGGAAAATATGATTAAATCATAGTATCATAGAGCTACGTCTACTTTGTATTTTATCATCTGTCTATGCTTAACAAGCTGTTTATATATTATTGAGTCTGAACGAGTAATATGTGATATTAGTCCATTTTGGGTCAGATTTCGCGTGCACTTATGGTACTACAGACCGCGTTGGTCTAGTGGCGCCACCTGACGTGTTCCATCATGGACTAAAATCAATATACAACTCGGATTTAGCGTTCGAACGGGCTGTACGCCCATAGATGTCCCTCGGCCTTCGGCCTTGGGACGTCTATGTGTGTACAGACCGTTCTCAGGCTAAAATCCTCGTTGTTTATTGCTATATCAGACCCCCTTCCTATATGTTGTTTCTTCTATTAATAAGTAAACCTTTCAGCATTTCCATCTTTTAAGTTATATACAAGATATGTACGTGCGGTTCCATGTTAACTCTATATTTCAGAAACTTTCACCCGATGAGCAGAGGGTACGATGTAAAACCATTGTGATCGACCCCGAGATAGAGAAGGGCTTTTTGTTGATAGACTAAATAAAAGCTTTTTAAAGAAAAAAATAAAATATTGAACCAATAATTATATGTACATGTATCCTTACGTAGTTGTACAGACTAGGTCTAAACCTTCAGATCAGATAAGAATGGTATGTAAGCCTACTTCGCTAATTGGTTTCCCGGCCTAGGACTACTAAAATTGTCAAAAATGCAAGAAGTACCTGGTTTTGGGGTGTTCGGTAACAGTTCCCTGTACCCCAGCCCCCACCTTGGTATAATTGAATGGCTCCCACTGTGGAAGCAGATATTATATTATATTATAGATTGTATCAATCTTATTTTATTTCCACAAAATGGCTGTATTTATAATGATATAATATAGATATATTTGACCTTTATAAAGGACAATGGAATTTTACATATATACGTTAGATCCTGGTCTTCCTATCTATTGCAATTATATACCAAACTTAAGGTTGGTCTCCACTGGCTGCGGTAAGCTCTGCGGTAAGCCTTGTGATGGTGTTGTGCTGGTTCTATAGGTGGAGAGGAATATATGGGTCAGATTTTTAGAAAATGTACAATTGGCAGCTGTACGCATTTAGAAACTTCTGCTAAATTAGACTGCAATTTGGCCAGTACTAGGTAAATTCGAGTACATTCGGCATTGCATTGATTCTAGCAATCTGTTTGACTAGATTGAAGTGTATTTTGAACTTTATTTTCGTTTAAAATTTGGGTTATTTGAGTGGATTGGTGAAGATGAATTGTACATTTTCTGGCGACTTCACCCATATGGTTTATTGGCCACCTCACCACTCCTCTCCACCTATAAAACCGTCACAACAACATCGCAAAGTTTACCGCAAAGTTTACCGCAGAGCTTACCGCAGAGCTTACTGCAACCCGGACCCCGGACACCCTCTTTAAAGGGAGGTCTCCGCTGGCTGTGGTAAGCTCTGCAATTAAGCCTTGCGATGGTGTTTTGCTGGTTCTGTAGGTGGAGAGGAATGGCGAGGTCCTGCCTACATGGTTCACTGGCCATGTAGGCAGGACCTCACCACTTCCCACCATCACAGCATCATTGCAAGGCTTACTGCAGAGCTTACCGCAGCCAGTGGAGACCGACCTTAACTTATCTTTGACCTACATGTGGACTTATCATGTTTTATGAAGCCGTGCAGCAAGAACACCAGGGTGAAATCATCGACAATTTGGCCAAATGACTTCCAGATGGGTGGGAAAACAGAAAAAACAAAAGGTAGCAAACATCTTTAGTTTTTGTTTTCAAATCTTAGCTGAGAATAGAGCTTTTTTCTATTGCCTTTTTTACTAGCTATACGACATCCCTTTGAGAGTTTCTTTCAATTGTTATCAAAAGGTTTAATATCAGCTTTAGTAATATTACATTGAAAAGCAATTTGGGTAACATCAAAGTACGTAGAAAATGCTATGAAAGGGTGGGTTGGGGGAGGGGGGTCGTTTCTCCTTTCTCCAGGTAACCAGTTTTTTCTCCCCCTCCCTGTGTAATAGTTTCTCCAGTAAGGAGGGGCTGGGGATGGAGCTGGGGGTGGGGGGGTGCTGGGGTGCATGTTTTGAGTCATGTCTATTATGCCTCACCTCACAACACAAAAAGGTTAACATGTAAGTCACCTGCACCCCAAACGGCCTCACAGATGTGCTGCACGCCCATCCAGGCCTAGTATTTGGGTGAAGTCTTCAGAAAATGTACAATTCACCTTCACCAATCCCCTCAAAAAACCCACATTTAAGACAAAAATCAGGTTCAAAACACAGTTCAACATAACTGACAGATGTATTGAATGAATACAATACAGAATACACTCAGATATACTCAGTATTTATCATTTTTCTAATTTAGCAGAATGTGTAGAACTGTAGATTGTGCATTTTCTGACAATCTGACCCAAGTAGATTAGTTACTGCTTCAAAGTGGAGTACAGTAACACCTGCCTATAACGGACACTTCCAGGACGATGTCTGGATTAAATGTAACATGAGGTTTTTACTCTGTACTTTCTGAATGAGAAACGTCTTTGAACGACAAAATGCTTTATTCTTTATTAACAATTGTATTTGTAATTAATGACTTGGCCTGTAAATGGAATAAAAAATAATGAAAGAAAAAAAAGGCCATTTTGAGGTGTTATTTAGGAGTGGTATAGTTCGTTACCATAGTAACCATTACTGGCAGGTGTAACAATGAAGTGAAATCTCGGAGATTTGATAAGGTTCTACCATTTTAGGGTAGACAATTGTATGAGTGCTGACTGTTTTATGAGAAAAAAGTCTAGAATTTATTACATATTTTTTGTCTGTGTTTTATAAGAAAAACCAGATATTAATCATACACATTTTTGTCAGTACTTTACAAGAGAAAATCGAGAATTCATTATATATTTATTATTTTGTCATTTTTTTTAATGAATGAACACTGATGTGGATGGGGCTGTATTGACGCGGACGGCAAGCTAGTCTCGCTAGCCGCAGTGTTGCAACGGGTACTGCTGTCAGAAAATTAAAACTAGATTTTACAATTATTTATGCTGTCTATCAACAAAATTTCTTTTAAAGCTAACTTAATAATAATATCCCTTTCCGAAGCACTTTTAATTTTAACAGTTTGTCCAAGAAAGATATCATCTGCAACTTCGAATGAATTGCATTGGAAAGGGTAACAAATACTGCATGGGTTGCATGCAGACTGCGGGGCTCATAGGCTCCCATATTAAAACCCCCAAGTTTACCCCCACCCCTTTCTAAATTAAAAAGATGAGAAATCGACTTGTTCTCAAAATATAAGATATTAGGTTCATCAAACTTTGTGTCAACGAAAGCGATTGTTATTTCTATATTTTTCGGGGGGTTGAATCTGAAAATCTTAGCATTGGCTTCTATGGGACTTGCACCTAATACCACTCAAAAAGTAACCCACTGCACTGCAGCGCGAAAAACTTATCCTCTATCATCCCTTTTTATATCGTTAATACCTCCCTGAACCAAGTAATGAGGCTCAAGTGTTTCAGGTATCCGATAGATCTTAGGGCGGTGCACTTTTTGCATTTCTTTGTACCGTTCTCAGTCTACTCTTCCAGGGACCAACTGAGTCTAAAAGGCCGTCGCTCCATTCAATAAAAAATCCCCAGAAGAGTCCCTGCCAACAAGTAGTTCAATCAATGGCCCACTTGTTACACACACTCTTAGACGGTTCCACACACTCTTAGAAGGTGTGGTTCTTGATAGAAACCCTGCAGGGTTAAGGCTTTAGTGTCTCCGTGAATAGTCCAGGGGCTATTTATATAACAACCATAGGCAGGGACTAATGAGATTAATAACCTCCATTTCTGGCCTGTTTGTTTTTTGTTTTTTTTTGAAACATGATTTTATTCAGCTTGTCAACAAAACTCTTCCTCATCTCGAGCATATACATCTAGATCTACATAGCTCGTGTCTTGCTGTTCAAAGTTTGTTTGTGTATGTACCAAACAGTGCACCAGCAGCCCCTCAATCAGCATGATATGCCAAGAATGTCATCCCCATTTAGTATATGCCGGATATTACCAGTTAAACTATTAAAGGATTAACAAGACTCCTGGACTGTCCGGGGAACCATTTGTTTTATGGTTGTAGAGAAGGAAGGTTGTAACAGCGGCGGGCTTTCAGGTAGAGAATGTCAGCCATGCGTGACGACTACAATAGCGTCTACCAGCTGGCACCGTTCTACCTGTAGTGGTAGCAGTGGTATAAAGGTGTGCATGTTGTTGCACCTGAGTCACGTAGACACAATTTGAGGAGGTACAGGTGTAAAAATACACGGGAGGAATTGGTACCTCATTTATTGTTGATATGATCATGGAATATCTAGGTCACATTTTCAGAAAATGTACAATTGGCAGCTCTACATATTTAGTAAATTCTGCTACATTCTGCTAAAAAGTTATAAATTTTGGGTATATCTGAGTATATTTGGCATCGTATTGATTTAAAGTATCAGTTCTGTTATGTTAAACTGCATTTTGACGCTTGTTTTAGTCTTAAATGTGGGTTATATATTTGAGAGGATTAGTGAAGGCCAATTGTACATTTTCTGAAAATCTGACTCATATTCATATTCCCAAATTTAAAATAAAAATAAGGTTTAAAATTCAGTCTGACATAACCAAATAGATTGTCTGAATCAAGGCAATGTGAAATATACTCAGATATACCTTGTATTGACCATTTCTCAGTCTAATTTAACAAAATGTACTAAATATGTAAATCTGCCGATTGTACATTTTCTGAAGATCTGACCCTTATGAAGTATTAAAGATAACAGGTGTAATAATGCTGGGGAGGAATTGGTAACTCATACATTGTTAATATAATCATGGAATATCTAGGTTATGGAGTAATAGGGGACTGGTTTCGCTTTCGTATTTGGAGGACTTTGAACATTAAAAAAAAGTACTAAGTAATTGAGACGACTCAAAACACAAAGGGACACGGATATTTGTTTTTGAAGGAGGTTTAATACTTTGGGGCGATCTACGTTTCGGTCTGCATTTGACCTTCGTCAGGATAAAAAATTAAATATTAGAATAGGATTAAAAACAATATTTGACCTGGTCAGAACACCAGCGACGCTACAGAATTATAGAGAGAAAGAGAAGCGATTATATACTTTGCCAACATTACATTAAATTATCAATTCATTGTTAGAATTTAGTTTTGGTGATTAGTCTGCTTTTTTACAGCACAAGTAAACAAGAAACTTTGATGCTCAATTCAGAAATTTAAAAAAAATAATTTCATTTCAGGCACATTTAAACAGTTACAAAAAACGCGTAATCATCATGATTGTTTTCAAGCGTTGCCTCTGACTAAAACGAAATACAAATACTAGCAAATTATTTTTAAAAAGCTAAGTTAACAAAATCATAATGTATTGGTTATGGTTGATTACCAGTTATACACACCAATGTTATAGTCATAAGGTTTCTTTGGTAGTTTTTATACAACATATTTGTATGTTTGTATATCTTTATGTTCTGAAAAACAACAAAAAAGATCATAGAATTAATGTACAATTGGCAACTGTACACATTTAGGAAATTCTGCTAAATTAGGCTGAAAAATGATGAATACCTGGTATCTGAGTATATTTGGTATCGCATTGATTTAAAGCATCAGTTCTGTTATGTTAAACTGCATTTTGAAGCTGATTTCTGTCTTAAATGTGGGTTATTTGAGAGGATTGGTGAAGGCGAATTGTACATTTTCTGAAAATCTGACCCAGATGATCTGTATACGTCTTTATTCTACAGTGTGAGCTAGAGAATGGGGAAGTATGTACAGGTGGTGGAGGGCAGTGGCTATAAGTGGCATACAACGCCTCATCTTAGTACAGACATTGTTCACTAGGTGTCCTTCCCGATGCATCGGGTCAATGTCTGTCTAATAGCAGACACATTACCACTTAATTCTTACACTGCTGCTATAGTATATCCGAAAAGTAGTTGACACATGATTTTTTTGTTTCTGTAAGGGGAGGAAAAAGTGGGAGATTTTTTCTATTTATAAGGACCTGTCAACCCTTTGCCCAGCGAGTCGCTCATTGCAATCAACCATGGAGTAACAGGGCCAGTATAACCAGCTCTTCCTTCCTTTTAAGCAAAATAACTGCTGCTGCACATAGAACAGAGGCAGCGCAATACAATACAGCTGTATATTTGGCCATGGTCGGTTGCAAATGGCGATTCAGGGGGGCAAAGGTTTGAAGTAAAAAATCCCCCACTTTTCCCTCCCCTTAAAGGAAGAAAGAAATCATGTGTCAACTACTTTTCGGACAGACTATACAAGCATTATGGACGATAGCCCAATCCCATGTAGAACTGTGATCGGGTCAAATATCCTACTGTTTACTATCATTGGAATCCAGTTGATATCATCTTTTCAAATATAATGATATCTCAAAATCCAATCTTTGCGACTTGTGACTCATTTTCTTGTAACACATCACATATATGAATTATTATTTTTATATAAAATATTTCGATGTAACTTGTCTTTTCAAATGTCTCTCTAAGTAAAAAGCAGATTTGCAAAAACAAAGCAAAAAAATATATATTATTTTTATTTGCTTGGTTGGAAACAACGGTTTAGTACCTCTATGAACTCAATTACATCCATGTTCTCCTCTGTGGACCCTGTGTAATAATAGATTAATTAACGAGTTGGTTGAAGGAGCGTGAATATTCTAAGCGACTGAAACCAACGAGTTAGTTAACAGATTTATTATACATGTTTTCAATCATGAAAATAGAAAGAAATTGAGTCATAAATTTGAATCTTACCGGTAATCAAAACAGATTCGTTGCCATGACAACCCAACGTAAATCACTAGTGAAATACGCACTATGCGTAAATCACTCTAGATACGTTGTTTTCAGAGCAATGTGTGTATAATAAACTAATATACAACTCTCCCAAATGGTCAAAGCACGAAGAAGTTCATGTTGAGCATTAAAGAAATGACTACTACAACTGGTTGATATAATTATCAAACCTATTTCATACAAAAGAATGTATAAAATATAATTTTAAACAGATAACATTTATTATGATTCCCTCTTCCCATTTAGCCCCATATTCTAATGGACCGCCTCCCTCCTTACAGTGGAGTGATGGTACGGGTGAAGTCACCAGAAAATGTACAATTCGCATTCACCAAGCCTCTTAAAAAACCCAAATTTCAGACGAAAATAAAGTTCAAAATACAGTTCAACCTAACCAAACAGATTGCTAGAATCACCGCAATGCCGAATATACTCGAATTTACCTAGTATTGATCAAATTGCAGCCTAATTCTTAACATAATTCACTCAATGTGTAGAGCTGACAATTGTACATTTTCTGAAGATCTGACCGGTCTATGTAATACCCATCAGGGAGGCCCCACTAACGGCACCATCCCGCCACGCCAGGCCCCCATAGGAATACTACCCACACTCCCCTCCATTAAGACCAATGACAAAGACAATGCAAACATATCCAAGCATAATTGAACACATGGGCAGATCCTCCACTCAGCGGACATGAATAATTAGGTTCGATAATGATCTATATCTCCCAATACTCCCTCTCCATCTCCCTGTATTGGCGCTATGGAAGATCGAACGCCATTTTGAATATTCCCTTGTTTACCGTTATGGTGGTAAACTCCATTTATAGGTCTGAAAAGGTTTACATCGAAAGCTTGTAAGTTTGAAAGTTTTTTTTATTTGAAATTTATATTTGGAGCATCTCAGTATTGATATACTCAATGTTCTGGGAGTGTAGTAAAATATGAGTAAATTTGCTTAAATATATGGTTTTCATTTTATATTGACCGCACAGACACATGCTTGTATTTGTGCTGATGCCTGGTTATATATAATATTTATATTATTTATATATATATTATATGTACGCTGTGGAAATGCAAAACTGTAAAAATGTAAAAAGATTAACCTGTATATGGGTCAGATTTTCAGAAATTGTACAATTCGCTTCACCAATCTCTCAAATAACCCACATTTAAGACAGAAATGAGCTTCAAAATGCAGTTTAACATAACAGAACTGATGCTATAAATCAATGCGATACCAAATATACTCAGATATACCCGGTATTCTTCATTTTTCACCCAAATTTAGCAGAATTTCCTAAATGTGTAGAGTTGCCAATTGTACATTTTCTGAAAATCTTAGTGCTCATCAGCTGTCGTTTTCCTGAATAGCACTCCTAGTTCTAATCACTCATACAATTGTATATTATGAAGATCTTTCCAAGGTTCATCTCAGTATTCATCTTGCCAATATTTGGAGAAAAGTCGTCTGACCTTTAACCCCACCCCTTTTGCCTCCCTCCGCTTCCCCCCTTTGCAAAATAAGGAAATAAATGTGATCCGTTTTAGGAAAATGTTTCACAAGTCGCAAAATATGGATTTTGATATATCTCCATAGCTAAAAAGAGGCGATCAAGCTGATTGCAATGATAGTAAACATGAAGGACATTTCAGAAGTGTTTCTATATTTTAAGTTTGATACTTCTATTTTTGGAAAAAAGAGTTTGCAATGTTTCTGGATGGGTAATAACCAGTAAAGTAACTAGATATACTCCATACAAAGACCTTCAAAACACAAGGATACATTTAATACAATGTCCTGAAATTTGTTGCATGGACTTATATGACTATAAGTGCTAAACCCTCTAAAATGCAGAACATTTCAATGAAGAGATCTTGTGAATAAATGGCTTTGAAAAATATCAATTTTGAGACTCATGACTCATTTTCCTGGAACGCATCACAAATGAACAATAATTGGAGTGTGCCCGTGCAGGCAGTGGTGTATACTAGAGGGAATTGTCATATAATCATCCATCAAGATATGCGTCACCGATCAATAGAAAACATTTTCCCTCTTGTTAATGGGTCAGATTTTCAAAAAATGTACAATTCAACTTCACAAATTCTCTGAAATAGCCGAAATTTCAGACGAAAATAAAGTTCAAAATACAGTTCAACCTAACCAAACAGATTGCTACAATCAATGCAACGCCGAATATACTCGAATTTACCTAGTATTGACCAAATTGAAGCCTAATTGAAGTAGAATTTACTAAATGTGTACAGCTGCCAATTGTACATTTTCTGAAAATGTGACCCAATGGCACTTATAGTATTGAGACTTGTAATGTTTATGTACGTATCTTTCTTCTCTCAATTATCAACATAATGTATTTTATTATCAGGGGTACTTGGAAGACCTGTACACATTACTGAAAATGCTTCTTTTTCCATTTCTTCATATTAAACCATTTATATCTACATTTGTAGATGTCTTATGGAAATATAATCTATTTATTATTATTATTATTATTATCATTATGCTGGCCAACGAACCATTGTATCAATGCTGTAAGCAGATGAAAGACATTCTAGGCTCAGAGTTGAGAGAATCCCTCCAAACTGAGGGAAAGCCTGTGAGACAGTGAGACGTGGAACTCCCCTATAGGGGAGTTGCATGTGTCACTGCGCATGTCTGTTACAGTGCATGCTGGGATGGATTCTGTTGAAATCTCACATACAAATATTTGGCAACATTTTTATCGAAAAATGCAAGAATGTTTTCACCAATATCAGAGCTTGTATAAATGATCTATGTTAACCAAATGCATGATGGGAAAGATGGGAACTAGTATTATGGAAACATGTATAACACATGTATGGATATTGACATTAGAGCATTGAAATAGTCCATGCTGAACTTATGCTGTTTTCTATAGATTTTAGACTGTACCATTAGTCCCATAATTCCATGCGAATCTAGATTTAAAATGGCGGCTATGCAACTCCCCTATTGTTCTGCACCTCCGGCGGTGGGATCCATTTATGACAAAGCCTGCAGAAAGGCTGGAGTTAAACGGGCACATCACCACCGCTTTTAGCACCAGTGCTGCCCCCTGGGGATTAACACAGTACCACCTCCTGGTGGCAACATCTAGAAGCAATGATGACCTAGAATGCCTGGTGCTGATTGGTTCTTCTACCAGCGTCTGGTAGCAATCAATAACAGCAGCTAATTGATCAACAGCGTCCCTCCCTGCGTCCCCCCTTTAGACATTCAGTCTCCGTCCTCTAGACAGGCAGAGCTAGAAATACCTTTGATGGAGTGGTGGGGGTGGGGGAGGGGGGATATAGGACCTTTGTAATAGACTCCAATACCTATAGTTTCTTGGAACTGAGAATATAATATATATAAGTTAATTGATATTCGAGAGGGAGTGAGGGGCTATAGGTCCTTTGTCATAGACTCCAATACCTATAGGTTCTTGTAACAGAATATATATCGGTCAGATTTTCAGAAAATGTACAATTCACCTTCACCACTTCTCTGAAATAAGCCAAATTTCAGACGAAAATCAAGTTGAAAATACAGTTCAGCCTAACCAAACAGATTGCTATAATCAATGCAATGCCGAATATATTTTACCTAGTATTGGCCAAATTGCAGCCTAATTTAGCAGAATTTACTAAATGTGTAGAGCTGCCAATTGTATATTTTCTGAAAATCTGACCCATATATACGTTAATTGATATCTGAGAGGGAGTGACGCAGGTGGACACATATATATTAACTTGACATATGGTCCTCATGGGACTTTATAGGGGATTTGCGTGTCCACCATTTTGGATCTCAATTAGCATGGAATTATGGGCGTTGTATGTAAGTGTAAAATTTATGGAAATCATCTTATGTAAATATCCATGTGTTTTACATGTTTCCATAAGATAAGATTTCATTTTTCCCATGTGTATTTGGGTTTTATGATATTGGTGGAAAGTGTTGCTAAACATATATGGGTCAGATTTTCAGAAAATGTACAATTCGCCTTCACCAATCTTCTCAAATAGTCCAAATTGCAGACAAAAATGAAGTTCAAAATACACTTTAACCTAACCAAACAAATTGCTAGAATCAATGCAATGCCGAATATACTTGAATTTACCTAGTATTGACCAAATTGCCTAATTTACCAGAATTTACTTAATGTGTACAACTGCCAATAGTACATTTTCTGAAACTCTGACCCATATAATATGTCAGATTTTAACTAAATGAATCCATCCCAGCATGCACTGTAATAGGCATGCACAGTGATACATGCAACTCCCCTATTGGGAAGATAATCAGGCCAGAAAGCTGGGTGATGCCTTACAGAATGTGGTAAAGTATCTTGTAGCATCTGAGTGCCCAGATCTGGTTTAATTAATTAATCAGGAGAAGCGCACAAGTTGGGTCAGATTTTCAGAAAATGTACAATTCACCTTCACCAATCTTCTCAAATAACGCAAATTTCAGACGAAAATAATGTTCAAAATACAGTTCAACCTAACCAAACAGATTGCTAGAATCAATGCAATGCCAAATATACTTGAATTTACCTAGTATTGACCAAATTGAAGCCTAATTTAGCAGAATTTACCAAATGTGTACAGCTGCCAATAGTACATTTTCTGATCTGGCCCACTTATTAAAGAACCTAATCAGAAATGGAACTCCCCTCATTGACATTCAATAAATGGGTTCAATAATTAGGGTGCTTTGGAAATGGAAAATAATGGAAAGCATTATAAGGGGCAGGACGACAGAAAAATGTACCACTCCACAAATCTAGTCAATTCTGCTAAAAATGGTTGAGAATGATCGAATACGAGGAATGTCAAGTATATTTGATATTGCATATGATTAAATCATATGTGTTAGGTTGTGTTGAACAGTATTTTGAACCTCATTCTTGTCTTAAATTTGGGTTATTTGAGAGGCTTGCTTGAAGGCCAATACTACATTTTCGACGCCTCTGTCTTAACATGATTTCACTGCATGAAGTATCGCCCCGGGGAGGTGTGAATTGTGATGATTTCACTGCATGTAGTATGGCCCCGGGGAGGTGTGAATTGTGATGATTTCACTGCATGTAGTATGGCCCCGGGGAGGTGTGAATTGTGATGATTTCACTGCATGAAGTATGGCCCCGGGGAGGTGTGAATTGTGATGATTTCACTGCATGAAGTATGGCCCCGGGGAGGTGTGAATTGCTCATGGACCTATAGGCCTTGGCTCTCCTGATGCAACCAAACCTTGTTGTTTGTGGAGAGGAGAAATAAAGGCATTGCATGCAGCACCATCTGGTGAATTGAGCAGGCACCAATAGCCTCGTGTTGGCCTTCATCTGTACCACGTGACAGCACATGTTTATAACCCATTGACCTTGACCTTCCTCGTCCTTCCCCACCCCTAGACCACCTCCTCCTATTTCATCTTTGGTCGCTGCGTGACTGATTTGCATTTGGAAATATTTCATTCAATTCACATGTGGATGTTGGGAGAGGGGGGGGGGGCTAAAAGGGGGTCAGAATCCCCCTCCCGTAGTCATATATATTTTGTCTTTAATAAAGAGGAAATATATAACATTACATATAATAATATTGTTATACATATTTGTATATTGTGTATACCCCTAAAATTTAACTTTCCTTTATGTTTTTTTTTGTTATTACATTTTTTTTTAATCAAGACTAGATCTTCCTCTAGTATCTGGGGGGAGGAGGTGGAGGGAGAAGGTGAAATTGTAGCCGCGCCCGGGTTCGAACCCACAACATATCATTCATGCCACTGGGCTGACCCAGCGCTTTAGACCACTCATACCCACCTTGTTACCTTCATTATAACAATATGTCTTACATCTCGCATTTATATATAATATTATATATATAATATATAAGAAACTTTATTTTCATTTCTCTTTATACGATCAACAATAATAACAATCAGAGTTTTTCTACGTGGAAATAGGTCTGCATCCTCTCTCTTTGACAGTTCTTCCTAATGAACTATTCACTAGATATATAGCAATGGAAGCAAGGATTGGGATGTGAGAGAGGGAAAGTGTAATGATGTAATCAGATGGCAAGCGCTACCTACCAAAGATCCATCTATTACCATATCGTTTTTGACGCTTTATGAGAAAACCATGAAAAATGAGAACATCCATACAAGGATGTGAAATTTTGTAAAATATAAATTTTGCGACTTATCATTATTTCTGTAGCACTACATAATATATATGATATATAATTCATCATTCATAGTAAAATGATACTGATTAGACAACTGATGGAATTCTATCTATCCTATTCATATTTCAAATCAAATATTGAATTTCGTAAAATCGGATCGTTTACCTCCACTTTATACGAGGAAGATCTATATATCATGTATACCATTACCTGTGGTATCAAGCCCCCCTCCCCCTCCCACCCTCCTCCAGTGCCTTCTCATTGTCTGGCGCTGGGCTCCAGCCAGGTATAACATATATGGGTCAGGTTTTCAGAAAATGTACAATTGGCAGCTGAACACATTTAAATTCTGCTAAAATAGGCTGCAATTTGGTCAATACTAGGTAAATTCGAGTATATTCGCCATTGCATTGATTCTAGCAATCTGTTTGGTTAGGCTGAACTGTATTTTGAACTTTATTGTCGTGTGAAATTTGGGTTATTTGAGAAGATTGACGAAGGTGAATTGTACATTTTCTGAAAATCTGACCCATATACCCCACATGTAGTCATGATACCTGCTCTATCTATCACATGGGTGAAGTCCCCAGAAAATGTACAATTCACCTTCACTAATCCTCCCAGAAAACCCAAAATTGAGACGAAAATGAGTTCAAGAAATAAAGTTCAACATAAGTAAATGGATTTTATAGAATCAAGGCAAGCCAAATAACAATCAGTATTTATAATTTTGTAGCTTAGGTTTGCAGTATTGTTTTTTTTAGTATTTTTACACAGCACATCTTCTGTAATAACGACAGTTGAGTTATCAACAAACAAGTACATTGTACAATGAAGTTCTAATAATCAATTGAGGACATTAACATTGAGATATGGGCTCACAGATGATAATTGGTATGATTATATGTAGTGCTGCCCATTGTACATTTCTATATGCGACCTGAGCCAGGTAAGATATACCTCAGGTAGCTGAATCTCAGGTAGACTGTAATTATAGCATATATATTACATTTTCACCTGTATGCCAGAGATAGTATGAATGTATGACAAGCTACTGACTGGCTATGTTAGATGTTATCAAGAGAAGCGTGCAAACCTAGACAGTCCTGCATACTATAGAAATAGATTGCAGATGCAAGATAAACTTTTATGATAATTTGAATAATTAAATCAGCTGCGGTTAACACAGGGAAATTCATAGATGATTCATTCATGATAAGAAGGAGAATGGGGGATTAAAGTACACCTTAAATGCGATGAATCAATGGGTATGGCTAGTGTTTATATGCATGTACTCTATGGCCAGTCACAATGGGCAATTGGTTAGGCTGTCAGACTTCCAAACTGGACGTTGTGAGATCGAATCCCAGAGAAGCCAGCCATTTTACATTTGTCTCATTTTCAAGTCATTTTATTTTTTGAATTCACTAATATCTTCATATCTGGGACTCGGTTTTCTTTTAAACTCACACATACATGTAGTTATTGATGCAATTCCCTTTTGATTTATCAAAGAATTTGAGAGTCTAAGATTGAATTAAGCGAGAAAAGTGAGTTGGATGGGGTTTGGGGATATATAGGTTCTCTGTTATAGACATGGGTGGGGTTTACAAAAAAAATTTTTGAAAAAGAACACACATGTGCAAAATTAGAGACGGTGTATTTTCTGAAGTCTAAAATAAAGATAGTGTCGTATAGGCATCTTAGCAATTGTGCTAAGATGCCTATACAACATTATCTTAATTTTAGACTTTCAATGAAATTTTAGACTTGAAATATGGGTCAGATTTTCAGAAAATGTCCAATTGGCAGCTGTACCCATTTAGGAAATTCTGCTAAATTAGGCTGAGAAAAGAAGAATACCGGGTATATCTGAGTATGTTTGGTATCGCATTGATTTAAAGTATCAGTTCTGTTATGTTAAACTGCATTTTGAAGCTCATTTTTGTCTTTAATTTGGGTTATTTGAGAGGATTGGTGAAGATTATTATACATTTTCTGAAAACTTGACCCATATATGAAATATATGAAATATTTAATTTTAGTCTTTCAACCAGGGATATCACTAAAGCCTTCCCATATCCCTTTGCAATAATTTCTACACAGACCCCTTTACGAATTGACTGTTGTCGTTCCTTTCAAATTGAAATGGATTTGGTGCAAAAGATAATAGGGGAGTTAGTGAGAGTCAATTACCGGGAATCATTCCACTTCATCTTCATTGAGTTATTGTTCAAGATGTAATTGTCCTATTAATAGAAAAACAATGCACTGCATTATAACTCACTACCTCAAATCATGTCCCTTTTTCCTTATTTTGGTGTAAATGGAAATTTTGCGCTATAGGAATCCAGTGCTTGAAATTGTCTTAAATTATATTTTTATCGAATTAAAGAGATAAACACCAAAACCGTAAGAAAGACGATGTCAAGTTGATATTTGCTTGAGTTGTTTTATTATTATGTATGACCAACGTTTCGGAGGTCTTTTCTTCTTCATATTTTTATATTTTATTTTTATTTACACTGGGTGACACAGGTAGGTGGTACAGCTCTCGAAAGGGCTTTATATGAAATCTCCAGCGTTTAGCATTAGATTAGATTAGTAGTAAATTTGGTGAGATTATGATTGTTGAAATAACTGGGAATGCAGCTTTAACAGTGGTTCATTCCATGTGTAGGCAAGCTGTGAAGCTGCATTTGTCGATCAGTGCTCAGCTCTTTAATGCACCATTTATCGCTCACTAGGCTTCCTTTTTGACACTTGGGGAGAACAATAATGGCCGCCATTTCCCTTCCCATCACCACAGCTAGAATTACCTTCACACAATTCCACACAATTCTCCAGTGAATCTCGTAAATTATGCACCTTTAAAAACAGCTTGGAGTTTGAAAAATGAGGAGGGGACACGAATTATTGGTAGTGTATTGAATCTTCGATGGCGATGCTGTTTTGTGCATTTATTTATTATAGCACCTATTGTGTTTGATTGAAATTAGATTGGCATATATTTACATGTTTCATTGATATATACACATCTATAAATGTGATGTGTTCCAGGAAAATGAGTCACAAGTCGCAAAATTGATATTTTTTACAGTGTTTTTTTTTATAAGATTTCTTTATCGAAATGTTCTGATTTTTAGGGGATTTAGCACTTATAATCATATAAACCCATGTAACAAATTTTAGGAAATTGTCTTGAATATATCCCTGCGTTTTGAAGGCTTTCCTATGGAGTATATTTAGTTACTTTACTGGTAATTATCCATCCAGAAACATTGCAAACTTTTTTTTTCAAAGATAAAAATAACAAACTTAAAATATAGAAACACTTATTAGGTGTCCTAGTGTTTACTATCATTGGAATCGCCTTGATCTCCTCTTTTCAAATATGGTGATATCTCAAAATCCATATTTTGCGACTTATGACTCATTTTCCTAAAACGGATCACATATGTGCCCTATCCCTAGGGTGCATGTGTATTGGATATTAGCAGTGCCTAACCCACATTACTAACTAGAGTACTGGGGCATGGGGAAACATCCTAAGTACTGAATTACATAGCATCATCATAATAGTCCAATTACTGCAACAAATGTAACATCATATCAGAATCAGGGAATAAATGAATTTGATGGAACTGTTATACCTTCTTGTGTCATGTAAGAGTTTATCCTGTGGTATTATACTACATTTTAACTGTTAATGTATCATTTCATGATGGGGGCGGGTGGGAGGGGGGGGATGTCGATCTTAGACTCTCTAATATTTTCGTCTGAAATTTGGGTTATTTGAGAAGATTGGTTAAGTTTAATTGTACATTTTCTGAAAACCTGACCCAAATATGATCAGGGATGATCTCTATTTTCCTCATATTGAGACACATGTTTATGGCCATCCAAAGTTTGTTATATAATATGTATCTCGTTAAAACGTTAAAAATTACCTTACCGATAGAGTCCAACATGTAAATGTTAATGATCTCATTTCGACTCCAAGAACTGTATCTTGTGGAGTCCCCCAGGGTACCACACTAGGGCCAATATTGTTCTCGGTCTATATTAATGACCTACCGTGTCAAGTAAAACATACAAACTTACAACTTTTTGCCGACGACGCTATAATTTGCCATTCGGGTAAGAATCTTGATAATATAACATCAAATATCCAAACTGACCTATCCCATATAATGATTTGGTGCAAACGCAATAAAATTTCTTTAAATCAAGAGAAATCAAAGGCAATGACATTCCTAGATAAACCCTCTTTGAGGTCCAGGTGGATGGCAACGGACTCGTCTAAACATAAACTATATTTAGGGAATAGTCTCCTCCAAGAAGTAGAAGATTATAAATATTTGGGCACAGTCGTCGACGGCCCTTTAACTTTTAGTAACCATCTTAGTAGTGTACGGAGGAAAATATCTCACAAACTGTGGTTATTTAAACACCTCCGAAGCAGGCTGAATCAACACCTTAGCGTTCAAGTTTACAAGACATCCATACTCCCACTATTCGACCAGGCTGATATATTTTATGATGGCGCGCCTAAATCCAAATTAACCCACCTTCAAACCCTTCAGAATAGAGCACTCCGGATAATTATAGGAGCAAATAGATACCAATGCGTAAGACCACATCACCAACGATTCAGCCTTCTTCCATTAAAAGAGAGAAGAAGATTACACTTATTGCAGCAAGCTTACAGGCTCAGGCTTAATAGTGATTTTTTGGATGAAAGGAGGATACCCACTCGTCAACATGACCTCAACAGAATTGTTTTTAAATGTCAAAATCCTAGACTTGAATTAATCAGAAGATCCTTTTACTATAAATTACCCCTATATTGGAATAACCTTGAACCTGCCTACCAAACCGCAGAAACCCCCAAAGCCTTTACTAACATGATAAGACCTGATTGGATAGGTGTCGATGCCAGATTCCTCGACTAGTGACTCACCGCTTTTCTTTCCCTTAGACAGGGCATTGGTTTGCTCTGCATCACCACTATTGTTATTGTTATTACTGTCTTTTGTTTATCACCATCTACACTGATTTGTTGTCATGAGTATACAGTTAACTCTCACTGTGTAAACCTTTACTCACTTCCCCCATGTTCATGTTCCTATGATCTCATGTTCCCATGTTCTTATGTGATACCTGGCTCACACTTGCCGCACATTTATTTATATTATTCGCTCCACCGTTTCCTTCTCTTTTTCCTTTTTGATTTTTTCCTTATTATCCCTTGCTTGGGCCCACCTTGCTGTATACCAGCAAATAAGTATATGTTCTTACCAGAAGTATTTACCAGAAGTCCGTATTGTATAAAAATTCTTACGGCAATATCTATATTGATTTGTTTATATAATATCTATTTAAATACCTACTCGTTTAAATCGATCAATGTTATTTGTTCTTTTGGCGCCATACCTATCGAAACGACCATTCAAGTGGGGACCAGCGCAAGGGGCGTCGCCTCGGCGCTGGATTGTTTCTCCACTTAAAACGTGTTAATAAGCAGTTGGGCTTGAAACCCTCCCACTATAAGGGAGTTTAGTCCCGCTGATTGCTTGGCAATAAAAGTTACAACAACAACAACAAAAACAATCATTCCTAATGTTGTTGGTCAAGGGAAACTTCAAAACGTCTCCCATGCTTCATGTCCAGACTAATTTTCTTTAATTCTAAAGATGAATATAAAAAAGGAGTGAGTGAGATTGGTTGCTTTACGCCCTTATCAACACATTTAATATGGTTATATCAAGGGCAGGAGAGCTGAGAGGGAGGCAGTTTATGATCATACCCAGGAAATAGAGATAGAGAAGAAGGGAGAGAGGGACAGAGAAAAAGAGACAGAAAGGCACTTTATGGTCATAACAAGGACCAGTATTAAAAAAAAAGAAAAAAAAAGATTAAAAGATTTAAAAGGTCACTACAAGCCATGGGATTATCGTTTTATTTGGGTAATGGGAAATGACAACCTGCCCTGGTTGTCGAGCATTGTTATCATGGAAACATTCTGATGGATTTGTTGAAACTCTATTTTTGTTCAATAAGTGTTACAAACTTACAATATGTAAGAGTGGTAACTGCAAATGTGTCTATGAGATTCAAATCATCATAAAATGTACAATTCGCCTCCAAAACTATTCTCAAATAATCCGAATTTAAGACACCAATAAGGTTAAAAACTCAGTTGAACATAATCATACAGATTATTTGAATCAAGGCAATACCAAATATACTCAGATGAATCTAGTATTGACAATTTTTCAGCCTAATTTAGCAGAATTTACTAAATGTGTAGATCTGCCGATTGTGCATTTTCTGAAGATCTTGTAAAATCCTGACCCTAAATATTCATCGGAGAATGACCCTGAATTCGTTAATCTGACCCATGGGCCAGATGATGTATGTTTGTAACCATTTTTGTTTAGTGAAAATACCTATGTGTTGAGTATTACAATGTAGTATTAACCACTTATGGAACCGAGTTAGGAGCGGGCGGGAAATGTAGAATGAGTTTGGAGGCGGAGTGATACAACATGAAGCCAAAGGCTGAGTGTTGTATCACTCTTGGTAACTTTGTTATTTTTATCACTCTTTTTTATTGTTATTTTTATCACTCTTGGTAACTTTGTTATTTTTGTTACTCTTGGTAACTTTGTTATTTTTTTTCTGTGTAACACACTCATACATGTGCTATCCGGTTTGTGATGTCGCGGGAAAGAAATGACTCAAATATATACAGTAAAATAGTATTACTCCATGTTGATGTATGTACCACATGCTATTTGTATGGGCGGGAGTAGTGTGGTAATTTGCACCAGTTCAATGCATGTGGTATGACTTCCTGTCTCCAGTCCACATAGCCATAAGGTAAGCATAGCAACGTTGGAGTAAATATAGAACCTAAATTTGAATGTGGAACTCGGGACACTATTACACTGTCCTCGATGTTGTTTTTTTTCGTAACCCACTCGCTTATTGGCTCATGAAAAATAAACATCTTGGACAGTGTAATAGTGTCCCTTGTACCACATTCTCATCAGGTTCTATCTATTTACCAACCTCTCGTGACGTTCTATCATAATTATTCCACACTATAGGAAAACGACTGTTTATGCACCATTTCTCCACCTGTTTGATGGTGAGAACACAACACAAAAAACAAATCATTCTTTTGATTTGTATTTCTTCTCAGTTTTGAACCTTTTGTATCAAGGAAAAGCTAATATTGGAGACATCAAACCATCATTTGACAAATCATATCTAGATAATTTTTTTTATTATTATTATTTTTATTGGCAGTGATACAATTCTGGCCTCGCCATATGGCGGTATTCCTACCATCTGCCTTAAGATATAGAGTACTTGTTGCTATGTTAGTAGTGTTATTAATTCTCTTAAGTCAGTTAGTACATGTCTTGAGTCGAGGGGGCGTGGAACACAATGGCGGTCGTGGGATACACTATTGTTTAATTCATAGTGTATAATATGTAATAATGTAATAATATAACCCCCTAGTTGTTAAAATTCCTCCATATTTTGTCTGATTAAAATCTGTCTTTTGAATTGACGTTTTAGCGCTATATTGTCAAGGTTTCTAAGGTTGGCATTATTGCCTTGCTATTCATCTCTACAAAAATCATCCTAAGTATGTAATGAAAAGCAGTGGAAAATTAGCGAGAAAACGTGTAAGAATGAAGCAACATTAGAAATTATATTTCCCCCTTGATGACAATATTTGCCTTTTTTACAACATGTGGATAACGAAACAAAGAATAATTCTGAAAAAAACTTTTGTTCTTGTTTCCGAGGAGCTCTGAAATATAATCTAACATAGGACAGGGTCTACACATGTGCATAGGTAGATTTCACTAATATTGTCAATAAAATTAAAAATATATTGTACCATAAAGAGATTCCATCAAAGATAGAAACTGATCAAAAATCATTTGCTTAATTAATAGTAGGAAGGTAAAAATTACATCATTCTGAATTTTGAACCTCCCTAAAGTGTAGCTTAATTTTTCGGAATTTAATCCACTTATACACATTTTGGAGCCTGACCCAAGTCGGGATCAGGGCGTAAGAAAATGTACAATCGGTAGCTCTACACATTTAGTAAATCCTGCTCAAATTAAGCTGTCTGAATATATTTGGTATTGCATTGATTCAGAAAATCTTTTCCTTTATGTGTGTTGAATTTTATATCACTCTCAAACGTTGTATCACATTTTGGATTATTTGGGAGAATTGGTGAAAGCGAATTGTACATTTTCTGACGCTCTGACCCACAAGTCTACATAAGGGTAAGATTTTCAAAAAAAAGTACAATTGACAGCTCTACACATTGATCAAATTCTGCAAAATTACATTAGGCTGAAAATGATGAATATTAGGTATATTTGGTTATATTTGATATTAAATTGATTCATAATATCAGTTCCGTTATGTTGAACTGTATTTTGAACTTCATATTTTGTTTTTAAAATTTGGGTTAATCAATAGGATTGGTGGAGGCGAATTGAACATTTTCTGAATATCTGACCAATTAACCAAAATGCACGAAGTTACGTTCAATAGGCCTTTCACATTGTGCCCCAAGATTTTTAAATACGGGTCAGATTTTTAGAAAATGTACAATTCGCCTTCACCAATTCCCTCAAATAACCCACATTTAAGACGGAAAATCAGGTTCAAAACACAGTTCAACATAACCAGACACATGTATTGAATGAATACAATACAGAATACACTCAGATATACCTAGTATTTATCACTTTTTAGTCTTAATTTAGCAGAATTTGGGAGATGTGTAGAACTGTAGATTGTACATTTTCTGCAAATATCTGCTGTGCTTAACAATAAGGCTTACCTAGGTGATCTTTGGAGTCGGATTATCGGTGGCAGTGGCTTTTTATCACTCACGGTGGACGATGTAAGAATGGAGGTGGGGGACGACGGAGACGATTGCTGTAAATCCGGAGTTGTACTGAAACTCACCCCAGTAATAGGGGCTACTGCTGTGGCCACCACTGTGGTGGTGTGGGGGCTGGTGGTGGTGGTGGGGGAGGAGGAGGAGGAGATAGTAGTATCAGTGGTCGATTGGTTTATGGTGGATCGGTCATAATTCGCTCCAGCGGACACTTGAGGAGTCGGAGATGATGAATATGAAGAAAACCTAGCATTAGCATCGGTTGGAGATCTATTTTGGAAGATGCTAGCATACGGCCTGTCAATGATTGTGGTGGAGACTGTACGCGTAGTGTTCCCCACCACAGGGTGGGAATACGAAAGTTTGTTACCACCATGGCCATGGCGGGTGCTTATATCCGTGACAATAGTCGTGGTAAACACAGTCCCCTCTGGGTCCAATTTAGTCTCATCGTCTGTGAATTCTGTTATCACAGCAGTTCGAACTTCCCTCTTCTTCAGAGCTGATTCCAGGGGTGGTGGGGTTGTTGCTGTTGTCTTTGTTGTTGTTGCTGCTGCTGTTGCTGTGTCCATGTTGGAGTATGTTTCTGTGCTTGTCGCGGGCGGTGACCGCGGCGGTGGGGAGCTATGTGTTGTTGATATTGGCGATGTCGCGTCAAATTCCTCCACGTTGTTGTTGTTGGCGAAAGTTACATGGATTTCTGGTGGTTTATTCATGCTGGAATTGTTTTCCCCACTAAAAAAGATAAAAAATAAAGAAAAAGTTGGTGAGAAAAAAGGTGCAAGTAGTAGTGAGGGCAATCTTTAAAGCAGAAGGAAAATGAAAGTGGCCGACAACATGTTTCTTTATTCAAGAAGTTTAAAAGGTGGTCTCCACTGGCTGCGGTAAGCTCTGCGGTAAGCTCTGCGGTAAGCTCTGCAGTAAGCCTTGCGATGGTGCTGTGATGGTGAGAAGTGGCAAGGTCCTGCCTACATGGCCAGTAAACCATGTAGGCAGGACCTCATCATTCCTCTCCACCTACAGAACCAGCACAAACCATTGCAAGGCTTACCGCAGAGCTTACCACAGCCAGTGGACACCACCCTTAAAGGGCCTAGTTCACTAAGCTGATTCTCATGCGATTTTGCGCTGCAGAGGGAGGACTCCTTTGCACTAAATTCTGTGAGAATCGCATGAGAATCGGCTTAGTGGACAAGGCCCTTAAGAAGCATAGGGATGCTGTGTGTGAGCTGTTGTAAATAATAAGTAAAATGCAGCAAAATTTAAAAGATTTAAGCATGAATTATAACATGATATTTCTCATAATATATTGACATTCAGTTGACAAAAGCCAACGTCATAATGCACCAGTATCTTAATTATATTAATTATAAGTTTAATTAATATTATATATTATTACGTAACCACCCCCTCCCATTGTATAGCTTGTATAAGAGGAGGGTAACATTTGGGAAATGAACCCTTTATTTATTTCTATATTATATTGTTAGGGGTTTCAATGACTGGTGCATTACAGAGAAGGAAACACATATTGATAGAGTTAAAGGCCTAATCCACTAATCCGATTCTCATGCGTTTCTCACAGAATTTAGTGTAATTTAGCGCAAAATCGCATGAGAATCGGCTCAGTGGACTAGGCCTTAAGATGGCACTGATCAAGGTGACATACATCATACATACGATTAAAGAGAGTTCAATAGCAAATAATCCAAATTAAATGAAGTTCATAGTTTACTATGAACTCAATAAAAGGACATCTCAGCTCTCTTGATAAAACCTTCAAATGATGCACGCTGTTTCCAGTATTTTGAAATGTAAAAAGCTGCACGACATGCAAAGTGAACTTGTCCATAAATATGAAGCCAGATATCAATAGTGTATACATCAATATATACATAAGACGGTCATCACAGTAATAAGCAAATGACAAAAGAATATAATAATACTGCATTGTATATTTATCATGGGATCCCCCCAATAAAGAGCGTAAGTAGTCCACGGCAGCAACTTTTTTAGTTGCGCTACTGTTGCAGTTTCATGACGTCATGTGGACATGTCGTGCACAACTCCTGTAGCCTGACCATTGTGAAGATCTATACATAATCTCTGTTTGTTCAGCGATCATATAGTTTTATGAATCCCAACTTTCATATATCCATCTTTAGAGGGAAACAATTTCAACTATAGCCTCCATAATCATAAAACCTTTACTGGGGCGATGTATAGAGTGATTATTTATCGCCCCAATGCTAACTCTATGGAGATTGTTTACTTCCGGTCCACACATTGGTACAACTACGCAACTAATTTTGGTTAATTAGCACCCCACCACCATGACACTTACCTGCCCTATAATGTGAATCAATGAATTAAATAGAATTAATAACCTTATTTTGTCCACCACAGAACCAGGTGTGTAAATCTGAAGTAAGGTTTGAAGTATATATTTTGATTGAAGTAAAGTTTAAAGTAGGCCTATGTATATTTTGATTGAAGTAAAGTTTGAAGTATATATTTTGATTGAAGTAAAGTTTGAAGTATATATTTTGATTGAAGTAAAGTTTGAAGTATATATTTTGATTGAAGTAAAGTTTGAAGTATGTAGGCCTTATATATTTTGTTCGACGTAAAGTTGAAGGATTCATATGATTGAAGTAAAGTATTTATTATGATTGAAGTAACGTTAGTTGAAGTATATATATGTCTTTCTGTCAAGTGACTTTTAGATGCTTCTCTGCGCCTGCTGTATAACTATTGCCGTAAGTAGTATATAGCAATGGGCAATATACTCAGGGTGGTAATCTGCGGGATAATGTGTACAGAATGTTGCTCTATCTGCATTGGTTAGAATGAAAAGAATTTCTCTCATTTTAAAACTGGAATATCTGCATTTGGGGTATTGTTCCAGTATTGAAAGTGACACTGTTGTATGACGTAACCTATTGGTAGTATACTACCATCGAATTGGAATGCGACAGCTCATGTCTGTTTCACTAACAGTGCATGCTGGGATAGGTTCAGTTCAGATTTGACATACAAATATTTCGTAACATTCTTATGGAAAATTGCAAGATTGTTTACAGCGATATCACAGCTCGTGTAAATGATCTATGAAAACTGAAGGATGGGGACTTGTGGTATGGTAACAGGGGCTTTCCATGGATATTGACATTAGAGCATTGATAAATAGTCCATGCTGAACATTTAAGAAGGTTATATCAAGGGCGGGAGAGCTGAGAGGGAGGCAGTTTATGATCATACCCAGGAAATAAGAGATAGAGAAGAAGAGAGAGAGAGACAGAGAAAAAGAGACAAAAAAGTACTTTAAGGTCATACCCAGGACCATACCAGGTCCATATCTTAGTCAAATAATCAGAAATATGTGAATAATGAAATATGTTATAATAACACCATCAGGAGGAAGCCCTGGAGGAGGTTTTTAAATCTGTCCATTTGCTGTCATTAGGCGGAGGCGGTGTAGAACAACAAGGAGCACCCATGCACAGACACTCGCACCTCGTAAATATTTATTTTACATTAATGGCGCTAACTCTATTAGTGCGAGGATGATTGATCTTGCATTGGTAAGAACCAGTGGTGGATTCAGGGTTTCCCACTGTGGAGGGGAGGCAGAAAAGAGAAGGAGGGAGAGGGAGAAAGAGGGGGAGAGGGAGAGAGAAGAGAGGGAGAGGAGAGGGAGAGACAAGAGACAGAGGAGAGAGTGGAGAGAGGAGAGAGAGGAAAGAGAGGAGAGAGGGGAGAGAGAGGAGAGAGAGGAGAGAGGGTAGAGGGAGAGAGGGGAGGGAGGGGAGGGAGGGAAGAGATGGGAGAGAGGGGGAGGGAGAGAGGGAGAGGGGAGAAAGAGAGAAGATGAGAGAGAGGGAGAGAGGGGAGAGAGGGGGAGAGACAGAGAGAGGGGGAGAGAGAGGGAAGGGAAAGAGGAGAATAGAGATAGGGAGAGAGAGAGGAGAGGAGGAGAGGGAGAAAGAGAGAGGGGGTAGAGAAGAGGGAGAGACGAAGATGGAGGAAGGGAGAGAGAGGAGAGAGAAGGAGGAGAAAGGAAAGTGAGCCAAGTGATATACAAACAAATTTTTACTGCTTAAAACGGCAGGATCATGGCTTTCCATTGGTTCATTTTGCTTAGAAATCATTTATAAATTGTTGTTAATGAGAGTAACAGCCCAACAAAGGGGACTAAAGCCATTAGATCCTTCAGTTATGGTCCTTCGTTTCGTCTAAGGATCCCAGAACCAAGCTTCGCCTTTGCCTTGGCTTTGCCTCTGATTGCTTCCCGGGGGCCTTGGACAAAACTCACGACCATAACCTCAGCATCTAACTGCTTAATAGCCAAAATAGTGATCTTAGCCACCAGGTAGAAACCTATTAGTGGACCAAGCCTTTAAGAGGGGCACATATAGGAGAAAGGTAAAGTAAGTGCAAGAGAGAGAGAGCAGGCAAGAGGGTATTGGAATATATGGGTGAAGTTTTCAGAAATGTACAATTCGCCTTCACCAATCCTCTCAAGTATCCCAAATTTAAGACTAAAATAAAGTTCAACCTAACCAAACAGATTGCTAGAATCAATGCAATGCCGAATATACTCAAATTTACCTAGCCTACCTAGCCTAATTTAACAGAATTTACTAAATGTGTACAGCTGCCATTTCTACATTGTGTGAAAATCTGACCCGTATGGGTCAAATCTTCAGAAAATGCACAATTGGCCTTCACCGATCCTCTCAAATAACCCAAATTTAAGACGAAAATGAGGTTCAAAATACAGTTCAATATAACCAGACAGAATTATTGAATGAATACAATACAGAATACACTCAGATATACTATAGTATTTATCAATTTTCACTCTAATTTAGCAGCATTTGAGAAACGTGTAGAACTGTAGATTGTGCATTTTCTGAAAATCTGACCCATACAGGACGTAGGTAGTGTGTCACAAGTCAATAGAGAAACTACTCACACAATCCTACTGTCCTATATTATCGCTCGCCTATATTTCACTCTATTATCGCCCGCCTGGTAATCCCCATACAGCCGCTAAACTGCCTCAGTAAACAACTGCACCAAGATCCGCATGGTGTCACTGCTGCTGCCCCTCGCCACAAGTCCCGCAGCAAACGCTCCGCGCTGTTTGCGAGGGAAATTAAGTGCGGGCCTGCTGTGGGTGCAGTGTTACTGGTTAAAGTGGAGATGTCGGGAAAACATCCGCAGAAGGATGTGTGTGTGTGTGGGGGGGGGGGGGGGGGCAGGGAATGGGGGGTTGGGGGGGGGGGGGGGTGGAGGCTAAAGGGACTGCTGCCATTCCCTTTTAATTCATGGAACGGAATCATTTTGTGCAAGCATTGTCATGTGGGTCAGATTTTCAGAAAATGTACAATTGGCAGCTCTACACATTTATGAAATTTCGCTAAATTAGGCTGAAAAATGATGAATACCTGCTATATCTGAGTATATTTGGTATCGCATTGATTTAAAGTATGTTACGTTTTTACTGCCATGTTTTGCTGAACCTATTCCTTACTTTTAATATATGTTTGTATATCAGAGATACGGATACGTTTACGTATACGTTAGACTTGCTGAACCTCCCTATTTCCAGAATTAAGTTCCTGCTATCTAGCCCTGTAAACATTTACTCAATAAACTCTTCTATTCAACATTCACTCAATCAACTCCAAACGCTCATCCTCTTCTCTCTCTCCCACTTCTCTAAATTGATAGATAATTCAATTCATCAATGTCTAAGATTCCCTTGCTAAGAGAGAAGGCTCATCCCTCTAGAGTGGATAATGGAGGAAAGCTGGAGCTCCACCAATTGCCATTTTAAAGAAATTAACTCTGTAAGATGGTGAGATAATCCATGGCAGTGTTGTTGTAATTTGAACAGTTGTCACTAATGTGTTCAAGCAAAACCATCCGGGGAACTACCATCCAGGAAATGATGATCCGTAATATTACCATCCAGGAAAATCATACAGAGAAGAGAAAAGAGACAGAAAGACACTTTATGGTCTTACCCAGGGAGAGCCGAGAGGAAGGCAGTTTATGATCATACCGAGGAAATAGAGATAGAGAAGGAGGGAAAGAGAGACAGAGAAAAGAGTCAGAAAGGCACTTTATGGTCTTACCCAGGGAGAGCTGAGAGGAAGGCAGTTTATGATCTTACCCAGGAAATAGAGATAGAGAAGGAGGGAAAGAGAGACAGAGAAAAGAGACAGAAAGGCAGTTTATGGTCTTACCCAGGGAGAGCTGAGAGGAAGGCAGTTTATGATCATACCCAGGAAATAGAGATAGAGAAGGATGAAGAGACAGAGAAAAGAGACAGAAAGGCAGTTAATGGTCTTTCCCAGGACCAAAGCAATTATAAACTGTATGTACTGTATATGAAGGTCAAGCAGATTACACCAATTAAAGTAATTGTAAATCAAATGGCAAAAGAAAAAAAAACGATCCCCTTTGTACATTACTTCAGTCCTGACATCAGAAGGGATTCTATATTCTGTTATTATTCCATCTTTAAGTGGCCAAGTGAGTTAAATATTCACCTTTTATTTGAAGCCTGTCTAAAAATACCCCCACAAATGGAACCTGGCTGAATATAATGAATACAATTAATGTCAAACCAGGAAAACATTGGGTTGACACTCGGAATAATTGTCTTTCTCTAAATAGTATGGAAGATGCCCAGCGGTATCCATTTAGCCTGCCTACCCAATCAGTTGGTCAGATTTTCAGAAAATGTACAATTGGCCTCCACCAATCCTCTCAAATATCCCACATTTAAAGCAAAAATCAGGCTCAAAATACAGGTGTACATAACCAGACAGATTTATTGAATGAATACAATACAGAATACACTCAGATATACTCAGTATTTATCATTTGTCACTCTAATTTAGCAGAATTTGAGAGATGTGTAGAACTGTAGATTGTGCATTTTCTGAAAATCTGACCACGGTGCTGAAGCGGCAAGTAATTGTAATGCCTGAATCTGATTAGGCAAAATTGCATTTGAAAATGCAATTCTTTCCTCTGCAAATATTGCCCTTAGAGGAGGCATCTACCAACCGTAATAAGGGATTTGCATGGCCGCTATTTTGAATCGCGCATGGAATTATGGGAGCCACAGCCGATTTTAGCCCCCGATTGCCCCCCGATTTGGGTCTCCCGATGAATCCTATGATTTCATTTCAAGTCCTGGTTTATGTTTTTGAAATAACATCAACCAGGATTGGAAATGAAATCCTAGGATTCATCAGGAGACCCAAATAGGGGGGCAATCGGGGAGCAAATCGGCTGTGTGTGGGCAGGGACTAATGGTACAGTGGAAAATCAATTGGAAACATACCATGTTCAGCATGGGATATTTAACAATGTTCGAATGTCAATAATAATGTCAAGTGTTTTAACATGTTTTCATAGCACAAGCCTCCATTTTTCCCATCATGCAACTGCACAATATCCGAGCATGGAGACTGTATGGACATTAGAGCTGGTGTAATCTTGATAAAAATGATAATAGATTCTTTATTTTTTATTTGAAGGTACATACAACATTGGTTGTGGATGTTTTACTCTGTTTGGGTGAGTGAGTGACATTGGTTGCTTTACGCCCTTATCAACACATTTAATATGGTTATATCAAGGGCGGGAGAGCTGAGAGGGAGTGAGGGAGTGAGATTGGTTGCTTTACGTCCTTATCAACACATTTAATATGGTTATATCAAGGGCGGGAGAGCTGAGAGGGAGTGAGTGAGTGAGATTGGTTGCTTTACGCCCTTATCAACACATTTAATATGGTTATATCAAGGGCGGGAGAGCTGAGAGGGAGGCAGTTTATGATCATACCCAGGAAATAGAGATGGAGAAAAGGGAGAGAGAGACAGAGAAAAGAGACAGAAAGGCACTTTATGGTCTTACCCAGGAAATAGAGATAGAGAAAAGGGAGAGAGAGACAGAGAAAAAGAGACAGAAAGGGCACTTTATGGTCTTACCCAGGGAGAGCTGAGAGGGAGGCAGTTTATGGCCATACCCAGGAAATAGAGATAGAGAAGTAGGGAGAGAGAGACAGAGAGATTTCCTGATTCTAAACACAGCTGAGAAATATCTGGCATTATCATTTCCTATTGCTCGGGAGAGAGCCTCCTAATGATTCCCTTCTTGTTGTCTCTCTTGTTTGGGGAATCCATTAACCCTCGCCTCCAATCACAAGTTAAAATTTGGTCAGTTAATTTAAACTACTAGATGCCCCCCGTTTAAAACGGGTAGTAATTCTGTTTAAATATACTTTCTATTCAATTCCTCCATCCCTTCTACTCTTTTTCACTCCCACCTTTTTATAATTCACCTCCCCACTCTACTCTTTTCCTGATAAAATGTTCCTGCCCGATCTACCTTTCTCTTCTTGCCCCCCCCCCCCCATTCCAAGTCTGTAGAGGCAAGATACTTCTATTTCAAATTGTGTCATGATTCCCTTGGACATGTGCTCGAGATGGGTCGGCATTGGTGGAGGTCTACTTTAATATTTACTCAAATTTCATTCTCAATCATTTCTGCGCAGATATAGAAGTTTCAATTCTTATCAGCAGAAGTTCCTGAACAACAAATTAAACGCTTTTAAAGAAGAACTCATCTGCATATTGACTTAAGCTCAGTTCATTTGAGAAAATGAAACAAAATATTGATTATGCATGGTAGGAAGCATTTGTGATCCGTTTTAGGAAAATGAGTCAAAAGTCGCAAAATATGGATTTTGAGATATCACCATATTTGAGAAGAGGCGATCTAGCTGATTCCAATATGATTACACCTTATAACACCTTATAAATATTTCTATATTCTAAATTCGATATTTTTATTTTTGAAAAAAAAGATTGCAATGTTTCTGGATGGGTAATTACCAGTAAAGTAACTAAATATATACAAAGGCCTTCAAAACGCAAGGATATATTTAATACAATATCCCGAAATTTGTTACATGGATTTATATGCCCATAACTGCTAAACCCTCTAAAGATCAGAGCATTTCAATAAAGAGATCTTGTGGAAAAAACACTTTGAAAAATATGAATTTTGCGACTTGTGACTTATTTTACTGGAACACATCACATATGGGTCAGATTTTCAGAAAATGTACAAATGGCAGCTGTACACGTTTCTCAAATGCTGCTAAATTAGAGTGAACATTGATAAATACTAGGTATATCTGAGTGTATTCTGTATTGTACTCATTCAATACATCTGTCTGGTTAAGTTGAACTGTATTTTGAACCTCATTTTCGTCTTAAATTTGGGTTATTTGAAAGGATTGGTGAAGGCCAATTGTGCATTTTCTGAAGATTTGACTCATATATATATATATAGCCCAACATTGGGTGATTATTTAAGACTGTAAGGGGCCATATTTCATGTTTCGACTGCCAGATCCTCCATTAGATAATACCAAGATCAAAGGAAAGTATTCATTCAACACATACATACACAATATGGAACATCGCATGTCTGCCAAGCATAATTAATAGAACAAAGCAGAGAAAAAAACGCAAAAAAATGCAACAATTGACGGACAAGTGACCGTGAAAAGGGCCTCGTTACTCTAATTAAATGCAATAATGGACGGCCACTTGGAGGGGATTAATGTGTTTTGTGTTTACCGGGATCTGGCCTTTTTATGGAGGTCTCTGGACTGGAATGAGTGGGCTTAGATTAAATAATCGCTTGGATTAAAGAGTGGGAGAGGTTGTGGAAGGGCTGGACCACTTCAGCCCTGTAAATAGGAGAGTTGCATGTCTCACTGCGCATGTCTGTCACAGTGCATGCTGGGACGGATTCAGTTAAAGTCTCACATACAAATATTTGGCCAAATTTTTATAAAAAATTTCAAAAATGTTTTCACCAATATCGTAGCTTGTATAAATGATCTATGAAAACCAAATGCATGATGGGAAAGATGGAGACTTGTGTAATGGAAGCATGTAAAACACATGGCTATTGACATTAGAGCACTGGTAATATCCCATGCTGAACATGGTATGTTTTCCTTAGATTTTATACTGTACCATTAGTCCCATAATTCCATGCGACTCAAGATTCAAAATGGCGGCTATGCAAATCTCCTATTAAAGGTTCCAGGCTTAATTAAAGATGTATTCTCTATTCTCAGCTATTATAGCAGACAAACAAGCTCTTTCCAAATGTACTCATATTATGATTTATGGCACTGAATTTTTCAATATTCTGCTGCTGTTATATGTCTGTACAAAGGTTTGAGGTCAAATCGGTTGAACAAAAACGGCCGCCGGTGAGCGATAATAAGTGAAGTCATCGCAGGGGAGCATCTCGGCGGGTGCCCGAATATAAATTGGGGCATTTATGAAGCCATTTAGCAAAGAAGAACACTGACAAAATGTTACAATATTATGGTCAAATTACATTTAGTTGGTTTGGAAAAGAATGGAAGGTCAGAAAATGTACAATTGGCAGATCTATCACATTTAGTAAATTCCGCTAAATTAGACTGAAAAATGCTCATTACTAGGTAGCCTATATCTGAGTATATTTGGTATTGCCTTGATTGAAACAATCCGTCTGGTTATGTTGAACTGAATTTTGAACCTTATTTTTGTCATCAATCTGGATTATTTGACAGGATTGGTGAAGGGAACCTGTAGATTTTCTGGCAATTTCACCCGGAACAAAAGTAGAAATGTCTTTCACCGATATTAACAGAGAGTGCTGCTTTAAATGTCGATATTTTGCTTTAATTATGTCATTATTTGACTCATTCCACCATAGTATAACACGGACAACATTAATTTTGGTAACCCTATTTGCCGGAATCAAATCTAAGCCGGGATTTTAAGAACCTCTTGGCTTTTAGTCCAATTCTGTGGCAACACCTGTGGTTTTTGGGGGCTACAGGACATGCATGAATAGGGGACTTGCATGTCTCACTGCGCATGCCTACTGCAGTGCATCCTGGGATGGATTTTATTGAAATCTGACTTACACATATTTGGCAACATTTTTACCGAAAATTGCAAGAATGCTGTCATCAATATTGTAGCTTGTGTAAATGATCTATAAAAACCAAATGCATGATGGGCAAGATGGGGACTAGTGTTATGGAAACATGTATAACACATGGATATTGATTTTAGAGCATTGATAAATATTCCTCTCCCGCCCTTGATATAACCTTCAATGTTGATAAGGGCGTAAAGCAACCAATCTCACTCACTCACTCACTCACTCTCAGCTCTCCCGCCCTTGATATAACCTTCAATGTGTTGATAAGGGCGTAAAGCAACCAGTCTCACTCACTCACCCTCTCAGCTCTCCCGCCCTTGATATAACCTTCAATGTGTTGATAAGGGCATAAAGCTACTAATCTCACTCACTCACTCACTCTCAGCTCTCCCTCCCTTGATATAACCTTCAATGTGTTGATAAGGGCGTAAAGCTACTAATCTCACTCACTCACTCACCCCAGGCAAGGAAGCTCCCAGTTATCCATATCTTCCGCCAATATCAGTTTTTGAGGATTCAGTTCCGCTGACTTCCCCAGAAATGATGGATGAGGTAGAAAACCCTATTTCCATCAGTAAAAGGCTTTCTGGATTACATCGATTGATAATGGCAAATCAGACTGGTCGCAGAAACAGGCCAGTAGATCTATCAATATCTGGGTGAGATCTTGCACAATCTACAGTTCTACACATCTCTCAAATTCTGCTAAATTAGAGTGAAAAATGATAAATACTGAGTATATCTGAGTGTATTCTGTATTGTATTCATTCAATAAATCTGTCTGGTTATGTTGAACTGTTTTTCTAACCTGACTTCCGTTTCAAATTTGGGTTATTTAAGAGGATTGGTGAAGGCCAATTGTACATTTTCTGAAGACTTGACCCATCTTCTAGTTTTTACACAAACTTGGCTCTTGATCCTTGACGCAACCCTTTGACCTTGAGGAAGCTTAGTAGGATTTATTTTAGTCCGCCATTTTCGATAGATGGAGATCTTATTACCGGGTGCGGAAAACATAAGATGGGCGTTTACAAACCAACAATGGAATCTTGAAAAATGAAGTTCAATAAGGAGATCAAATACTTCTCTATTCCCAATTAACTTCTCCTGGACAACCAGAAACACTGGTGTCTGTTGCATAATAAGTCCTTAGTTAAAAGGTTCCTTATAGGGCGACTCCACTATAGGTAAAAAACGGTGCCGACAGGCAAAATTCGTCGCCGACATGACTAAAAATTCACTAAAAAACTAAAATTCAAAAATCACTAGTGGAAGAGGGGTAAAATAGGTTGTCGGCGACACATTTATTTGTTGCCAACAATTGCAAAATATCTAACTTGATTAGATATTTCATCGCAAAAAATTCGTCGCAGCCGTTTTTTCCCATAGTGGAGTCCCTGCATTGCTGAGCTATTTTTCTGTGTTTAGGTAGGAAATTCCTACTGTAGGAACAGACATTAGCATTGCTTCTGTGTATAGTCTGGCGCCCGATTCCTTAACAGGGGAGGGGGAAGGGGGAAGAGGCAAGGGGCAAAGGCCATATACTTTGATCATTTAAGTGTCCTAAACGTCAGCTACCCGATCTCTTCATTGTATGTGGTAAAAGAAATACCGAGAATTGAAGCTAAAACAGGAGGAACTTTCCCCCAAATTGGGTCGAGGGAGGCAAGCCAACCCCATGGCCCAGCTGTTTTTTTTTTTTTTTAATAAAGGTTTATTATGAGTATACATATAATTTGACTGTTTATAAATAGATCCCTCGTTGCTTGGAGGATGATCTTGGACAATATAAATTGTACACAGATATTTAAAATACTCACAAGAGGCATGATGCCTCAGCTTAAGGGCGAGCCTTTTGCTGGTTTACCGACAAAATGCCTTTACAGTTCTTTTGTATAATTAGACATGGAGCATAGTGCGTACATATAAACTGCCCTTTTTATTAGGGTGTCAACTGATTAACAGGAACTTATGGTATTCCTTCTTCCACACATCTTCCCTAAAGGTTCCTTACCAGCTTCTTATATAGGAAAAGTAGCTAAGGAAAGGAAACTCTTAAGGAAGGATTTGTTATGCAATGGGCCCCAGGTGACTAGGCTGTCCACAATGATGAAATGATTATTTCATTCTAATCTCTTTGAACAGAGTGAGTGAGTGAGACTGGTGGCTTTACGCCCTTATCAACATTTTGAAGTGTTATATCAAGGGCGGAGAGCTGAGAGGGAGGCAGTTTATGATCATACCCAGGAAATAGAGAGAGAGGAGAAGGGAGAGAGAGACAGAGAAAAGAGACAGAAAGGCACTTTGTGGTCTTACCCAGGAAATAGAGATAGAGAAGAAGGGAGAGAGAGACAGAGAAAAGAGACAGAAAGGCATTTTATGGTCTTACCCAGGACCGCTCTTTGAACAGATCATGTATTGGTTTGTCTCAAGACCAGTTGTATTATTTTCTTTGTACATAATTTAACGAATATTTGTATTAGAAAAAACTATATATTTGCAACACTAAAAGATTTGTAATCTTTAGACAAACGTTACCTGAGGAGCTGAACAGGGGGTCCTATAGTAGAGGTTATACTGTACTTTATGGACCTCAATCACACACAGATTTTTCCACTATTGAGTAATTCTAATAGTATAGGGAAACACCTGGCTCAGATTTTCACAAAATGTACAATTAGCAGCTCTACACATTTAGTAAATTCTTCAAAATTACCCTGCAATTTGGTCAATACTAGGTAAATTCGAGTATATTTGGCATTGCATTGATTCTAGCAATCTGTTTGGTTAGGTTGAACTGTATTTTGAACTTTATTTTCGTCTGAAATGTGGGTTATTTGAGAAGATTGGGGAAGTTGAATTGTACATTTTCTGACAATCTGACCCACCTAATCATGCAAACTGTGGTCTCGCCACTACTAGGATGGGATGTACCATTTACCTTATTAGGGGTTTTTCCATTCTAGCCATTGACACTCGAGGATTCCCCGTGAAAGACTGAGCACTATCTCTATACTCAGGTGACATGCTCACACAGAGGGAGGGAATAGGCCAACGCAAAAATATGTTTGACAGTTTTCTAGGTTTTGTTCCTTCATTTCTTGTTCATCGAAAAGTTATTTGACTAACATTTTGGAGGGTTTTATCTGGTTGGTTTTGCTGGAGGGCTTTGTAAAAAGTCCACATACATACCACCAAAACTCATTCCTAAGGCATTCCTAAGTTGGCTTCACTTATTATCGCTCAACAACGACCGTATTTGCTTGGCCGAACTTGGCCGATTCAACTTCAAATTCTTGTATAAACATATAACAGCAGCAGAATATGGATAAAAGCAGACATATAAGTCATAATATCAGTATATTTAACAGGATTTTGTTTGTTGTAATAGCCGACAATTCAGCTTTAACATACAGATTTAGATACAACCCAGGGAACGTGTTTTGAGTTTCACTTTGTGAAAGTTTGTTTCCTTAAAAAGAGAAACAATGTTGACAGGGGTAGATTTTTCATTTGTGCTAAATTGCAGAAATGGGTTGTCACAGATTGGCCTAAATCTAAATGTCCTAAACTTACTTTCTTTATTTCTATCATAATGCTCAAATATTCAGCTACATTTGACACTTTATTCCTACAAAATCGGATCAGCGGTAAAAATTCTGAAACTTTGAAAGGGTTTTCATCATTTTACGTAGGCCCTTATTAGTTGGAATAACTATAATCCTCATTCTGTGCTTTAAAATATTGTAAGCCATTGTGAGAGTGCTACCTTTTCTATGTTAATTAGCCCCTTTTCCTGTAATTATAAGCCCTTATTAAGCCCCTTTTTAATCGCCCAACCCCTCATCCCTTTGTCTCCCAGCCCTGGCCGTTATTGGAATGTTGTGACCATCATTGGAATGTCCCTAGGATTAATGGGATGGGGCAGGGTTTGACAGCTCCCATATATGGTCTGGGCAAGGTTGACATAGATTCCCCCCTTCCATATTAGGATGGGGCAAGATTGCCCCAGTTGCCCCTTCCTCTATTAAGCATTTATATTATGACCCATTTAGCTCAGTGACCCATATGCCCAATCCATATTTGGGATATGCCCCTTTTTCCCTAGTATATAAGACCCTTGTCTCCCCCCATTTCCCAACTGATACCAGAGATCCTGTAGATAGCGTTGCTGATGCTGCTCTGAGTTAACTTGGATAGACTCTGTACTTAAGCCCTAGGATAGTTGGGACTTTAGCTGTACTTTACCCCATTGGATATAGTTGGGACTTAGACTGTACTGTTGGATTACTCTGTACCTAAGAGTGGATTTGCAACTGGTTGTGTGTTAGGTTTTATAGAACCTATTGCTGTTGGATTACTCTGTATTGTGTCTGTATATCAGGGAACTGCTGTTATACTGTATTTCATGGAACTGAAGGTATTTGTAACTACCAACTGGATTAAGCTATAATAAAGCACCATTCTTTTGTAATCTTGGATTGCTCGTTTATTCCTCGATCTCGCTGTGTCATCGCACGCTACCACGTTAAGTTGAGCACGAGCCACCTTGGTTAACCTGAGATATTCCGCGATTACTAGAAAGAGCATTATGGCTGATCGACACCCATTAGAGGAGATTAATGACAATACGTCTGAACCTGGCGAATACCTTCCTCCTCCCCCTCCTATTAATGAGATAACAAGGTCTCGTCGCTCGCACCCTTACCATCTGCGAGCGATGCAGACTGAGCATCAAGAAGAGCGACAACCCCCTCGTCTGACACCAGCGATAATCTCCGACCCCCCTATCACCTCCTCCTCCGCAAACCCTGGGTCTGGTGACAGGCGGTTGACACCTCCAAGTTTGGCCCGGCTGGAAGGAGTGAGGCCTGGGCACGTGACCGCCACGAGCGGCTCGCTTGACCTTGGCCCCCTCCCGACTTCCTCCGGGCGCGGAAACGCGCTGGCTGCTAATTATGGTGGCAGCAGTAGGCATCCAATCGTCAACAATATATTACATACTTTGACAATACTTACTTTTCTGAGTCTTTATATCAAGTTCTTAAGGCATGGGAAATATGATCTGTGAATATTAAACCAGTTTCATTTGGGAATCATTTATGCTATATGGACTTTTTTTTAAAAAAAAAAACAGTTTTGCTCCATATAAAATATACTTTCCTTTTATTTCAGGTCTTGTTTTCTAATCAGCGGCCATGAATAGATAAAAAAGCAGGAAAAAGACAAGTTTTCAGCCTATTTTTCAGCTGATCTAAACCGGAAAGACACAAGGACTATTTTGATTGGCCTGAGCAATATTGGCACCACTGGGCATGCGTACATGTATTAATGTAGAACACAGCATGTTTTCTATAGATTTTATACTGTACCATTACTCCCATAATTTCATGCGAATCAAGATTCAAAATGGTGGCTATGCAAATCCCCTATTAAGACTAGTTTCTCTCAGTCCCGAATTGCTTTCCCCTCTTATTAGATTACCCCCTTCTAAAGAGACCACCTCGCTATGAGACCACAAATCGTTCAGTCTCAAGGGTAGTCTCAATACAGAGGTTCCACTGTATCATGGGAGTTGTATGTGCTAGTAAAAGGTAGAGAAAGCATGTCCAACATGGGGCATTGATCAATACTCCAATGTAAAATGCCATGTGTTATAGACAATATGATGAGACGAGCCTCCATCGTCCAAACATGCATTTAGATGTCATAGATTATTTGTACAAACATGAATATTCATGAGAATTATTGATAGAAGTGTGACTAAATATTTGTACATCAGCATGTAATGTAAGAAACATGTGCAGTGAAACATCCCACATTATGCTCCTGATTCTCGGGGTCAGATTGTCAGAAAATGCTCAATCTACAGTTTTACACATCTATCAAATTCTGCTAAATTAGAGTAAAATACTAGGTATATCTGAGTGTATTCTTTATTGTATTCACTGTATTGTATGAACCACTATCCTCCTGATGAAGGGCCACATACGCCCGAAAGCTTTAGAAACTAATAAAATCAACACCAACTTTATTATGTTCTTCATAAGTTACATCTATTAAATACTTCGGCCAACCCGATATACAGCGAGCCCCCTTCCCTTCGACTTTATTGTATTCATTCAATACTGGTCTGGTTATGTTGAACTGTATTTTGAACTTTATTTTCGTCTTAAATCTGGGTTATTTGCGAGGATTGGTGAAGGTGAATTGTACATTTTCTGGAGACTTGACTCTCCTGATTATTTAACCCTTGCTAGTCATGCGCATGTGCACACAAAGGGTTTAGCATGAGCACCTGGTAAATGATTCTCTGTGTGTGACACCGATATGACAGCTGAACACAGGCCATGTGTGGGAGATGCAGCAGTAAGTGACAGGACAAAGGGACGTGTGACAGCAGAGTAAATGGGTCAGATTTTCAGAAAGTGTACAATTGGCAGCGGTCCACATTTAGTAACTTCTGCTAAATTAAGCTGCAATTTGGTCAATACTAGGTAAATTCGAGTACATTCGGCATTGCATTGATTCTAGCAATCTGTTTGGTTAGGTTGAACTGTATTTTGAACTTTATTTTCGTTTGAAATTTGGGTTATTTGAGAAGATTGACGAAGTTGAATTGTACATTTCCTGAAGTTGAATTGTACATTTCCTGAGAATCTGACCTAAATGATACAGTTCTCCCTGAGTGCCAAGTCACGCAAAGCTCTAGCTAGCTTCCCTATGGAGGGAGGGAATATCGTTATCCTTAATAGTTATTATCCAAGTCGTGTCAGTAATCCTATGATTCAATATGACAGGTCTATAGCTCTAGGTTCTCAGGGGGAGCTGTGGGGCATCTAGCTTCGATCAGGGTCAGATTTTCAGAAAATGCACAATCTACACAATCTATGTGTCTCTAAATTAAAGTGAAAGATGAAAAATGATAGACACTGAGTATATCTGAGTGTATTCTGTATTGTATTCATTCAATACAGATCTGTCTGTTTATGTTGAACTGTATTTAGTATTTTTATACAGCACATCTTCTGTAATAACGACAGTTATCAACAAACAAGTACATTGTACAATGAAGTTATAATAATCAATTGAGGACATTAACATTGAGATATGGGCTCACAGATGATAATTCAATATAGAATAACCATGGTCTTCCGCCCACCGCTGTGTCTATCTAGACCTAACTCTACTGAACAAAATATGACCTATTATATGTTAATGTAAATGGCATGCTAACTCTAGACGTGATAAGATCGAAGCTAAGCATCATACATTCGATGTCCTAAAGTAATGAAAATATAACATCAATTCAAGGCGCTCTTGGAAGATCTATGCTTGCACAGAAAGTGACATGACCTTTTTCAATGTAACTGTATTGAAAGTTGGAAATAAAAATACTTATATATATAATTATGCATGAATAAAAGTCTTTACGAAAAAAAAATCAAAATAAAACATTGCCTAACATTATGCGCCGTCTAAGTTTTGATTGAATCATTAAAATGTTTCTCCGATTAAAATAGTGATAAATAACGATAAGCCGATTACGATCAATATCCCTTCTTCCCCTTCTGGCAACATTATCATGACCCATCCCCCAACAAACTTCCAATATTTGAAAAGTCGGAAACTGAGATGAAACAATAATGTCACCAAATCTGACAGATTCCCAACCCCTAGCGGCAGCAATGTAAATACAACTGATTTCCATTGTTGAGAAAAGCTTGCGCATGCGTCACGAGGCCACTTCCGGTTCTTAATGTCAATATTTTGGCGCCATTATGAATCTGGATTAGAGCCAATAAGAGCTGGGGTGTTCTGAGTTCCGAATTAATCATCGCAATTAGTCAATTATTGTTTTGTTTTGTTAAAATGTGGTTCTAGCTGGATTAAGCAGAGACATCTAATTTCTAAATTTGCTCGAATCGGATTATTAAAAGTCCGTTTCGATTTGTTTTGAATCTGTTCTAAATTCGGATTATTGGCATATTTCAGCCCACCACTATGTGTATAGCTTCTCAAAGGTAGGTTCTTAAGATACGTAAGAATCGTGCTAAATAGTTAATTGATGCTGTCAAATGAATAAAATTAGATGTTAGTTGTTATGAGAACATAGGGAAATGTTAAGAACAGAATTCCAGTGTTTCAAATAAAGGAAATTATGGTTGTTTGGGTGGAAAAGATAGCTTTATATACAATTCAAAGTTTTACCAAAATATGAATAATAATATTATAAAGGCAACCACTCAATAGTATCGTAATTTATCCGATAGTATTCTTCCGAATTGGAATTTTAAAAGTTATTTGATATCCATTTAGTAATACATTTCTAGTTGGAATTGCTTATGTAGATTTGATCCCAGTTGTCAATCACCAATCAACCCTTCACTGAGGCCAGACAAGTTGTGTTTTTACTTCAGACTAACTGACAACTAGGTAGGGGGATAGGTAATTTTCTTTTTAAAGAACGACGTTTCCGAAACTTAAATCACATTCATTTCTGTAACCATACTTGTTGTAAACAAAGGAAAATTAACTTTTAAGTGTTTTCTGGTCAGGAATTGTGTACTCCTGCTTAAATTAATTGTTTGCAAAAAAACATTTTAGACAAGATGATTTAGGGTGAGGGAAAATTCAATTCAATTCAATTCATAGATTCTTTTATTGATGATGTTATTTCAATTACAGGTGGTTCGACGTCTGGTTAAATATTAACTATTTAGCCAGTTCTTCCGGCTAATGCCTAGAATCTTGATTGGCTTAGTTACAATACAATTTGAACAGTAAAATCGGGACTTAAATGATAGTTTTACAACAATTGATAGTTTAAATGATAGTTTTACAACAATAGAGCTGAAAAGGTGATGAGATGTGATGATGAATTAACAGATTGTGATATTGATTTTGAAGGACGGATACATAGACTAAAATACATAAAATAAGGTAGTTAGGGTAAGCATTTCCTAGGTTGGGTATGGGAGATGAGCCAGAAACAAGCCTATTTCTTTTGGCCTAACAGTCGTGAAATAAAACCCCAGAAAAATCATGGAAATACTTGACCTTTGACCCTGGCCTTATTCTGGTGTGAAACAAAGGAAATCACAGTGGCATTTGAACACAATATTGCGTGCAATTACCCTGCAATGGCCCCCCAATACCCGGGCGATATTAGATGATTTGAAGGCGATGGAGGGGTGGGGGATCAGATGACAAGGATAGTGAGCCAATATTTGCAGCCTGTGAAAGTGTGAATCATTGCTGCAGGAAGGTGTAAGAAGTAATGATTTAATGATTTTACATCAGTTTTTCTTTTTTAGGGGTGCATTCTTAGCTATTACAACAACAAAAATCATACCGAATTTTCTCATAATATGACAAATAAGACTGGATTTCTCAATATGCTGCTACTCTTATATGATTATGCAAGAATTTTAAGTTGAATCAACTGAACGAAAATGGTCGCCGGTGAGCGATAATGTGTAAAGTCTTCATAGGAAAATACACATGAGGACGTTTTAAAAGCCCTGTAGCAAATACAACTGGACACAATCCTCCAAACTCTTGCTCAAATGGCTCTTACATGTGTTGGAAAAGAATGGTTTAATTTCAGGCTTGTGGTGCACTGGTGTATTATGCAGAAACAGTGCACTACAAGCCCCTCAATATCGCTCATTAATCCTGTAATATACATTATTTTGAGCTCTCTCTCCTCTCCCTCTCTCTCCTCTCCCTCTCTCTCCTCTCCCTCTCTCCTCTCTCTCTCTCTCTCCCTCTTCTCTCCCTCTCTCCCCTCTCCCTCTTTCGCCTCTCCCTCTCTCTCCTCTCTCTCTCCTCCCTCTCTCTTCTCTCCCTCTCTCTCTCCCTCTCTCTTCTCTCCCTCTCTCTCCTCCCCCCTCTCTCTCCTCTCTCCTCCCCCTCTCTTCTCTCCCTCTCTCCTCTCCCTCTCTCTTCCCTCCCTCTCTCTCTCCCTCTCTCTCCTCTCTCACTCGTCTCCTCTCTCTCCCTCTCGCCTCTCCCTCTTTCTCCCTCTCACCATCTCACTCTCCCTCACTCTTCCTCTCTCTCGCCCTCGCCCTCGCCCTCTATCTTCTCTCTCTCTCTTCCTCTCTCTCTCTCTCCTCTCCTTCTCTCTCTCCGTCCCTCTCCCCCCATTTCTCTCAAATAAAATATATTATATAGTTGTAAACTGCACAAGGACCAGGTTCAAGAGCTAAAATATTTTTTTAATGTTTTTATTGGCCATATCTTTTAATGCAATTACAAAAATACGCATAACCACATTCATGATTTTTTCATTTCATTTCATTCATTTCATGTAGTTCTTTTAAAAATATCAAACGATTGAACCTCATCTAAAACTATTTAACTTCCCAAGAATTAAGACTGTCATACAAAGTGAATCAGACCTTTAATAACTCAATCGTTGGTTTTCCAATTGATGTAGAATTTCACCTGGCTCGTCTAGAAAGAAAGCAAATAAAATGATAGTCGCCTTTGTGCCTTCCCCTACCACCATAAACCCACCACCCCCACACAGCATACATGCACGCTTCCCCACGGATCGACTAAGCATATTTCCATTGCAATTTAGCAGTCCCGACATCATCTATTTGGCGCGCACAACTTCCGTTTACATTTACCCTTGCACTACTCGTACATGCGGTCCGCCCGCTGTATTTCATCCAGCATTATTTGTTGGCCAATCAATCCGCTATGGGTTAGTTTTTGTGGTTATACCTCGCCACTGAAAGGTCAGTGGTTTGGCTTTTGGTTTCCTATTGTGAAAGGAAAGTCACACTAGTTATTTTACTAGGGTGACTCTGAGAGGGATTTATTTATTAGAAGTTGTAATTTCTTATTCTTTGTTTCTCGTTTGCCTAAGATATAAGTTCTCGTGGCGCAAGTATTGACTATTCTCAAATCATGTCAATACATCCATATAATATAAGGGTAGAGCGATTTCTACGAAAAGAGGTAGAAAAGAAAAGGTAGAAAGAGGGGTTTCTTTGTCCCGAATGTTCTGGGAATTTGTTGTTTTACAAACCACTTTACTCATCTGTAGAGGTCTGTTCCCCCTCTCTGGATGTCGTCGTATGTGGTTTGTCAAGGTATTTGGGGTGGAAATGTGATTTTGAAGCCTTTTTAAATTTACATGTGGCAACACATCTGACACTCCTCCATTTGCATTTTCATTGCAAACATGAAATGAACTGATGTTAGTGGGCAACAACAAAAAATGTCACTGCCATTTTTCGTCTAGTGGAGTTCTGCTATTACAATAACTTCACTTATTATTGCTCACAGCTGGCGACCGTTTCTCTCTCAGCCTGTTCCATTTCCAATTCACATTTAAACATATAACAGCCTGGACTTGGCGCTTTAATGGGAATATAATGACATTTTGAGGTCTTAATGGAATTATAATGGCACTTTTGCGGTTTGATGCGAGAGGCTTTCCCTCCGTTTGAAGGGACTCTCTCATCTTTGGGCCTAGACTGACTTGCATCCCTGTATAGGAGCAAACAGAGATTTAAAACCCTAGCCAGGTCAAACTTGATATGGAATGACGATTACTTTTTACAAATATAACATGAATGCTCATGATACTGTAATACTGTATTGATTACTCGAGAAGCACTATTGTAAAACATCACGCCATATTCAACAACACCGTACATATCTAAATATGACTAGAATAGCAGAGAGCTGGCACCCTTCATCGAAGACTGCAGTATTGTTCTCTGTCTCCACCACTACTGTAAGCAATAGCACGAGGGCCAAGTATACCTCCCTTCTGCCGGAGACACCCCTCGATTGCAGTCATTGACTGAATAAAATGTTTTCTTATCTTATCTTATCTTATCTTATAGTATAGCTCCTTAGTGGTGGGTTGATCGTTCAGCTAGGAACTAATACCACTGTTTATACTGCTGATGGTTACAGCGCCGTGTGGAAGTGATCTATAAACAATGGTATAAAGATTGGGATAATCTGCAGCTGTAGCACTAATCCCCCTCCATACATGCTCCTCCACCTCCTCCAGCTCCTGGACAAGAGCCTGAGTCATTCCTTGAGCTGCTCTCTCTAGTCTTTATGGGTCTGATTTTCAGAAAATGTACAATTTGTCTTCAGCAATCCTCTCAAATGACATAAATTTAAGACAATAATGATGTTCAAAATTCAGTTTAACATAACCAAACACATCCTTTAAATCATCTCAATAGCAAATATACTCAGAAATACCTAGTTTTGACCATTTTTCAGTCTAGTTTAGCAGAATTTACTAAATGTGTAGATCTACCATTTGTATATTTTCTAAAAATCTGACCCATTTACCTGCTCCTCTCTGCTTTAAGGCTGCAGGGTTAAAGTTGCATTCTCGGCTAATTTCCACCAGAAAAGATATTCTTTTCATTAGCCAATTGCATACTAATGTATCTTATAGTTGTATGCAATGCTTGAGAGACTATCCATTGGCTCCACCGTTGTAATGTATATTAAAGGATTAATGAGCGATATTGAGGGGCTGCTGGTGCACTGTTTGTTTGCAAGGGTTTAGGAAAGGCGATCTTTGGTCCATTAACCGATATATCAATCGGATGCGCATGCCTGCTATGGTGCATTCTGGGATACACCCAGGTTATATCTGAGATGTATACCAATCAGTATCTGTGTCCCTCAAGATTCTAAGAATCGCTTGGCAGTTTCAAAATCTGGTGTTTTGGAATCAATCAACAAACATTGGTATGACCCAAAATGCAAGGTTCAACAAATAAAAGATATCGAGTATAGGATCCGTGACACATTCATAACACATTATCAACACATTCTTCCTATATATGTAGCATTCCGATCGAAAACTCATTATCCCTGACGAAGCCCCCGCTATAGGGCGAACTATTGGATGAATAAAATGAAACTTTCGAAGATGACGACTTGAGTGATATATCTTCTACAAAATAAAAGATATTCTGCCCCTGGAGTATTAGAAATGAAGCCAGGCCATCGGGTCCACATGTTTTGCACTGTCAGAATCACTGGCCAATTTTTAATAAAACACTGAAAGGAATTGCATGTAGAACCTTTTGGATATTATAATGGTGAGTAGTAGCAATTGAGAATTGCTGACAAAAAGTAGTGCCTCCGATGCTGGAACAGAAATCCCTTTCTAGCCACATTTTGGGGCTCAGCTGATGCCCTATCAGTGTTGACTATATGCAAGGGTTTAGAGTCTCCATTAACTGAGATATTAATAGGGGATTTGCATGTCTCACTGCGCATGTCCACCTCAGTGCATGAAGGGATGGATTCTGTTGAAATCTGACAAACATTTGGCAACATTTTTATCCAAAATTGAGTGTTTTCACCAATATCATGGCTTGTATAAATTACCTATGAAGACCAAATGCATGATGGGAAAGATTGAGGCTTGTGTAATGGAACATGTATGATACATGAATATTGACATTAGAACATTGATAAATATCCCATGCTGAACATGACATGTTTTCTATAGATTTTATACTGTACCATTAGTCCCATAATTCCATGTGAATCAAGATTCAAAATGGCGGTTATGCATGTGCCCTATTGGATGTGCATGCCTGCTATGGCGCACTCTGGGATACACCCAGGCTATATCTGATACCTAGCACGGTTTTTAAAAAAAAATATGCTAATATTTTATTCCCGGGGGTGGATGGAGGTGATGGTGTTAGGGTTGGCCATGTTCATGCCACATCCTGGTTGCCCAATCTTAATTGAATCTGTCCCGGAGAGCCATAGACAGGTCAACAGGACCCATACTATAGACCATTACCACACCCTAAAGTCACATTGAATATTCATTAAACTGGAATCTGGTACAATTTTCGGAATTTCGCTACATTTTACTAGAGGTAATCCGTTAGTAGAAGGGAATATTTGAATTCATTATTTACTGAGGACACAATGTCTATTTGCAACAGTTGAACATGTTCTGGCCAATCTCTGTGGCAGGATTTTGTTGTCTTAAATTTGGGTTATTTGAGAGGATTGGTGAAGCACAATTGCACATTTTCTGAAGGCTCGATCCTAATGCATTCACGGGAGTCTAAATGCAAAAGGTAACAGTGCGCATATGTTGTGACTATTGCCTATGTTCTTTCCAGTGTCTAGTGGCCATCGTTGCACATCTGTGTTCCATCTCCGGGCTAAATATTAATCGATATTCAAATAATAATTTTTCGTGATCGTATAGGTTTACTTCTGCGAGATCATAATATATTAAGAATATTGATAGCAGGAGATGGGAGGAAAGGAACTATAGTGGCCGGATTATATTAAAGTTCCAAAGGACCAAGGGTTGAAATATTCTATGTTTCAAATGCAGATCCGAGATATAACATCAAGAGTGAAATACTTCTGTCATATGTTCCCTTTATTCCTCCTTGTGTGCTGGGGTGAAGACCTTGCTCCTCAACCCGATTTATGAACAGGTACATTGGGTATATCAATAATATTCAACACAAGAACAGACTATGTTTGCAATACAAATCAGGAATAACTAAATAAATATAATAATGAAATAAGTACAAACTTGAACATAAATAGTGGAATATGTAATAACCATCATGGTTAAAGTCCGGATGGAATAATATGAATGGTTAATTAATGATGACTTAATCAAGTTATATAAACTGCAAATATCGTCATGGGTTGCAATGTAGACTCCTAGTGGCGTCCGGAGGTACTACCCGGAGGTGTCCGGATCTGGAGCTACCCGGAGCTCAATGGAAATGTTCATATCTTCACATACTGGAATCGTTACACATATTACAAATCCCCCAAACATTTACGTTTATTAGTGATAGCATTATCAAGCATTTCAATCATGAAATTATTATTTATTAATCTTATTATCTAATCATAAAGCTCCCCATTGTCACTAACTATATTATGCAACAGGAATTAAAATTATTATTAAACAGGAATTAGTTTGTTGGAATTGAGAATATTTTAAGCGACCTCTAATAATTAATGTATGAAGAACGTTTTTTTACAATTCATGGTACGGTTGTTTAGGCACAGAGCGAGCAGGGGTGGTGCTTTTGTGTTCCTGCATGGGGTCCGGGAGGGGCGGGGGGTTCAGGGGGGGGGGCAGGGGCTGGAGATCCGGGTCTTTTGTTTCCAAGAAATGACCCGAGAAATGGGTCAGATTTTCAGAAAATGTACAATTGGCAGATCAACACATTTAGTAAAGTCTCCTAAATTAGGCTGAGAAATGATGAATACCAGGTACATCTGAGTATATTTGGTATCACATTGATTTGAAGTATCAGTTCTGTTATGTTAAACTGGAATTTGAAGCTCATTTCTGTTTTAAATGTGGTTTATTTGAGAGGATTGGTGAAGGCGAATTGTACATTTTCTGACAATCTGACCCTTGTAATGATCAAACCCTCCCTCCCTCCCCTTCCCACTAAAAGTTAAATCCCTCGCATTTAACCTTTTTTCTCACCACTCCTCCCTTCAGCCCCCAGGTTTGGCATTTGGCTTTAGTCTGTGGCCTTTTATGTATAATTGAGAGAGCATTCTGGCATTGTTTCAACAAATACTGGTAAAAAAAGCATAGCCTCTATATTTCATGAGGTGCAGGCGCCGGGGCTGGCAGTAAATTGCGTAGCCAGAGGAAAGAGTTGGAACGGTGTCATTTCAAATTTGATATGTTGGTGTATAATGATGTAGAAACATCATTATTTACCCATTAGAATGTCAGCTGTTTGCATACAAAGCAGTTGATGACATGTCAGATTTTCAGAAAATGTACAATTCGCCTTCACCAATCTTCTCAAATAGCCCAAATTTCAGATGGAAATAAAGTTCAAAATACAGTTCAACCTAACTAAACAGATTGCTAGAATCAATGCAATGCCAAATATACTTGAATATAGCTAGTATTGGTCAAATTACAGCTTAATTTAGCAGAATTTACTAAATTTGTACAGCTGCCAATTGTACATTTCTGAAAATCTGACTCACAAAGCAGTTGACGACATGTGGAGGATAGAGTGAGTCAATATATTCATTTCCCAGAGACACACATCACTTATTCATAGTTATGTTATGGTTCCGTCTGTGAAAATACACAGGATAGTTTATTTTATGTTAGAGATTTTTGTATGGACAAATTAGATAAGTTTCAAGCTGCATTTTGTCATCAGGTTTGGTTAGTATAACCCCCGGTATTCCACACGCAGTGGTATTAAAGTGGTTTGGCCACTGTCAACAGTGATGACAAGTCAATGATAAAAAGATATATGAAATTCTTTTTGACTAGCTCGTCGCCAGTCGCCAACTCATCGCCAATGATTTTTATCGACAGAGGCCTAACTGCTTAAAGCAGTCTGGCCACTGTTGACAAAATGGTGTTGATGCAAAGATGATGTAATTGCTGGTGATGAGGAGGGCTATCGGTGACTGCATTGTCTTTGCATCGACAAGGGGAAAAAGTTTGGCAACTATAGAACCAATTTTCATGCTTTTACATATACAATCTCATCGACTAGACATCACCAATGCATCGCCACGGCCCTTACCTCCATTGACAATGCACCGATGCAAAATCTCATCGCCGGGAAATATCAAACATGTTTGATGTACATCGCTACCCTTACCGATGCAATTTTCAGATTGCCACTCATCACTTGTCATCTCTGGCTATTGCTGAAAGCATAGCAATGGATAGCCGATGCAAAGACGATGCATTAATTTTCACAAAATTCTTATCGACTAGCTCATCGCCAATGCATCACCAATGATTTTGTCGACTTAAGCGGTCCGGCCACTGTCGACAAAACCTAGTTGATGCAAAGACCATGCAAAGACGCTGTAATTGCTGGCGATGAGGAGGGTTATTGGTGGTGGCATCATCAACAACAACCAAAATAAGATGGTATAAATACGATATTTACCCACCTAGATACAAAATAAGATCGGCAAACATAGAACTAATTTTCTTGGTTCTATATATATGCAATCGCATCGACTAGACATCGCCAACACATCGCTCCCATTATTACCTCCATTGAGAATGCACCGAAGCAAAATCACATCAACGATCTATCTCATCGCTAACACTTCACCAACGATTTTGTCAACAGTGGCTGAACTGCTTTAAATATGTTTGTTATTTTGTACCAATATAATGTTGCATAAAATAAAAGAATATGGCAATAACTATCAAACCGCATATCAGCCGCAATAAGCACGCACTGGTGGAGCCCTGCCTTAAGTAACATGTATCAGTAATGTCTCATAGATAGGTCCAGTTGTGCCATGCAATGTTACAATTACAAACCTTGATTTGATACATGCATTTGATGTTGTGAGGTCAATTGTAAACCTTGTGCTTCACAATATCTAAACCTTGCGCTAAACAAACGCAAACCAATCGCTAAACCCGGTCCTTGGTAAGACCGTAAAGTGCTTTTCTGTCCCCATTTCTCTGTCTCTCTCTCTCCCTTCTTCGCTATCTCTATTTCCTGGGTATGATCATAAAGTGCCTCCCTCTCAGCTCTCCATGGGTAAGACCATAAAGTGCCTTTCTGTCTCTCTTTCTCTGTCTCTCTCTCTCCCTTCTTCTCTATTTCCTGGGTATGATCATAAACTGCCTCCCTCTCAGCTCTCCCGCCCTTGATATAACCTTCAATGTGTTGATAAGGGCATAAAGCAACCAATCTCACTCACTCACTCCAATCGTTAAATGAGGTCTACATATATCTCCTACTTAAGTTAAGAGGTGCTCATGACTGTACACACACATACTATGACTACCCAGGCAACAGTATTATTGGTGGCATAAAACATTGATCCTTTGATCATTGGGCGTCTGTAACTCAAAGTCCTCAATTATGCCTTCACTGAGCACCACAGTAAGGGGGCGATAATAGGAGCAGCCTACACCATCTTTACACCAATTAAACATTCACAATCCCCCCTGCGGGAGGGACTTTTTTCTTGCAGTAATGTTTGCGTAAGCTCAGTCAATAATAGGGGGATTTAGCAACCACTACCTATCTCTTCTGAACCTAAGCCTATCCAGTCCAGACATAAGTAGGTGAGGCCAAATGTGATTAAGCATATGGGTCAGATCGTCAGAAAATGTACAATTCGCCTTCACTAATCCTCTCAAATAACCCACATATAAGACAAAAATAAGCTTCAAAATGCAGTTTAACATAACAGAACAGATACTTTAAATCAATGCGATACCAAATATACTCAGATCTACCCAGTATTCATCATTTTTCAGCTTAATTTAGGAGAATTTCCTAAATGTGTAGAGCTGCCAATTGTACATTTTCTGAAAATCTGACCCATCTAAGTTCCCCTGTCCTTATCAACCACGGCTACCATTGCTCAGTCAAGACAACGAGACCCTCTAGTCTCGTTGGTCAAGATGGCAATAAACTGATGCAGGCGCAGCAGCTCTTCACGGGAGGAGTCACGCTCCCAGGCGAATATGAAGGCTGGTAACTTTTATATTATTAAATTTGCGATTTCAGACATAATTCTTTCTACTAGTACAGCCAATATATGTAGGTTTCTGAATCACCAATTAGGATTTAACAGAAATGCATAGTTTTTTCACTAATGACATAGGGCTGAGCCATGTGGTGACCTGTACTGGACCTAAGATTGGTGGTTCTTACGTTGACAACCTCCCTATCTCCCTCATTACCTATGCATTCCCTGACATAGTGACCTGGTTAGGCGGAGATAACTTAGGGTGGAGGAGGATAGGTTGGTTGCTTAATGTCACAAATAGGTAAGACATGGATACTGTAGATTGACTCATGACGGCTTCGTTCACGATTAAGTTACACTTCGGGGACTCCCGCCTATATGAGGAGAAAGGCATTGATTTATACTCAGAATCAGTTAATGACATGCATTGAGGGGTTCCTGGTGCACTGATTGGTGCATAATAATGAGGCGAAGCCAACGGATTATGCATCAAATAGGGGATTTGCATAGCCGCCATTTTGAATCTTGATTTGCATGGAATTATGGGATTAATGGTACAGTGTAAAATCTATAAAAAACATACCATATTCAGCATGGGATATTTATCAATGCTCTAGTGTCAATATCCATGTGTTATACATGTTTCCATAACATAAGCCTCCATATTTCCCATCATGCATTTGGTTTTCATAGATGATTTATACAAGCTATGATATTGATTTTTTGCAATTTTCGTTAATGTGGCCAATTATTTGTATGTCACTTTTTAACAGAATCCATCCCATGATGCACTGCAGTAGACATGCGCAGTGGCACATGCAACTCCCCTATTAACACCATCAACATCTTACTGTATATATCCTTCACCACACTTATTAATATAAGTATAATGGCACTTTGGAGTTTGAGGCTTTCCCTCCGTTTGAACTGACTCTCTCATATGATATGACATCATATTCTGTATTTATATAAGACAGCCAGACCGCTATATGAAATGAATGAATATTCTTTTAGGGTCATATTGAAACCAGATCTCTTCTTTCTAGTAATTTATACAGTCTTCCCTTTGATTTGATTGCCTAACCAGGAAATTCATACACAATCTCACATTCTGAAAACTTTATAATTATTCCCATGAATAGGGGAGTTGCATAGCCTCCATTTTGAATCTTGATTTGCATGGAATTATGGGACTAATGGTACAGTATAAAATCTATAGAAAACATGCCATGTTCAGCATGGAATATTTATCAATGCTCTAATGTCAATATCCATGTGTTATACATGTTTCCATAATACTAGTTCCCATCTTTCCCATCATGCATTTGGCTTTCATAGATCATCTATACAAGCTATGACATTGGTGAAAATATTTTTTGCAATTTTCTATAGAAATGTTGCCAAATATTTGTGTGTCAGATTTCAACAGAATCCATCCCAGCATGCACTGCAGTAGGCATGCGCAGTGAGACATGCAACTCCCCTATTGCCATATTATCTTGCTGACAGATCATATGCTATCCCCTTTTTCTCCTTTATGTAACTGTATGCTTAATGAGAAATAAAAGTTCTATAATAATAATAATCTTTTATATTCGTTCAGCAACTTCAATCAGTTAGTCAATCAAAGAACTAATGAATGTGTAAGAAAACCTTCAAGGAAAGAAGTACAAATCATACTTTCATCTCGCCGCCTAACCATCTCTTCATCTTCTCATCGTTATTGTACTTTGCTCTATTATTGTCATTGTTATATATATATATATATATATATATATATATATATATATATATATATATAAAACTTTTATTCATAATCATACATAATACAATATATATAATCAAGAAAAGGACTCAACCTCACAAGAGTGATCTTCCTTGGGGGCCCTTTTAAAAATAAGGGTGATAAAATGATTTTCAAAACATGTTCTCAATGAGCTTTGATATAGTTCGAGACATTAAATATTCAAAGTCTGTAGTTTTAGACTCATTATTCATATGAATAGCGGTTTGTCCATGAGACGAAGTTAACTATTTATGTATTATTATCAAAGCAGTCCAATTTTCAGATGTTTCACATTGTTCATGTTATTGGGTTTCCGAAGTGGGGTGAAAGGAAGGTTGATGGTCCATCGATGAATTTGATGTGAAGTTTTCAATCATTATCTGATCGTAGGGGTTAGTTAGTTCACCCAAAGTCCTTCATTAGTTTCTAGTTATTATTATTATTAAGCACCACAATGTTAATAAGTCATTCGGAAATTCAGACAAATCTTAATAATTAGAGTAAAAATCTCATTTAGGTACAAGACTACACTATGCTTAATCTTAAAATTATAATAATTAACCAAGCGTACAATGCTTTGACAGTCTTCCTACCTGTACTGGTAAGAATTTAATGGCGAAAAATGTTCCTCCCTGTACTGGTCGGTTTTCACTATTTCCATTATATAATATATTATATAATGTAGGACATACAATTTTGTGTTTGTCCTACATTAGTCGATTGGAGATGCTATCTCTCTTTATGTAACGCACCCCTGGAATGACTGAACCAATAATGTATTGGTATGTACCATTATTCCCTGTCAAGAATTAAACAAGAAATAGTTAACAGTGATCAGTTTACATTTATATATTTATTTCCGGTTCATATAGAAGATTGCGTTTCCAAGGGAAACGAAGATTGATGTCAGTTAAATATAAAATTCGAGAGGGAGGGATAGTAGGAGGGAGTGGAAGGGGAGACAGGACACATGAAATCCCTATCCCATATATGACTGGTCAGTCCATGTAATTCTGTTGGTCCCTTTAACACTTTGCATATGAGGCATCTTATTTCTCAGCTTGCCACTTTAATTCACACATAGTCTACCCTTTAATTCACACCTAAACGCCATCCCCTCCCCCTCCCAGCTATTACCAGCATGATTCTGATCCCATCTACTGATATCAGAATCAACAGATTCTTCACACTGATATCCAGGATGGGAGGAGCCAAGATGCTATCAATGATTGACAGATCTCACCCCAATTCAATTAGATTGATGATAACATCAATCTAAAAATAAACTAGATGGCCCCCATTTAAAATGGTTAGTAATTGTATTTAAATGTAGTTTCTATTCAATTCCTCCATCCCACATCCCAACCCCGACCCCCACACCCACCCAAGAGGGACCCAGAGCACACGAACAGCAACTGGACATTGCATCAGCCAGCTATGTCGTAAAACTCGAGGTCGAAGCATGTGCAATCTTCCAAATGGAATAGCATTGAAATAACTTCAAAATTACTTCCTTGAAAAGATTATTTTGGGGAAATCAATCCCAGGTAATATAACTTGAGATCTATGTAAGCCATCTTAAATTTAGAGCTCTGTACATGCAGCCAGTAAAAAGCCTTTTATATCTTTGTGCAGAGCATTTAATGTCGTAAATTCACAATTAATATAGTTTGGATGAATTTGTATATATATATAAATTTTAGACTAAATTCTAGACTAGGCATATATACATTGCACTACTTTTCTTGACTAAAATCTGGGCTGTTGTTGACAAACATCTCTCCTCCATTTGAATCTTTTTTACCTGCTGGCAATGCTAGCACCACACCACCACGTGGTGCTGTGGATTATATTGTTCTAGTGTCAGTCACTATAGCGAGAGACCCCCATAGCCTGAGAGCCCTGGGCACCCATGCATGTGTACTCTATGATTTAGCAACTTTATCGATCGCCGCGACCAATGTTGCATCGCAGATGATTGAACACCAAGGCAGACTAATGTTTGAGTTGGAATAAATCGCAACTAGTGCGGCAGGAATGGAGGAAAGGCTTGGCATGTCCGCCAGGCACTCATGTTCCCCATTTGTGGAGTTATAGCCACATATAATATTCATTCATATTGAATAATGTTTCAGGAAAATGAGTCATAAGTCGCAAAAATTGGATTTTGTGATATTATCATATTTGAAAAGATGAGACCAAGGGGATTCCAATGAGTATAAACATTAAGGGCATCTAATAAGTATTTCTATATCTTAAGTTTGATATTTCTATTTCTGAAAAAAAATGTTTTCAATATTTTTGGGTGGAAAATTATTATTAAAGTAGCTAAATATACTCTATGGAATAACCCTATAAATGCATATTCCGGATTTGTGGAGTTATAGCCACGTATAATATTCATTCATATTGATTATGATTGTTTCAAACAAAGGTTTGATTTGTTTACATTGCTTGCTGCATTTTCTGTGTGGGTGTGTGTGCATTTCATTTTGTGTTACACAGATGAGATGTGTTCCAGTTAAATGAGTCACAAGTCGCAAATTGATTTTTTTCAAAGTGTTATTTTACACAAGATCTCTTTATTGAAATGTTCTTTTTAGAGGGTTTATCACTTATGGGCATATGAATCCATGTAACAAATCTCGGGACATTGTACTAAATATATCCTTGTGTTTTGAAGGCCTTCGTATGAAGTATATTTAGTTAAGTGATATATTCCCAGGATCTCTTTGTAGGGAATGTTCTCATTTTTGGTGTGACTAACGCTGGATGAATGAAGTATGAATACATGTACCAAATTGCAAGACAGTGTATCAAATATTGTCATGCATTTATAGGGTCATTCCATAGAGTACATTTAGCTACTTTAATAATAATTGTCCACCCAAAAATATTGAAAACATTTTTTTTCTGAAATAAAAATATCAAACTTAAAATATAGAAAAACTTATTAGATGCTCTGAATGTTTATATTCGTTGGAATCCCCTTGGTCACATCTTTTCAAATATGATAATATCACAAAATCCAATTTTTGCGACTTATGACTCATTTTCCTGAAACATATTGAATATGATTATTTAAAACAAATGTTCGATTTGTTTACATTGCTTGCTGCGTTTCTCTTCCTATGTGGGTGTGTGTGCATTTCATTTTGTGTTACACAGATAACCTCGACTATAATTCGTTAGAAAATGTACAATTCGCCTTCACCAATCTCCTCGAAGAACCCAAATTTAAAACTAAAATGAGGTACAGTTTAACATAACCGAACAGATTATTTGAATCAACGCGATACCAAATATAACCAGATATACCTGTAGTAATTGTAGTATTTGTTTAACAGAAACATTATAAGTAATGGGTACATCAAAATATCTTTGGCATTGAATTGATTATATATATATCTTTCATTGTGTTAAACTGCATTTTGAACGTCACTTTTCACTTAAATTTGGGTTATTTTAAAGGATTGGGGAAGGTGAATTGTGCATTTTCTGACAATCTGACTCATATTGCAAAGTGTATAGATTTCACATAATACAATGTAATGTAATATAATCTAAACTGTCTTTAATACCAGACTTCTTATCTTTAAAGCTCGTTATATAACATAGTTACATGATTATGTAGCCTATTAACTGGCCAGGCAAGTATGACTGGCAGTATTTCGTGAAATTTACTTCTCACCATTAACCCAAATAATATAATAAAATAGAATAAACGATCACAGACTAAGAATAGGCTGCCACTCTCATGTATTTGACCCTGGATTAAGATCCTAATGTCAATCTGAATAATTAATTTTCAGGAGTCTATAGATTTCCTCATCTCTTATTCCTGGCTTTTCTGAATAATTGTTTGCTATATATAATAAAACATTGACATTGCTCCATAGATAGAACCTGATGAGAATGTGGTACAAGGGACACTATTGCACTGTCCAAGATGTTTGTTTTTTTTGAGGCCCACAAGCTCATGGGCGAGTGGGTTACGAAAAAACAAACGTCAGGACAGTGTAATAGTGTCCCGAGTTCCACATTTGAATTTAGGTTCTATATTTATTCCCTAGTTGCTATGCTTACTTTATATGGCTATGTTTACTGGGGACAGGAAGTCATACCACACGCGTGGAACTGGTGCAAATTACCACACTACTGCCGTCCATACAAATAGCATGTGCTACATAACATGGAGTAAATGCTCTTCCTATCTTTGTGTGCAGTACATTGTGTTACGCCACTTAGCTATTGACTTACCAGTACTATACTACATCTAGAAAGTAATATATATTCCTGTTCACTCAAATAATACAATATCAATATTCTAAAGAAGAGGGAGAGGGTGGGGAAATCGGGGAGGGGAAACGATATGGCAGACAGAGAAGAGGGGGAGGGAAAAGAGGATGTAGGAGAGGGAAGGGGAGGGGAGAGAGGGAGAGGGAAACCGGGGAGAGGGGAAGAAGAGGGGAAGAAGGGTGAATTGGAGAGGGGAGGGGAGGGGTAAAAGGTATGAGAGACAGAAGAGGGGAGGGAAAGGAGGGAGAGAGGGCTACTTTGCTAGTTGATTATAAAAGCAACATAGAATAACCATCTGTACTATATACACCCTGAGACTTTTACAATACTTCTAAAAACGAGTCTTTCCCCTTTTATCTCCAATAATTAATTTAAAAATCCCTTTGAAGTCTTACTCATCGACCTAGATATTCCCTGTGATGTATTATCGTTTGTTGTTTCAATATAGGAACTGTTATGGGAAATCTTCTGCACATGAATCGTTTCCCTTCATGTACCATTCCCTTTCACCAATCTTCTAAAAAAAATAAAATGATAGGAATGAAATGAAAATAAAAATAAATTTAAAACAAAAGCTAGGTTAAACAGACGGTTCAACACAACCACAGCAATTCTTTTAATCAACGTAATACCAAATATGGGTCAGATCGTCAGAAAATGTATAATTTTTGTTTGTTTTTTTTTGTTTTTGTTTTAACCACCTGAAAGTCATGTGACCAATATTCTAATCCCATATTTACATAATAGTCTTCTATAAGTGACTTTATCAGATGCACAGACCTCATTGGGGGTCAACGTTGCGAGTTATTGCGATAGTCACAGGCCCGCAAAGGTAATCGCAATGGATCTCAGTGATGAAGCTCTTAATGGAAAGGGCCGTTTAGCTCCATGATAAGATCAGCGGATCTCCATTGATGTTGATCCCCAGTAAAACCCTCATAACTCATCCTGGGATCATCTTTACTGCCCTCCTGAACATGATCAACAAATGCTCAGGAGAGGGGATCCGGGGATAAGGGTTGGGTGGTTAGTTGGTTTGGGTGGTTGGGTAGGGGTGGAGTGTGTGTGGGTGGGGGGGGGGGGGGGAGTAGGGGGTCAGACTTTCAGAAAATGCACAATCTACAGTTCTACAGATCTCTCAAATTCTGCTAAATTAGGCTGAAAAATGATAAATACTGAGTATATCTGAGTCTATTATGTATTGTATTCATTCAATACATGGGTCAGATTTTCAGAAAATGTATACAATTGGCAGCTGTAAACATTTAGTAAATTCTGCTAGATTAGGCTGCAATTTGGTCAATACAAGGTAAATTTGAGTATTGGCATTGCATTGATTCTAGCAATCTGTTTGGTTAGGTTGAACTGTATTTTGAACTTTATTTTCGTCTGAAATTTGGGTTATTTGAGAACATTGGCGAAGTTGAATTGTACATTTTCTGAAAATCTGACCCAAATGCTCAGGAGAGGGGATTCGGGGATAAGGGTTGGATGGTTAGTTGGTTTAGGGGGAGGGAGGGAGGGTAAGTACATTACACCCAGTTAACCTAGATATCATTCATAATGTATTTGTTGTATACAAATGTGGTCATATCAGGGCGAATAGGGTAATGTTGTTTATTATACACGCATTGCTCTGAAAACAATGTATCCAGAGTGATTTACGCATAGTGCGTATTTCACTAGTGATTTACGGGGGTTGTCATGGCTACCAATCTTTTTCACTAAGATTACCGGTAGAATTCAAATTTATGACTGATGTTTTTCTATGTTCATGATTGAAACCATGTATAATAAATCTGTTAACTAACTCGTTGGTTTTAGTCACTTAGAATATTGCACTCGTTTGTACACAACTCGTGCAATATTTACGCTCCTTCAACCAACTCGTTAGTTAAACTGTATTTAACTCTATAGGGCCTAGTCCACTCGCATGAGAATCAGCTTAGTGGACTAGACCCTTAATCCGAAAGTTTACTAGAATCCCAGATACAAATCTCATGAGCAACATGTCAGAACATTTTATCAACATAGAGTCGCCAAAAATAAAAATGCTACAATGAATTCTCTGTGAGATGTTTTTTTAATTGAGTTGATTACTTCCTTCCATTTTTAATTTCATCAACATTACGTGTTACAGTAAAATGAGCCAGAAGTGGCAAAACATAGATTTTGAGATATCATCATATTTGAAAAGATGAGATCAAGCCGATTCCAATGAAAGTAAACAGTCTAATAAGTATTTCTAGATTTAAAGTTTAATATTTTCGTTTTTGAAAAGAAAAGTTTCCAATATTTCTGGGGGTCAATAAACAGTAGTGTAACTAAATTTAGTCCATATGAGGACCTTTAAAATAAAAGGATATATTACATAGATTCTCCTGAACTCTGATACATCGATTGATATAGCTATAAGTGATATAAACCCTCCAATAATTAGAACATTCCAATAATGTGATATTGTGAAAAACACTTTGAAAAATATCAATTTCGCTAATTATCACTCAATTTCCTGAAACACATCACATATGAAGCATTTCTAATTATTGAAAAGAGTAAGGTATCGCATCCTGTTAGCGTGTTTACTCTCTCGCCTGGATAAAGGAGCATAAAGCCCTAAGCCCCTGGAATAAACTGGTTATGGTGATATTGCACCCTAGGCCGGCCAGCCCACTGCCCCCTGGAGCTGGTGTGACTAAACACTATCCACCAGCAAGAGTTCATGGTTCAGATTTTCAGAAAATGTACAATTCAACTTCGCTCATCATCTCAAATAACCCAAACTTCAGACGAAAATAAAATTCAAAACACAGTTCAACCTAACCAAACAGATTGCTAGAATCAATGCAATGGCCAATATTCTCGAATTTACCAAGTATTGACCAAATTGCAGTCTATTGTAGCAGAATTTACTAAATGTGTACAGCTGCCAATTGTACATTTTCTGAAAATCTGACCCATTACAGGGAACAGGAATAGCCTGGTTATGGTGATATTGAACCCCAGGCCGGCCATCCCACTGCCCCTTAGAGCTGGTGTGACTAAACACAATCCACCAGCAAGAGTTCATAAATAAGCAGGAATAAGGAGATAATCAGAAATGAGCTGCTCTTATGGACAGATCTATAGCACCATCCATGTATAGATGGAGTCAGTCAATCATAGCAGGAGGCTATAGAAGGGTATTCATGGGCTCAATGGAGCTATAGGCAGATGAGCAGGAGGTGGTCATCAATATTCATGTATAGCTCTATTGACTATGAATATATAATTATGGGAAAATATAAGAGCCATTATTATAGATAATAGAAGAGCTGATATAGGTATTATATATGCTTGCACTGGGGCCTATGGTCACAGGTTAATTCTACCTCTGTAGTACTCATGGTTGCCCACAGGGCTACTACTGCCTTGTCTCACTACCTCTGTCACTCCAACCCTTGGTCACTTACAGGGTTACTACTGCCTTGTCTCAGTACCTCTGTCACTCCAACCCTTGGTCACTCACAGCGCTACTATTGCCTTGTCTCACTACCTCTGTCACTCCAACCCATGGCCACTTACAGGGCTACTATTGCCTTGTCTCACTACCTCTGTCACTCCAACCAATCGTCACTCACAGGGCTACTACTGCCTTGTCTCACTACTTCTGTCACTCCAACCCATGGCCACTTACAGCGCTACTATTGCCTTGTCTCACTACCTCTATCACTCCAACCCATGGCCACTTACAGGGCTACTATTGCCTTGTCTCACTACCTCTGTCACTCCAACCAATCGTCACTCACAGGGCTACTACTGCCTTGTCTCACTATCTCTGTCACTCTAACCCATCGTCACTCACAGGGCTACTATTGCCTTGTCTCACTACCTCTGTCACTCCAACCCATGGCTACTTACAGGGCTACTACTGCCTTGTCTCACTATCTCTGTCACTCTAACCCATCGTCACTCACAGGGCTACTACTGCCTTGTCTCACTATCTCTGTCACTCCAACCCATGGCCACTTACAGGGCTACTATTGCCTTGTCTCACTACCTCTATCACTCCAACCCATGGCCACTTACAGGGCTACTATTGCCTTGTCTCACTACCTCTGTCACTCCAACCAATCGTCACTCACAGGGCTACTACTGCCTTGTCTCACTACCTCTATCACTCCAACCCATGGCCACTTACAGGGCTACTATTGCCTTGTCTCACTACCTCTGTCACTCCAACCCTTGGTCACTCACAGGGCTACTACTGCCTTGTCTCACTACCTCTGTCACTCCAACCCTTGGTCACTTACAGGGCTACTACTGCCTTGTCTCACTACCTCTGTCACTCCAACCCTTGGTCACTCACAGGGCTACTACTGCCTTGTCTCACTACCTCTGTCACCCCAACCCATGGTCACTCAGAGGGCTACTACTGCCTTGTCTCACTACCTCTGTCACCCCAACCCATGGTCACTCAGAGGGCTACTACTGCCTTGTCTCACTACCTCTGTCACCCCAACCCATGGTCACTCACAGGGCTACTACTGCCTTGTCTCACTACCTCTGCCACTCCAACCCATCGTCACTCACAGGGCTACTACTGCCTTGTCTCACTACCTCTGTCACTCCAACCCATGGTCACTCACAGGGCTACTACTGCCTTGTCTCACTACCTCTGTCACTCCAACCCATGGTCACTCACAGGGCTACTACTGCCTTGTCTCACTACCTCTGCCACTCCAACCCATCGTCACTCACAGGGCTACTACTGCCTTGTCTCACTACCTCTGCCACTCCAACCCATCGTCACTCACAGGGCTACTACTGCCTTGTCTCACTACCTCTGCCACTCCAACCCATCGTCACTCACAGGGCTACTACTGCCTTGTCTCACTACCTCTGCCACTCCAACCAATCGTCACTCACAGGGCTACTACTGCCTTGTCTCACTACCTCTGCCACTCCAACCCATGGTCACTCACAGGGCTACTACTGCCATGTCTCACTACCTCTGTCACTCCAACCCATGGTCACTCACAGGGCTACTACTGCCTTGTCTCACTACCTCTGTCACTCCAACCCATGGTCACTCACAGGGCTACTACTGCCTTGTCTCACTACTCACAGGGCTACTCCTCTGTCACTCAGATATCTCCTAATTGGTCCCTACCATGAGGCCAAGACACATAGCTATGTATGAATGGTCAAGAGCATGAATGGTCAAGAGCAATAGTCTGTGTTTTGGTGAGGGCTGGGGGTGGGGCTAAGACTAAGCTGACCGTCTCATCACATTGACCACTACTACCAGTAACCCTTGCATGCATACATGGGTCACATTTGCAGAAAATGTACAATTTGTCTTCAGCATTCCTTTCAAATAACACAAATTTAAGACAATAATGATGTTCAAAATTCAGTTTAACACAACCAAACACATCCTTTAAATCAACTCAATACCAAATATACTCAGATATACCATTTTTCAGTCTTAATTTAGCAATATATATAGATCTGCTATTTGTACATTTTCTGAAAATGTGACGCACATACAGATGGTGACTCTGTAATCAATAGTCTGTCCCGGTGATTATGACACAGGGTTGAGTAATACATTCACGCTTCGGTAGCGGGGATCATGTATATATACTGCAGCATTATGTGGGAGCTGGATAAGTTAACTGCTACTTGCCACACATTTATAGAATTATTTTTATGCACCAAAACTATGAATTCATCATTGTTTTTTAGGTTTTGATAAAGGGCAAATGTGCCCGAAACGTCGGACCCCAATAAACGCAAACCGAAAACTTCTCCTGTACCCTCCGTTTTGGCGTTAAACTCCATCACTTAAGGATTTTTTAGGTTTTATTTGTATGAAGTTTGTTTGTGCACTGGAGGGTGTGCGGTGGATGCTGCAGCAGGGGCAACTCCCATTTAGTCTAGGCTCAGAGTTGAGAGAATCCCTCGATACTGAGGGAAAGCCTCTCCAGTCTAGGCTCCGAGTTGAGAGAGTCCCTTTAAACTGAGGGAAAGCCTCTTCAGTCTAGGCTCCGAGTTGCGACAGTCCCTCCAAACTGAGGGAAAGCCTCTCGTTCCAAACCGCAAAATGTCATTACAACCCCATTAAAATGCCTCCTCCAGGCCAGGAGTCATTAGCGCAGTAGGCGTCCGATCATTGACACCTTTCTTATTCTGAGAGGCTGTGAGCGTAGACTGCATTCTCAAGCAGTGGAGTGTGGAGCTTGTTCAGGTCTCACCCCTCAATCCTTTATTTATATTATATTTAATTAGTATTGATGTGAGCATGAATAATACACATGCATGCACACACACATATCTAGTATAAAAAAAATAAAAAAATACCCCAGGGCTTTCCAAAAGAAAGACAGGGATGTGCAATAAAAACTAAATAAATGTCATTATACTATTGTACTCTGCCCTCATAAAACTTAATTCACAATTGTATCGACTATCACAAAAATAGCATGAGTTATATCTGCACTGCCTTTTCTCCTAAATTGATTTGAATTTGCATGTATTTGGGCGGACATGCAATAGGCTGATCTGTTCAACGTTAGAGGGTGAACATGCACACCAATGAAGAATGGGGAAGGACCTCACATGTATGTGTACGGGTCAGATTTTCAGAAAATGTACAATTTAACTTCACCAATCCTCTCAAATATCCCGAATTTAAGACAAAAATGATCTTCAAAATACAGTTATACATAGTAACAGAGATATTTTAAAACAACACAATACCAAATATACTCAGATATACCTGGTATTTATCATTTTTCCGTCTAATTTAGCAGATTTTACTCACTGTATAGAGCTGCCAATCGTACATTTTCTGAAAATCTGACCCGTATACAGATGATACAATGAGCAACATCGGGAAAAAAAGAAAAGAAAAAAATAGAAAAAAAAGAATATTGAATCGGCCATACTTGATACAAGACTGAATGGAGGAATGAAAGAGGGGAAATAGGAATTAAGAACTAAAATTTGAATATTTGATACTTTGTGACACCTTTGATATACTATGGGCGGCAAATATATAATAATGGGGTTGATAGTATATATAATATTATGCCGAATTAATTAATAAAAACGTTTAAATATGGGAGTGAGTAAGAAGTACTAGTTTAAGGCAGGACTGCTTTAGCCATATTCTAAGTGAGTGAAACCAACATGGTTGATATATGGGTCATGTCGTCAGAAAATGTACAATTGGCCTTCACCAATCCTCTCAAATAACCCAAATTTAAGACAAAAATCAGATTTTAAATACAGTTATATATATATATATATAGTAGTTTTTATTTCCATAGATTCTCAACGTACAGAAATAAGGCTGACACCCTCTGTGACACAGGTCTTCCAGGCGGGCCAGAACATATGTATAGATTCATAGTACCTGTGATTATCATTACTTAAAAGTAACATTAACGAATGTTGTATCGAGTAACACATACTGTGTGCTTAGTTAGCTTTGTGTAGCATGAAAGATCATGGCAGAGGCTTTATATACCGTATGATGTGAAATAAATACATAGTATACATACTAACATTGACATGGTACATACATACATGGTACATACATGGCATAGAATGACGCGATATAATAATCATGGAAAGTCTCTTTGTAAGATGACTAGTACACAGTTAATAGTTAATACAGTATTTGTATGCCATGGTGATTATTTTAGGCCTTCCCAGACCTCCTGGAGGAAAACAGTTCTCAGGTAGGTTCGGAAGGCCTTTCGGTCTTTACATTGGTGGGCACTTAGATCAAGATTGTTCCAAGCTTCCGGGACTTTATAAATGATGGATTTTTTTATTTTGTCAGTGCGAGGCGTGAGAGATTTTAATAATCTTTTGCCCTTATGATTTCTTAGCTTGAAACTCTTGGTCGCAATCATTTCCCTCTTTAAACTCAGCGGGTATGCCAGATCTAAGAGGTGTGACTCATGTCGTATATGGAGGGGGGCTAGTCTCAGCTCTCGTTGCTGTTTATCTACATTAGTGTATTTGCTCAGCCTTAGGATTATCCTGACCGCCGAGTTGTGAAGCGTTTGTATCTTTTTTAATAATTCATCAGAAGCCACCATATAAATTACGTCACCATATTCTATAATGGGGCGTATAGCAACCTTATATACCATTATAATAGTATCCTTACTTGCGCAGTTACTCAGCCTCGCAAGGGCTTTGAGTTTGCTTTTTGCGAGATTAATCTTCGATTTTATATGACTTGTAAAACTTAAACCATCGTCAATTTTTAAACCAAGAAAAGTGTATGAACTGGTCCTTTCAAGGATTTGGTCGCCTATTTTCAGATCACATGCAGATTTATTGAATGAATACAGAATACACTCAGATATACTCAGTATTTATCATGTTTCACTCTATTTTAGCAGAATTTGAGAGATGTTTAGAACTGTAGATGGTGCATTTTCTGAAAATCTGACCCATGCATATAGTTGGTAATGAAGCTTTAATTTCAATCACTTAAAACCTAAATTTTATAGAGACCCATACATAGTTACAGCTTTTGGGTGAAATTGCCAGAAAATGTACAATTCGCCTTTCGAATCCTCTCAAATAACCCAAAATTAAAACAACAATAAAGTTCAAAATACAGTTCAACCTAACCAAACAGATTGCTAGATTCAATGCAATGCTGAATATACTCGAATTTACCTAGTATTGACCGAATAACAGCCGTATTTAGCAGAATTTACTAAATGTATACAGCTGCCAATTGTACATTTTCTGAAAATCTACCCCTTTTACCTCAAATACATCAAATTCTTCCACCGTTTGTGTTTCATGTGCAAAATTAATTAAATTTAGGAAATTAAGAGTAATTGAGTAATTGATGTTATGTACACATACTCGATCAAACAGAAATAATGATGGAACTGTATATAAATGATTAGCTTGGTCCACCAAGGGTCATGTTTGGACATTTATGTGTGAGTTTAATTTCAGCTTTCATGGACTCTGTAATCCATCAATTTGAACAACAGGGAATTTGATAATTTGATAGTACACATTTTGGAGGCTAAAGCCTTAAATATTAATGCTGTATGCGAAATAATGAAGCCTGGAATGGCATGCCTAAATCATATTTGAACATTAAATTTGAATGGAATACAAAATATGTCTAAATGGATAAACTTAAGAAAATGAGTAATGATGATCCGACGTGCAATTCCCCTTCACCAATCCTCTGAAACGACCCAAATTTAAAACATAAATAATGTTCAAAACCCTCAAAATAACTGAACAGATTTTTTAAAATCAACGAAATAAAGAATAACAAAAAAAAACAAGGCAATATAAAAATCAATATGCTCAGATATACACAGTATTTATTATTTCCAGCCTAATTTAATAGCAGAATTTGCTAAAATTTAATGTGAAGAGTTACCGATTGGACATAAGCTAACGACATGACCCAAATGATTAAGCTATGACCAGTATTGAGAAGATCAGTATTGAGGAGACATGGGCCATATTTGTACAGTAGAAGTGTGTGTTTGTGTGTGTGTGTGGAGGGGGGGGGGGCGTGATGCTGCAGGGGAATCAGTGATCCGTTCACCAGGGGTCAGGTCGCGCATGTGTCCATCATTTGATGGATGTGTAAACCACGTGATCTGCCTAAAGCATTATTACACACCGTGTCACTCAGTCAGTCACACATTTAGCTGGGACGGGGGGGGGGCATGGGTGGGGGGTGGGGGGTTATTACACACCGTGTCACTCAGTCACACATCTAACATGCTGGCCAGTCGCTGGGACGGGTGGGGCGTGGGGGGGGGGGGTTGCAATTTAGCTGTGGTTTTATTCAAACCAAAGGAAAAGGGAAAGGTGGGGGTCGTGTGTGTGTGTGGAGGGGGTTAGGACTAATGTAGATATTGCAAATATCAGGACCATGACCATGTTTGTTTGTTTGTTTCATTTCTACAAACTATCGACATTACATCGAGATTTTCAGCTATGTAGATGGAGATATAACATCAATAGTGTACATATTAACACTTATTAATAAATGCTTTTCGATACCAATAGATGTAATAAGAATACATGATAATTTCTCACGCAGCTAATTGTGAAATTTTTGAATGTTTAAAAAACATATTAATGAAGTGAATTCCACATCAAAGGGCATCTTTGGACAGTATCTAGAGAAATATATTCAGTCTGAGCATCTAGAATGTGATCATGTTATTGCCGTATTTACTATTTTTTTGTGTAGTTTTGAACAAAAATATTTCTGACTTTCAGCACGTGACCAATATAGGTCAAGTGGAGATTGATGACCAGCTGGGTGAGTCACGTGATCAGTTTTGAGGGTTTCTGTCGCAAGCGACATGTGCGACAATGTGTGCTTCCATATACACAGAGAATCTGTCATCAATATTGACAATTTCTCAACACTTTTATGTCGCATTATATAGAGGGAGTGAGAGGGGAGAGAAATGGGAGAGGAGAGAGAGGGAGGAGGAAGGAGAGAGAGGGAGGAGAGAGGAGAGAGGGAGGGAGGAGAGAGAAGAGAGTAAGGGAGGAGAGAGAAGAGAGTGAGTGAGGAGAGTGAATTATCAGTCTATTACAATAATTTTTAAAGTGTTTTTTTTCACAAGAACGCTTTGTTGAAATATTCTGATCTGTATCACTTAGTCATATAAATCCATGTATTAAATTTCGGGACATTGTATTAAATATATCCTTGTGTTTTGAAGGCCTTTGTATGGAGTATATTTAATTACTTTACTGCTAATTACCCATCCAGAAACATTGCAAACTTTTTTTTTTCAAAATAAAAATACCAAACTTAAAATACAGAAATACTTATTAGCTGTCCTAGTGTCTGTTATCATTAGAATCGGCTTGATCTCCTTTTTGAAATATGTTGATATCTCAAAATCCATATTTTGTGACTTATGACTCATTTTCCTAAAACACATCACATGAGCATTCCCTAATGGACCCTGTTTACAACAATTTGTTGCACTTCCTATTAACGATCATCTGTGATTGTGTATCAATTGTGCAGCACATCTAATAATGATCAAGCCTTAATTGGGCTGGATTGCTTGATTCATTTCCTCCCTGTACAATCTGGTCTACTCTAGCAGATTAGTGCTCCCCATCTTACATGTCATTAATAATAATTATGTTATAGGGGGATTGCAATGTCTACTATATTAGATTAGTGCTCCCGATCTTACATATCATTAATAATAATTATGTTATAGGGGGATTGCAATGTCTACTATATTAGATTAGTGCTCCCGATCTTACATATCATTAATAATAATTATGGTATAGGGGGATTGCACTGTCTACTATATTAGATTAGTGCTCCCGATCTATGTCATTAACAATAATTATGTTATAGGGGGATTGCACTTGTACCATTTGTGATGTGTCACAAAAAGCATCTTAAAGGTGCATCGCTTGTATATGTGCTCATGGCTTGCTCTTGCTTTGCTTATTCATAGGGTGCTTTTATTTTTAGCGCAATACAAGCGAAGACCGATTCTACTGGTTCGCTTGTTTCCTATATGAAATCAATGGCTAGACAATTGGTCCGCTCTTGGTGAGCTTTTGGACCGCTTCTAAAAGACGTGGAATGTATGGGCCATCATTGCGCTCATATCAAACACATCAGATATGAGCGCAATGTCAAAAGGAAGCTCAAACGTCAAATTTTAAGAGCGTATTTAAAGCACAGTAACAGATTCTATTGGACCGCTCTGGTTTCGCTCAAACTTCACTTTTTAGGCGCTCTCAGAAAATGAAACAGCAGATGAAGAGCGGACAAAAAGAGCGATCCAGTGGAATCACACCTTTAGTCTAGAAAGATGGATTTTGAGATACCATCATATTTGAAAAGATGTGATTAAGTGTAATAGTGTAATTTCCATTTGTATAGAAGTTAATCGTAGCTAATGATAAAGGAAATATAAGTATTAGAAGAATGTCAGTTCCAACCGATTTCCATCTATTTTGTAAAGAGATAGCGATAATGCAATTATTTGAAGGCATAAGTGTTTAAGCACTGGGGAAAATTATATTGATACCTAGTATAAAGCCCCCAGTCCACCCCACCGATTATACTGACGGGGGCCAGTCGGAGGACAAACAGAGGGCAGTCAGACCAGTGGGGATGCATAAAAGATGAAAGTATGTCAGCCTTTTTTACATCCGTCTTGACTGCATCCAATAGTCCCTTAGGCATCCAAGAGACTCAGCAAGCCCAGTGGACACCTGCTCTAAAACAGCTCAGTAGTGTCAAGGCTTAACCCAGTCTAAGCCCAAAGATCAGAGAGTCCCTTCAAACAGAGGGAAAGCCTCGCGCTTCAAACAATAAAGTGCCATTATAATTCCATCAAGACCGCAAAACATCATTATATTACCATTAGAATGCCTACTCATAGGCCAGGAAACCGATTAGCGCAGTAGGGGTCTAATCACTGACATACCATTCTTATCTCAGTAGAGGGTTTGGGCTTAGACTGTACTGCATTGAACAGAATGCACCGATCTGGCCACAATTTAATGTATGGTAAACTTCTGTTATCTGACTGGACACATCTGACTTTGCAGGTCCTCTATTGTATAAACCCATGGCAACTCCTCTATTGTATAAACTCATGGCAACTCCTCTATTGTATAAACCCATGGCAACTCCTCTATTGTATAAACCCATGGCAACTCCTCTATTGTATAAACCTATGGCAATTCCCCTATAGTAAACTCATGGCAACTCCTCTATTGTATAAACTCATGGCAATTCCTCTATTGTATAAACCCATGGCAACTCCTCTATTGTATAAACCCATGGCAACTCCTCTATTGTATAAACCTATGGCAATTCCCCTATAGTAAACTCATGGCAACTCCTCTATTGTATAAACTCATGGCAATTCCTCTATTGTATAAACTCATGGCAATTCCTCTATTGTATAAACTCATGGCAACTCCTCTATTGTATAAACTCATGGCAACTCCTCTATTGTATAAACTCATGGCAACTCCTCTATTGTATAAACTCATGGCAACTCCTCTATTGTATAAACTCATGGCAACTCCTCTATTGTATAAACTCATGGCAACTCCTCTATTGTATAAACTCATGGCAACTCCTCTATTGTATAAACTCATGGCAACTCCTCTATTGTATAAACTCATGGCAACTCCTCTATTGTATAAACTCATGGCAACTCCTCTATTGTATAAACTCATGGCAACTCCTCTATTGTATAAACTCATGGCAACTCCTCTATTGTATAAACTCATGGCAACTCCTCTATTGTATAAACTCATGGCAACTCCTCTATTGTATAAACTCATGGCAACTCCTCTATTGTATAAACTCATGGCAACTCCTCTATTGTATAAACTCATGGCAACTCCTCTATTGTATAAACTCATGGCAACTCCTCTATTGTATAAACTCATGGCAACTCCTCTATTGTATAAACTCATGGCAACTCCTCTATTGTATAAACTCATTGCAATTCCTCTATTGTATATAAACTCATTGCAACTCCTGTATTGTATAAACTCATTGCAGGTCCTCTATTGTTTAAACTCATTGCAACTCCTCTATTGTAAAAACTCATTGCAATTCCTCTATTGTATAAACTCATGGCAACTCCTCTATTGTATAAACTCATTGCAATTCCTCTATTGTTTAAACTCATTGCAACTCCTCTATTGTATAAACTCATTGCAACTCCTCTATTGTAAAAACTCATTGCAATTCCTCTATTGTATAAACTCATGGCAACTCCTCTATTGTATAAACTCATTGCAATTCCTCTATTGTTTAAACTCATTGCAACTCCTCTATTGTATAAACTCATTGCAACTCCTCTATTGTATAAACTCATGGCAATTCCTCTATTGTATAAACTCATGGCAATTCCTCTATTGTATAAACTCATGGCAACTCCTCTATTGTATAAACTCATGGCAACTCCTCTATAGTAAACTCATGGGCAGGACGTGATGTCGCATCTGATGGAAAATGTTAAAAACACTGAAATCATTGCAGGATGCATTAACTGTGCAGCGCAGGAACATATAGTTACAGAACACATTATGGGAATCATCTCTAGTTGTTGTGTTTATGTGTGTCAGAGCGCAGACAGGGGAGTGTATAGTATGGGAAGCCATTCATACATTTTATGAATTAATCCCAAATCGGGAGAACTAGTAGGCTAAGGAAAATGAATGACGAATTAACCATTGAAAATGCATGCGAACTGGGGAAATTTTTTCCGGGTTAGCTGAGAATTAGAAACCAAATCGGAAACTTCCTAAAAATCCAAAATAATTGTGCTTTTTAATATCTATATCCTATTTCATCAGACTCAAGTAGGCACATTCCGGATTGGCCGCCGAGCTGGGCCAATTTTCCCGAAATAGGATGCCAGTTCACTGAGAAAAAGGCTAATCAGGAATATGGTTAGGTAAATGAGGAAAAGTATTACTAAAATTCTGTACATTTGGGTTATATGTATAAATGGCTTTCCATAGTATAGCGTTTATGCGCTGTATCTTTAGTATCAATGCTTCGTGCTGTACCGTGTAGAGATGGTAAATTAGAAAACATAGTTTGATGTTATACGTATAAAGCGCGAAAATGCAAAATGGAAATAATATAGAGTCTTAATGGCAGTTTCAGGCTTGTATTTGTATTTACAATGCTTTATTGTTATTTACTATTTATTATTATTAGTGTAAAAGACATTTCTTGTGCCATATTACACACTGAAGCTGAGAATAACATTGTAATGTACTGCTTTTGGAAATAAATCAAATCAAATCAACATCATATTATATTGTACATATCTATATCTCTTTATTCTGAACTATTCTATCTAACTATGTGATTAGATAAGAAATTTCGTCCAATAATAGTACACTATTGACGATACACGGACATATTAGACACTAGTCAACTTAAAAACAAGTTACTAAGTATATTCGATAAAGTATATTATTGGATAAATAGTGATATTTTGTATATTTTATGTGCTTTGCATGTTATACCACTTTCATTCTCTCATTGTCGCGTCATATAGTTCTTATTATTAAATATAAGCCTCAGTCTGATATAGTATTAAATCTCTCCAAATTAAAGGTAACTGTCGGTAGAAATGGAACAAATCGTTTCATATAGACATGTAGACCTAATTGTCTTTTTTCTCTTATGTATTACTCGATTCCCTAGACAAATAAAAGATTTTCTTATCTTATCTTATCTTAGATTGAAATTGGATGATAAGTAGCTGTATTGTTATTCAAACCCAAAGCTGTATAGCGAATTCGGAATAAGATTCGGAAAATTTTCATATTCACATCATTTGGGACTACTATGTATGATCAGATATTGTATTGGTTATGTCAAAAACGACGATCAAACTGTGTTAGGCAATAAGAATATTATTGATGGAATGATTTATTAGTAGAATTTTGTTTAAAGGCCAGTCAGGAAGACTTGCAAATGAGTATATGGTCAGATTTTTGGAAAATGTACAATTCGCCTTCACCAAACCTCTCAAATAGCCAACATTTATGAAAAGAATGAGCTTCAAAATGCGGTTTAACATAACAGAACGTATACTTTGAATCAACGCGATACCTCAGATGTACTTGATCAAGCTTTTCATACCAAATATATTCATGCAGATATACCGTGTATTCTCCATTTTTCAGCCTAATTTAAGAGAATTTCCTAAATGTGTAGAGTTGCTAATTGTACATTTTCTGAAAATCTGACCTATATATATTTTGGTATCGCATTGATTTAAAGTATCAGTTCTGTTATGTTAAACTGTATTTTGAAGCTCATTTCTGTCTTAAATGTGGGTTATTTGAGAGGATTGTTGAAGGCCAATTGTACATTTTCTGAACATCTGACCCATATAAAGGGTAGTGGAGGGGTATAGCAGACCTCTATGTGGGTCAGAATTTCAGAAAATGTACAATTCATCTTCATCAATCAATAACGTTCAAAATACAGTTCATCCTAACCAAACAGATTGCTAGAATCAATGCAATGCCGAATATACTCGAATTTAACTAGTGTTGGCCAAATTGCAGCCTAATTTAGCAGAATTGACTAAATGTGTACAGCTGCCAATTGTACATTTTCTGAAAATCTGACCCATATTTGGTATCACATGGATCTAAAGTATCAGTTCTGTTATGTTAAACTGCATTTTGAAGCTAATTTTTGTCTCAAATGTGTGTTATTTGATAGGATTGGTCAAGGCAAATTGTACATTTTCTGAAGATCTGACCCATATAAAGGGTAGTGGAGGGAGTATAGCAACAATATGTACCCCCTACTAACCATGGTGTGGACCATCCAGGCGTACAGTGGTCCAGGAATAAATACATTGCCATGGGAATTTAGCATGGGAACCACATCAATTGTGAAATGGGCGGTGGTGGGAAAGTGGGGGCGAGGTAAGGGCTGGGGGTTGGGGTGGGGGTGGAGGGGGTGGAGGGGGAGCAGGCAAGTGATGGGTGGATGGATGAATGGATGGATGGACGGGCGGCTGAGCGAGGAAACACTCATTTATTTATGGAGCATGGAAATACATGTTGTGCCAATGTCATTGCTGTATCTATTAGTGTATCTGGATTTGGATGTACTTTTTTATATATTTGTATCAGGATTGTTTGTTTTAAGCGTTAATTCTGCGATAACATTGCATCCTATCGGACGTTATTCTCAGTCATACAGTATTACATTAACTTGAAGTAGGTAAATATTGATAATGAAATATTAATAAAAGAAAAAAGAAAGCTTCTTCAGGTTCAGTATACATAATGAGAAATGTTAGAAACATCAGAATGAACTCTAGCTAGGTACAAATAGGTCTTAATATTAATTTAGGATTTACTGAAAATGAATTCCGGAAATGATGTAATATTAATTTCTAAATAAACATAGTTAAAAACTTTAAAAAAATGATGCCAACAATTACCTATAGTTGTATTTAAAAGCGTACACTTGTCAGGTTCATTTTATTGTCTTCCAAAAGGCGTATAGTTATTTCTGGGATATTATAATACAGAAAATGAAATATACTCATTATTCGCCCTTTATAAGACTGGGATTATCAATATTCTGTTGTTCTTATATGTGATGTGTTTTAGGAAAATGAGTCACAATGCGCAACAAATGGATTTTGAGATATCGTCATATTTGAAAAGAGGAGATCAAGCTGATTCTCATGATGGTAAACAGTAGGACAGCTATTAAATATTTCCAGAATTTACTCAATGTGTAGAGCTGCCAATTGTACATTTTCTGAAAATCTGACCCATTTGCAGTATAGGGCCTGGGTCTAACTCCTCCGTTACTGTCCACGTGACTCAAGTGAGGACATAGTATTGATATAACAATATGTCTGTTCATCCATTGTATTCAAGTACCACTAACATCTCCATAATATGTAGCTAAATATAGAACTACATTATATGGGTCAGGTTGCCCACAAATGTACAATCAGAAATTCTACACATTTAGGCAATTCTGCTAAATAAGACGGGAGCAGAAGCGGGAGATGTAGCCGGCCAGTGGAACCAAGCTTTTAGATTTAAACTAAAAATGAGAAATGTAAAGACTGGAAAATAATAGTAATACTAGGTATATTTGAGTTTATTTGGTATTGCTTTGATTCAGACTATTGGTTACGATGTTGAACTGTAGTTTGAGCACAGTTTTACCCTTAAATTTGGGTTATTTTAGACAATTGATGAAGTCGAATTTCATATGCTCAGGAGACTTCACCCATATGGGTCAGATTTTTCATAAAATGTACAATTCAACTTCACCAATCTTATCAAATAACCCAAATTTCAAACAAAAATAAATTTCAAAATACAGTTCAACCTAACCAAACACATAGCTAGAATCAACGCAATGCCAGATATACTCAAATTGACCAAATTGCAGGCTAATTTAGCAGAATTTACTCAATGTGTACAGCTGCCAATTGTACATTTTCTGAAAATCTGACCCATATAATATAAGTGTCTGAAGGCTGTTGGTATTGTCTATTTATACTGCTGAAGTCATCCCTATATTATATATAAATATTTATACTTTAGGCGCCGCATGCATGGTTAAATAGCATGCTAGTTTATAGTATGTTTACCAGCTATCAAACCATACACACATGTGTATGTGTGGTAGAACAAATCACCTGCTGTCCCTACCTATTTATCGCTCACTACTGTTTACTTATATAATACATGGGTCAATTCGTCAGAAAATGTACAATTGGCAGCTCTACACATTTAGTAAATTCTGCTAAGTTAGGCTGGAAAATGGTCAATTCTGGGTAAATTCAAGTATATTCGCATTGCATCGTCTCTGTTTGGTTAGGTTGAACTGTATTTTTCACCTTTATTTTCGTCTGAAATTTGGGTTATTTCAGAGAATTGGTGAAGGTGAATTGTACAATCTGACCCATATAGTACATGGGTCAGATCGTCAGAAAATCGGCAGATCTACAAATTTAGTAAATTCTGTTATATTAGGCTATTAGGCTGAAAAATGATAAATACATACCAGGCATAACCGAGTGAGTTTGATATTGCATCGGCTTAAGCAATCATTTATCTTGAACTGTGTGAACCCGAGTTTTGTCTCAAATTAGGGTTATTTGCGAAGATTGGTAAAGGCAAATTGTACATTTTCTGACGCCCAGAAGATATATATGAGAGAGCAAGAGATGAATTATGGAGGTTTAGTATGTTGTGATGTACTGTATAAGTTAGCTCCCGACTAGACCATAACACTGGGTCGGGGATATACTAGGTCATATTTGTGATCCGTTTTAGGAAAATGAGTCACAAGTCACAAAATATGGATTTGGAGATATCACCATATCACCATATCATCAGACATCATTTGAAAAGGGGAGATCAGGCGGATTCCAAAGATATCTAGATTTTAAGTTTGATATTTTTATTCTTTTATATTTTTATTTATTTATTGTTTCTGGATGGGTAATTACCAGTAAAGTAACTAAATATGCTCCATACAAAGGTCTTCAAAACGCAGGGATATATTTAATACAATGTCCCGAAATTTGTTACATGGATTTATATGACTACAAGTGCTAAACTCTCTAAAGATCAGAACATTTCAAAGAAGAGATCTTGTGAAAAGAACACTTTGAAAAATGTCACTTTTGCGACTTGTGACTCATTTTCGTGAAACACATAACATTTAACTCGTATTAAGTTAGACAAATAAAAGATTTTCTTATCTTATCTTATCTTATCTTATCTTAATTATGCTATATAATTAGAGCTTTTCCCCCATTTTGACAGTTTTAAATATCATAACTGTATGAAGGTAAGTTTGTTTGTCTGTTTTTTCCCATAAGCTCACATAATGGTTGTTGAAAACACTGGCTAGAGGGTATAATTCTACCAGGTCATAGTTTTATATTAAAGTCTATTTATCATACAGGCCTTGCTCTTAAAACAACGTATCTAGATCGAGTGAGTTATGCATATTGCGTATTTCACTAGTGATTTACGTGGGGTTGTTATGGCAACCAATGTGGTTTTTTTTACTAAGATTACGGTAAAATCCAAATTTATGACTCGATTTGTTTCTATTTTCATGATTGAAAGCATGTATAATACATCTGTTAACTAACTCGTTGGTTTCAGTCGCTTAGAATGTTGACCAATATTCATGCTCCTTCAACCAACTCGTTAGTTAACCCGTATTTGACTGATCATGAATATTATTGATAGTTGAATTAGACTGATTGATCATGATTGATCATAAAAGCATGTCAGAATGCTCAAGGGTATTCTCCACTGCGTAATTTCTGGTGAAAGCCATACATTTCTAAAAACCTAAAATCAATCTTTTATTTATCAAAACAAAAACAATGGCTGCATTTGAAACGAGGTGTACCAAGCTAGAACCTGCCAGAGGGGAAACACAGCCGAATTAATCAAAAGCTTATGCATATAGGGTATACACAGATAATCCAGGGGGCGTTTCATAAGTTCGAATAGCGCGCGCTATGGGGCCTAACGACAGTCGTTACCAAACATAGCGCGCGTTAAGGGCCAAAATTGACGTCAAATAACATTGCGTTACTATAACAAACGCGCGCTAAATTTATCGCTACCATAACGAACGCGCACTGCGTTAACTTATGAAACGCCCCCCAGATTGTTATATTTTCAATTTGTAAGGATTTTAGATTTTGTAGAAGATATATCACTAAAGTCGTCATCTTCAAAAGTTTCATTTTATTCATCCAATATTTCGCCCTATAGGGGGGTGGGGGTGGGGGCTTCGTCAGGGAAGGATGTAAGGATTTTCTTGATGATTTATCGCTAGAATTAATGAAAAGGAAAATACCATGCTATGAATAGTTTACAGAGAGCATTCCTTTTTCCTTCTATCCAATGTATGCTTTTTACTTTGATCTTTTACTGTATGACATGATTGCAATTATGATGTGGAAATAAAAATCTATTATTATTATATAATTAGTTGAAAAATAATGATGTATTCAAATAACAAGAAATACTTCAATTGTAACATGAAAGTTATACTCATAAATCAATTTCTCTACTATGACCTGCGAATATATCACTTCATATATGTGTCGGATCTTCAGAAAATGTACAATTCAACTTCACCAATCCTCTCAAATAACCCACATTTAAGACAGAAATAAGCTTCAAAATGCAGTTTAACATAACAGAACTGATACTTTAAAACAATGCGATACACAGTATAAGCTCTATCTTCTGGGATCTGATGCTGCACATGTAACCAACCCCACCCACATCCCATAGAGGTAAACTATACTGATTTCATATATACCGAGCATGGCATACAACAATACACTATGACTCACTCGATGAAGGGAAAATAATACAGGATGGTTTTCCTTGAACAGACTCTGCCTGTATCTATAGCCACTCTCGCTATATGGACCGTCGGCGATGAGTGTTAAATATATGTATGTGGGTCAGATTTTCAGAAAATGTACAATCTGCAGATCTACATATATAGTCAAGTGTGTTAAATTCGACTGAAAAATGGTCAATACTAGGTATATTTGAGTATATTCGGCATTGTATTTATTCTTATGATAGAACCTCACGAGTAGGTATTATTAGCAATAGGATTGCATGGGTCAGAGTCAAATCTTTTCCATGGCAGCACGAGCCCGATAGGGCGAGTGCTGTTATGTGAAAAGATTTGACGAAATATGTGCTTGTCCCTTAAGAATTAAAAGACTTAGGGTTTATTGTCAACCCGCATAAGATCACTATCCTTCTCAAGATAAAGTTGAGTCTATCTAGTTCCGCACCCAATATGGGTTGCGAGTAAAAATTTCATATTTCTTAGAGACTCAGCCCCAATCATTCCAATTCTAGCATTCATTCCCACGAAATGTTTAGAAAATAAATTTCATTGGTAAAGGTGGAACATCACAAACCCACAACTGAATTGTGGTTTGCAGAATACAATTAGATTATTTAAAATATATTTCTCAATAGATAAAGTATATGTATAGCTGCAATATGACTGCAACATGGGGTTCCTTTCAATATCCGCCCCCCCCCCCCCCCCCCAACGTCCGACTAACACCCCCATTAGAACACCTTATACTGTTTTTTTTACTTTGGGGTTACTTGATCTGTAACCGATCTCGCCCCTGCCCACACATACACACCCAAAATATTTCACTTTTCCTGTTAACAGCTGATGTTGCGTCCAATAGTCATAATCTGTACTATATGGGTCAGATTTTCAGAAAATGTACAATTCACCTTCACCAATCCTCTCAAATAATTCAAAACTAAGAGAAAAATTACGTTCAAAATGCATTTTAACACAAAGAAAGATAATATTCTTAATCAACACAATGCCAGAGGTACTTGGATATGCAGAGCATTTAAAATGTTCGAGTCTAATTTAGCAGAAGTTACCAAATTTGTAGAGCTGACGATTGTGCATTTTCTGAAAATCTTACCCATATAAGTTATATTACCGACTTTTCCTCCTTTTTTGCACATTGCAAAAACATTACTAAGACACCTTTTCCTATTACCAACCAGATATTCCTATTTTTGGAACAAATAGTTTCATGGCACCAACTATTAATTCATTACTTAGATCTTTTCTCTCATTACCAACCACCACAAAGTGATTACAAAGAGTCTTTTTTAATATCACCACTTCCCTATTACCTATGTTCTGTGTCATCGGCTGTTATAACAGATCTCAGCTGCTCCTTTTGAATTATCACAATTAGAATTGATTCCTTTTTCCCCCCTTTCCTAATGGTAATGAATAGACTTGCACACCTTGATTATTTTTATAATTTAAAAAAGCTTTCAATATATACAAAGAAATGCAATTCATCCACAGACAACCACTATTCCTTGGGCATTACCTACAAAACAATTGTTAAACTAATTATTCTTTAACAGAAACGAAATTGATCATACAATAACCAAGTCCACTTTGGTACAAGTTCTGGTCTATGAGAATAGCCTAAGGGACTTAGTGCTAGTCTACTAGCTATTAGTCCATTTTGGGTAAGATTTCGCGTGCACTTATTATACTACAGACCGCGTTGGTCTAGTGGCACCACCACGGTGTTCCATCACGGACTAAAATCAATATACAACTCGGATTTAGCGTTCGAACTGTCTGTACTCCCATAGACGTCCCAAGGCCGAAGGCCGAGGGACGTCTTTGGGAGTACAGACAGTTCGAACGCTAAAATCCTCGTTGTCTATTGCTATAATAGTCAAACACCACATAGTAGTATATACAAATGAGGGAGTCACTCAGGCATATTTGAGATATCTTTGTAACAGAAAGAATATCCCAAATCCAAGATAGTATCACTTCAGATATTAAGATATCCATAAGTCATGTTGATTATGTGTTGGAAAAGGAAAATGATATTCGAAAAAGAAAAGTGTTGGATATGATGGATATTTACTATTACACATTGATGTCCTTACACATTGGGGACAAACAGCCCCTTACGAAGGCCCCTATGGCCGAAACACATCGGATTTTCTGTCATTTTGACCCTTTCACCTACTTCAATAAAATGAAGAAACATACCTCAGATGTACTTACTTGATGGAGCTTTTCATATTACTTTCAATCAGTTAATCTTTTTTTCACTTCGGGGTTGCATCTGTAACCCGTCCACCCACACATAACCACCGACAATATGTGATCCGTTTTAGGAAAATAAGTCATAATTAAGTCGCAAAAAATGGATTTTGAGATATCATCATATTTGAAAAGAGCTGATTCCAATGATAGTAAACACTAGGACACCTAATAAGTATTTCTATATTTTAAGTTTGATGTTTTTATTTTTGAAAAAAAAAGTTTGCAATGTTTCTAGATGGGTAATTACCAGTAAAGTAACTAAATATACTCCTTACAAAGGTCTTCAAAACGCAAGGATATATTTAGTAAAATGTCCCGAAATTTATCATATGGATTCATATGACCATAGGTGCCAAACCCTCTAAAGATCAGAACAATTCAATCAAGAGATCGTGTAAAAAAAAACCCTTTGAAAAATATCAATTTTTGCGACTCATGACCTATTTTCCTAAACGGATCACATATTGTCCATTTTGACTGGAGGCTATGACAATAAGAAGATGCCATTATTTCCACTTACCCGTTCATGTTGTACATTTTATTGCGCTCGATCAAGGTGTGCTGGTAGAACTTCTTCTCCTCATGTGGCATGTCATCTATGATGAGGGTCTCTACCATCGACCCATGGGTACTCCCAAACGATACTCTGAAACACACAATACAACACCTCTTATTCATTCATTCAATTCAATTCATTATTACATAATATGTATGTGATTTCGAGGCTGCTATTTGAAAAGTCAAATAACACCTATGTGCTATTTGAGCGGGACACAAACACATTGGGTTGTTGATGTTGCGCAATTGGTGACGTTGCACTCTGCTGCGTAGCACTGCCTTGCAAGTTTTGGAAGTTTTCAAGCAAAGTTCCGATAATTTGGCAAGAAATACAGTAATAATAAGGTAAATATAACAGATGAATATAATAAATATAACATACAAATCAGTATGTAATAAATACCAAAAGGCACTCTGTACGGTTTATAATTGGATTTCAACAGAATCCATCCCAGGATGCACTGTAATAGACAGGCGCAGTGACACATGCAAATCCCCTATTGTGGCAAGGTCTGCCCCCCACCTCCCTCCCCCCCATCCATACAACTCTCCCAGGTTCTATCAGAGCAGGGCAATATAACACAGGCACTGTATGGTCACACTGGAGAAAACTGCCGCCGATGAGCGATAATAAGTGAAGTCATCATAGGAAGGGATTCAGGCGGGTTCTCCAAATACAAAGAAGGATGTTTTAACAGTAGCAAAGAAAACTGAACAAAATAGGTTAATAGGGGGCCCACACTGATGGCGATTGCCTTTGTGATAAGCTTTGCAATAAGGTAATAAGGTTCGCAATGAAATGGAACATTTTCTATCACAAACATAATCCTGTTGCAGCAGTTTGGGCTACTTCCCGATAGGTTTTGTGATGATTTTTGCGATGGAAAAAGTCGCGGAGTTAATCACAAAATTATTCAACATATTTGTTTGCGATATGTATCTCTGTCTATCGGGAGAAGTTAATATGCTTTGTGATTGATCGCAAAAGTGTTTTCTGCTTTGCAATGGGTTTTGTGATAGCCTTTTGCGATATAGAACTCAAAATCGTCTGCTAAAGTCAGGTATATGCAAAACTCTGTCTTAAACCATGTCATAACAAAAGTCTATTTGCGACGCACTTTTGTGATAATTTATTTCCATACTCATTGCAAAGTTAATCACCAAATTCTATCACAAAGCCCATCGCCGTTAGTGTGGGCCCCCCATACATGACCTTTAGATTGGTTGGAAAAGAATGGAACAAAAAGTATAAAATATTTAGATTTTGACCGACGTTAGCTCAGAGTGCAACTTTAATATAACTTTCATATTTTATTTTATTTTATTATTGTGGCAAGGTCTGGGGACACCCCACTCCCCACCCCCTACTCCACCCACCCATCCAGCTCTCCCAGGTTCTATCAGAGTAGAGCAATAACACAGGCACTGTATGATCACACTGAGATATGGGTGAATCGCTAGAAAATGTACAATTCCACTTCACCAATTCTGTCAAATAATCCAAATTTAAGACAGAAATAAGGCTCAATATTCAGTTCAATATAACCAAACAGATTATTTGAATCAGAGCAATATCAAATATACTCAGATATACCTACTATTGACCATTTGTCAGTATAACTTAGCAGACTTTACTAAATGTGTAGAGCTGCTGATTGTATATTCTGACGATCTGACCCATAAGGTCATATTTGTTTTTTATTTATGGCTTTTTACCCATGATTCACCATAATATGAGTCTGTATCAACATAAGCCGTTCATATATGGAGGCTAGTGGTTATAGAAGGCAATTTATACAAAATGGGCCGAGGGAATAGGAAAGATATGTGATGTGTTCCAGTAAAATGAGTGACAAGTCACAAAATTGATATTTTTCAAAGTGTTTCTTTTACAAGATCTCTTTATTGAAATGCTCTGATTTGTACTATTGTAGAGGGTTTAGCACTTATAGTCGTATGAATCCATGTAACAAATTTCGAGACATTGTATTAAATATATCCTTGCGTTTCGAAGGCCTCCGTATGGAGTAGATTTAGTTACTTTACTGGTAATTACCCATCCAGAAACATTGCCAACTTTTTTTTTCAAAAATAAAAATATCAAATTCAAAATACATAAATACGTATTAGGTGTCCTAGTGTTTACTATGATTGGAATCAGCTTGATCTCCTCTGTTCAAATCTGGTGATATCTCAAAATCCATATTTTGCGACTTATATATATAAATGACTGATTTTCCTAAAACACATCACATATTTGTTGGATTCATGTAAGATAATGGTTCCACCGGGAAATGTTAAGGTTTCTTGTATCTGGGGTAAAAAAAATGTAAATATCAATTGCACCGATATTTAGAGCAAATGATTGAGACACATCAAGATTTCTTTTTTTTAAAATTTAGTAAGTTTATACAGCAATCATCAGACAGTACAAGAGAGGCAAGTACATTGTACATTGTCAGTTATAATACAGTTGAGGCCCTTGAGATATGGGCTCACAGTAGTATATACGGTGAACAATATCCATGGGTCTTCCATTCACTGCTGTGTCTAATTAATACTAGGGCATGGAATAGGCTCCATGTATAATACTCCTAGTACTACAGATAGATATTGGGTCGGCTGCAAAGTTTGTGCATCCTTACAGGCCTAAAGTTCATGAATCATCAATATTCTGCTACCGTTACACGTTTATTGATGAATTCTATAAAAAAAACTAATATTATTACATACAATGAAGCAGCACTAACCCTTTTGATGAAATCAAATTAGTGCGTAATATTATTATATATAGCCTGTGTCAATCGCCATACTTCAGCCAGCCTCGATAGCTCAGTTGGGAGAGCGTTAGACTGAAGATCTAAAGGTCCCCGGTTCAATCCCGGGTCTGGGCACTGCTTTTGTGCTGTCACATTTCACTGAGTGAGTTGTCAATATATATATGCTATACTTATGGCGGCACTCCATGAAACATTTTTTTAAACAGTTTTATTTCGTGACACATTTCACTAGGTGATACATTACATTGTACGAAACATTACTGATACAAATGTAAATTCTCTAATATTTATAACTACAATCTAGAAATACAATTTTAGATTTACTGGCTATAATTATGATGAGGCGATTTTCCAGATCTTCACAACGAAGCACTATACAAGTCAGATCTTTGAGTACAAAATGTATCGATTTGTCACTTTTTAAGAGACAAAGAGCAAGAAAGATAATTAAAAATTTTGCAATGTTTCTGGATGGATAATTACCAGTAAAGTAACTAAATATACGCCATACGAAGGCCTTCAAAACGCAGGAATATATTTAATACAATGTCCTGAGATTTGTTACATGGACTTATATGACTATCAGTGCTAAAGCCTCCTACAATCAGAACATTTCAATAAAGAGATCTTGTGATAAAAACACTTTGACAAATATCAATTTTGCGGCTTTCGACTCATTTTCCTTGAACACATCAGATATGTGAGACTATAGGGAAGAGGTACTCTATTTGATTTAGATGCATATATGTACGTTTTACATAATCCCAATTATACATCACAATGCAATATATTACCAAGGATATAACTTCGCAAATCCTCTCAAATAACCCAAATTCTAGACGAAAATAAAGTTCAAAATACAGTTCAACCTAACCAAACAGATTGCTAGAATCAATGCAGTGCCGAATATACTCGAATTTACCTGGTATTGACCAAATTGCAGCCTAATTTAGCAGAATTTACTCAGTGTGTACAGCTGCAAATTGTACATTTTCTGAAAATCTGACCCATATGTACGTTTTACATAATGCTAATTCTACATCACGATGCAATATATTACCAAGCATATAATGTATTCTATTATATACAGAAGTCTATTGTTGTAGTGTATTAGAACCCTATAGATATCCGAATAGAAATCAGAAATCTGAATCGGCAGCTTTACATTTATTAGCTAGACACAGCAGTGGGCGGAAGACCATGGTTATTCTGTATTGAACTATTGCCCGTGAGCCCATTATCTTGATATGTAAATGACCTCCATTGATTGTAATATTTATTGTACACTGTGCATGCCTGTCTATGTCTCAACTCTCATTTTACGGCAGATTGGCTGTATACATTCTAAATGAAATAATAAATAGAGATGAAGGGAATGAATCAACTCAATCAATTAAAAAACACCTCACAGAAAATTCATTGTAGCATATTTATTGTTTTGGGGACTCTTACGCGTTTCGCTGAGGGTGTGTGGCTTCATCAGAAAGTGGTTACATTGTGGTATCACTAGGGGCTATATCAATAAATGAGCAAATTTTACAATCATACAGAGTCAGCAATAACCGATTAGTTTGGTATTTACATTCAGAGTTGGCAGTGTCAGTCTATTAGGTTAGTTTAGTATAAAATTTTAAAATTAATTAATTTCGTCTAAATTCAGAGTGAAATGCAGAATAAAATAAAAAAAAATAAAAAAAATAACATTTTGCTTAATTAGGCTGGGGAATAAATTAGGCTGGGGAATTATAAATTACTAAGTTTATCCACAGACTTGTGATGAGAATACAAGTCTGTGGTTTATCAAAAGTATTTATATTTGGTATTGTGTTGATTCAGAAAATCTCTTCGGTTGTGTTGAAGTCTATTTTAAAACTCTGAGTATATTCGGTATTTCATTGATTAAAACAATTTGTTTAGTTATGTTAAACCAGCTTTCGTCTTAAATTTGTATATTTTATAGGATTGTTGAAGGACAATTGTACATTTTGTGACGCCATGAGCCACGTAGACCCTGAATTCAGATGCTTAGTCTAGGCCCAATGATGAGAGAGTCCCTTCGAATGGAGGGAGAGCTTCCCCACTCAAACCGCAAAGTGCCATTATATTTCCATTAAGACCGTATATTGTCATTAAATTCCTATTAGAACGCCGAGTTCTAGGCCAGGAAATCGATTAGTGAAGTAGGCGTCTAATCACTGACATACTATTCTCATCTGATCTGAGGGGTTGGGCTTGGACTGTGCGTTTAGTGCTTAAGTGCATTTGGGTCAGACCATCAGAAAATGTACAATTGCCCTTCACCAATCCTCTCAAATAACCCAAATTTAAGACGAAAGTCAGGTTCAAAACACAGTTCAACATAACCAGACAGATTTATTGCATGAATACAATACAGCATACACTCAGATATACTCAGTATTTATCATTTTTCACTCTAATTTAGCAGAATTTGAGAGATGTGTAGAACTGTAGATTGTGCATTTTCTGACAATCTGACCCAGTCAGTGCTGCTCAGCTGATCTAGAGTTCCTTGACGTTCATACAACTGCTACCTGATCTGAGAGTTTGAGCCTAGACTGTGCGTTTAGTACTACATGAGTCAGATTTTCAGAAAATGTACAATTGGCAGCTGTACACATTAATTTTAGTAAATTCTGCTAAATTAGGCAGCAATTTGATATGATATGATATGATATGATATGATAAATCTTTTATTTGTCATAATAAGGTAACAGTTACATTGAAAAGACAAATTGGTCTACAGACTTCTTTGGTCAATACTGGGTAAATTCGAGTATATTTGGCATTGCATTGATTCAAGCAATCTGTTTGGTTAGGTTGAACTGAATTTTGAACTTTATTTTCGTCTGAAATTTGGGTTCTTTCAGAGAATCGGTGAAGGTGTATCGTACATTTTCTGAAAATCTGACCCTTTTACTGCTGCTCAGGTGTTTTACAGATCCTTGACTCTCACATAATGGCAGGGCTTTCATACAACTGCTACCTCACATAATGGCAGGGCCTTCATACAACTGCTACCTCACATAATGGCAGGGCTTTCATACAACTGCTACCTCACATAATGGCAGGGCTTTCATACAACTGCCACCTCACATAATGGCAGGCCTTTCATACAACTGCTACCTCACATAATGGCAGGGCCTTCATACAACTGCTACCTCACATAATGGCAGGGCCTTCATACAACTGCTACCTCACATAATGGCAGGGCTTTCATACAACTGCCACCTCACATAATGGCAGGCCTTTCATACAACTGCTACCTTGATAAATGTCCGTCGATTTTCCTTCAGGCAGAATTGAACTACGATCGATCACATAATCCCCCACCTCAGACATTCGCCACGGTTATTGACCCCCCACAGACACACACACCCTCCCCCCCAACACCCCCTCCCCCACCCCTACCCTATACACTCCCTTCTAGTAAAGGGAAGTCGAGCTAGCTATTTATCCGATAAATTACCCCTTTAATTGCACAAAATGACAGGATTAAGCAAAGGTATACATGGATTAACATGTTATTTGATAATAATATATATAGAGAGAATGCACAAGGTGTTAATAATTGAATATTTATAGGACGAGATTAGTGTCTTAGTGTATATCATATAAAGATAAGAAGCAATCAACATATATGACACTATGTAATGGTGCACGGCGCCCCAAAACATTCGTTGTGTTGTCATCGTTGATGTTATATGTATATCAGTCTATGAATATTTGTATGCAACAAAAAGTTATGTCAGTAGCCATATGGGTCAGATCTTCAGAAAATGTACAATTGACCTTCACCAATCTTCTCAAATAACCCAAATCTAAGAAGAAACTTAGGTTCAAAATACAGTTCAACGTAACCAGACAGATTTATTGAATGGATACAATACAGAATACATTCAGATATTGTCAGTATTTATCATTTTTCACTCTAATTTAGCTGAAATTACTAAATATGTAGAGCTGCCAAATGTACATCTTCTGAAAATCTGACCCATATATGTGTAGCATATAAAGTTACTTTAGAGATATATAAAAAATAGTGAATATCATTGTTATGACTGTATGTAATGGTGCACGGTTGTCATCATTGACGTCTACAAATATGGTTATACAACAGAAAATCAGTATGAGTAGTATATATAAAGTTACTCTAGATAGATATATAGAGAGAATTGTTATTATATGAGAAATTACTTGCAAACTTAAGCTCTGAATAATATTATTATAATATAATATTATGGAATTAAAAGTATAACAAGTAAAACAAATAATAAAATAATCTTTACCTCTTTGCTATTTTAGCCATAGCCTATAATAGGAAACATTTTTATCAAAAGTTGCAAGAATGTTTTCGCCAATATCACAACTCAAATAAATGATCTATAGAAACCAAATGCATGATGGGAAAGATAGGGACTTGTGATATGGAAACATGTATAACACATGGATATTGACATTAGAGCATTAATAAATAGTCCATGCTGAACATGGCATGTTTTCTATAGATTTTAGACTGTACCATCAGGCCCATAATTCCATGCCAATCAAGATTCAAAATGGCGGCTATGCAAATCCCCTATTAACAAAATATCTATATATAAATTTGACCGCTGTTAGCTGGGAATACAGCTTTAATCGTTGCTTTTTGTTATTTTAGTCATTCATAGTAGGAAGTAAAGCTCAGTTGCATGTGGGTCAGATTTACAGAAAATGTACAATTGGCAGCTGTACACATTTAGTAAATTCTGCTAAATTAGGCTGAAATCTGGTCAATACTAGGTAAATACAAGTATATTCAGCATTGCATTGATTCTAGCAATCTGTTTGGTTAGGTTAAACTGTATTTTGAACTTAATTTTCGTCTGAAATTTGGTTTATTTGAGAAGATTGGCGAAGTTGAATTGTACATTTTCTGAAAATCTGACCCGGGTCTAGTTCAACGTAGAAAGAAAGAATAACAAGGAATGGGGAAAACACCAATGCTAGAATCAACCCAATGCCGAATATACTCAAATTTACCAAGTATTGACCAAATTGCAGCCTAATGTAACAGTATTTACTAAATGTGTACAGCTGCCAATTGTACATTTTCAGAAAATCTGACCCATCATATAAACATGCAGTAGATCGCCAGGCTGGCTGCGCTGAGTAAATATAGTGCATAACGGCACTGAGTGGTGGTAATTAATCATTCTTACGTGGCGCGTAACGCATGGACACTTAAATAGAACCTATTCATAAATATGCAATGATAGAAACACGTTCAGGGTCAGAGTTTGCTCTGGTCCTGAGTGCCATTTGGATAAGTACTGTAAACGTATTTATTTTCGCGCAGATAAATTTTCGCGGACTATGTACGTTGACACCTTTTTGGCACGGATTGAAATTCGCGCAGCAAGGTGGTCACACTTTGTTTATGCAATAAGTATACCTTTCGCGCAGGATTTATTTTCAAGCACAAAGGTGGGTGCGCTAAAATAGGGAAATAAATTCCGCGCGAAGTTATACGTTTACACTATGTATTTAAGTGGAAGGGGGGGTGGGGGTGGGTGGGCGGGTGGGCGGGGGGGGATTTTTGTTTGTTTGGTTTGATCAGGAATTAACATTACATCACTTGGATCAAGATCCTGAGATCTATATATGGGTGAAGTCACTAGAAAATGTCACGAGAAAATGAAAATTCTCTCAAATAACTCTTAATTCAAACCAAAATTGTGGTTTAAAATAGACTTTCTAGGTTGTTGACTCCTCTCCTCAACAAATACAGTTCAACATAACCAAAGAGATTGTTTAAATCAAGTCAATACCAACTATACTCAGATATACCCAGTGTTGACGATTTCTCAGTCAAGTGGGTCGGATTTTCAGAAGATGTACAATTCACCTTCACCAATTCTCTCAAAAAACCCAAATTTAAGACAAAAATCAGGCCCAAAATACAGTTCAACATAACCAAACAGACTGTTTGAATCAAGGCAATACCAAATATCCCCATATAATTATACCTAGTGTTGATGATTTCTCAGTCCAATTTAGCAGAATTTACAAAATATATTGATCTGCCAATTGTACATTTTCCGAAAATCTGACCCAAATCTCTCAGAATTTACTAAATGTGTTGATCTGCCAATTATCCATGAACAATAAGATGCACTTATTGTAAAGTTATTGTAGCTTATTATCATGAATTGAAATGTTCGGGGAAATGATCCAATAGGAGGTTTGCATGTGCCACTGCGCATGTCTATTAGAGTGCATCATGGGATGGGTTCTGTTGAAATCTGGCATACAAATATTAGGCAACATTTTTATTCAAAATTGCCAGAATGCTGCCACCAATACTGTAGCTTGTGCAAATGATCTATGAAAACTAAATGCATGATGGGAAAGATGGAGGCTTGTGTTATGGAAACATGTATAATACATGGATATCGACATTGGAGTACAGATACATATCCAATGCTATAATTGACATATTGTCTATAGATTTGACACTGTACCATAAGTCCCATAATTCCATGTGAATCAAAATTCAAAATGGCGGCTTTGCAAGTCCCCTATAGATGCAAGTTAGGCGTCCTGACCCAGAAAGTGTTGAGAGACTGAGGGGCCAGTGCATAGTGTGTGTGCATAATGTATTACTTTATATTATGACCATGTTGTATGAGCGCTGCATTAAATAGTGTGTCATAAATATGTTTTATTATACTCGCAACAAATTGCTTTTCTTTCAAATTCATGAGGAATAAGACTGGAAAACAAAGGTTTCTGTTTCATTATTCATCTTTGCTAAAATATAATAAATAGTGAATGGAAGTAGTTAGTCTCCTCCGGTTTGTAGTTTAATAAAACAAAATTATTGCCCCCTTGCTCAAATTTCCGTCTATATGTAATATTTACAAAGTAAATTTACAAATTAAGATAGGCTACACGCACATAACCCAATTTATTACAACAAACGTTTTCAAATAAAATCATTATTATTATACAACCTTTAGCCTATTCAATGAACATATACGGGTCGGATTTTTGGAAAATTCAATCTACAGTTTTACACTTATATCATAATGTGCTAAATTAGAGTAAAAATGATAAATACTAGGTATATCTGAGTATATTCTGTATTGTATTCATTCAATAAATCTATCTGGTTATGTTGAACTGTATTTTGAACCTGATTTTCTTCTTAAATCTTGGTTATTTGAAAGGATTGGTGAAGGGGAATTGTACATTTTCTGAAGATCTGACCCACACATAATTACAAATCTAGAAAGAAGATCTACCAGGTAGCCCTTAAACTAAACATTGGTAATAAGATATTTTGAAATCAGAAAAAAATGTACAATACTGATTAGTCGGTTAGTGTCAGTGTCAGTAGGCATATCTTCCCTTTTATTTGGATTTCAAGTGTCCTTTGTCCTTCAGTGTTGTATTTCTAATATGAAGAAGTAATTATTATTATTATAAGATTAGGCAACGCTCGAAATATGTCGTTGAACTACAATCGCGTTTTTTTTTGTAATTATCATTCTGTAATTAATGACTTGGCCTCTCGATGGAATACTAATAAAAAATATCATAAAAAATATTTTTATTTCAATACTTTTCACACTATTTATTATATAGCATCGGCAAAACAAATACACAAATCCCATTATAATCCGCCCGCCCCCTTGACCCCCCCCCCACAGCCCCCCCCGTGTCCAAGTGCCCCCCCCCCCCCCGCTGTGATGTGCTTACATGGAGCACGTGTTGACAAGAGTGGGAGAGATGACGGTGGTAATGGTGGTCATGAAACATCAATATTATTGTTGGGTTGCCAGCTCATTGCCCACAATTCCCTATACTACTAGCCCTCTTATACTACTTCTACTGGCTCGCAACGTTTTCCCCCTCCTCCTCCTCCTCCTCATGCTTCCCCTATATAGACTCTAACTCATCTCTTTCCCTGCCCCTGCCTCGCTCCGCCTCTCTCCTCTCTCCACCCCTCTCCTTCTCTCCCTGCCCGTCTCTCCCTGCCTTCTCCAATCTCTCCTTCTCTCTCCACCCCTCCCTTCTTTCTCTCCTTGTCTCTCCTCTTCTATCATTACTCTTCTCCCTCTTTCCACCCCTCCCTTCTCTCTCTTCCTCCTGTCTCCACCTCCTGTATTTTCCCCTCTCTCCCATGCCTCTTCGCCTCTCCTGGCTCTCCCTATACTTCCCATCTTTCTCTCCCTCTCCCCTGCCTCTCCAGCTTCTCTTCTTCTTCCTTGTAATTTGTTCTCTATCATCTCCTTCACCATCCTCTACCTCTCCCTCTCTCTCTGTAAGGCACTTCCTCCCCTGCCCCTCCTTCTCTTCTCTATCCCTCCCCTAATGTTCCCCCCTTCAGAAGGGAGAGAAATACAGAAATCCCAACCCCAAGTCACCAACATCTCTTTATAAACTCCAAACATTTATTTTTTGAGTTTAACTTTTATTTCATTTAATGATATCAAAATTGAAAAATAAACTGGGGTTAAAATCAATCTAAAATACTTTATTTCAAATTTCATGGAATCTTGAATAGTCTATCCTTCGACATTGAATGCTATTTCTATTCATGTCCTACCAAAGTTCCACCAATAGGCCTACCTACTTATTATTTATTCAGATCTATAATACAACAACTAGATGATCCGTACAATACACCTTGATTTACCTGTAATCCAACAATAAAATTACCTTTTCTTGATCCCCATTTTGCCGGGGCTATCCTCAGGAAAGACCCGGGCCATTCTGAAAGTGGTGGTGATTGTGGTGGTAGGAGGGAACCACTTTACTCAAGTGGTGGTCGAACAACTCCTCACTTACCACCTTCCCAAGTGACACCCGAAAATAATTAAATAAGAGCTTTCTCTCTTATCACCTCCACGGATCTATCCTTGGTAGCTCACAGATTGGGGCTTATCTATATATATATATAGACACAATTGATCTCCTCTGTTGGTATTATCTCTCTTGTGACGAGGTACTCCTTGGTATTGCTGTAAAAGGCAATAATAATGGTAATCTTCCTTGGTGTTTGTATGTATGTATATACAGAGCGAATAGGCCACCGCTAAAGGTTAGTGTATATAAACTGCCTGACTCTCTCTCTCTCTGCTCTCCTCTCCCTGCCGACCGGACGGACTGACTGAAGCGTAGGCATCAACTGAATATGGAGGACTTTTCGCAAATCCATCAGCTATGGGATAACCATGCTGCCACCCTCCCTCCCTCCCGGAGTCTCTCCCCCCTCCCCCTGCGTTTATCCCCGCTTCCCCCTCCCTCCCCCCGCCATCTCTCATCTCAGTTTTCTGCCTCCCTCTCTCCTCGCTCAATCATTCATTTTTCCACATGCTTTCTTTCCCCCGTGTCCCGTGTCCCAATCCCCCTCCCTCCGCTCCACTGTTTCCCTCCCATTTCTCTCTCGTTCTCTCCCCCCCCCTCCCTCCCTCAGCAATCTCTGCCTTCTAAACCTCCCCTTCCCTCCCCTGGGTCTGATTTTCAGAAAATGTACAATTGGCAGCTCTACACATTTAGTAAATGCGGCTAAATTTATTGATACTGGGTATATCTGTGTATATCTGGTATTGAGTTGATATAAAGTATCAGTTCTGTTATGTTAAACTGCATTTTGAAGCTAATTTTTGCCTTAAATGTGGAGTTATTTGAGAGGATTGGTGAAGGCGAATTGTACATTTTCGGAAAACTGACCCAGCATCAGCCATGCCTTCAAATCATCGCGCCAGCGACCGCCATCCGCAACCACTCAACAGCCAGCGTCCCATCGCTTATCCAACAATTCATCCATCCACCCTTGTATCCTCCTTCCCTCCCCCCCTCCCCCGCCCTCCCTCCCCCCTCCCCCTGCCGCTACCTATCACCCATATCCGCCTACCCCATCCAACCAACACCTTGGTTACCCCCATGGATGATTTACTATGCATAGTGCATGCAAAAATGATTATCAAACGCAATAGTAGTAGTGTGGCGGTAGTAGTGGTGGAGGTGGGGACGGGGGAGGGAGGGAGGGAGGGTGGGTGGGGGAGGGGGTAAGGCTGAATATGGCTAGAGGCTTGTGTATGGCGGTAAAAGCTGTCCCTGTGACAGCCTAAAGGTGCTAATCCTGACGGGGGCGAGGGGGGGAGGGCGGGGCGGGGGGCGACACATACCCCCAAAGTGAAATCAGCACTGTTTATCGTGCACAATGAGCGATTGATATTGATTATATGTATATACATATATATGTATGGCAGTGACATTGATATATGGTGCAGGGCTATTTGGTTAATGACAGAATTTAACCGTTGAATCTATGTTAAGATTGTCCATCCGAATTGTTTGTCATGTAATGCGAAGACCTATACTACCCTGTCCATATAAAGAATATATCCTTATAATGGTGGCATTGATATCAATAATTAGAGGATTTAATGGATAATCATTGCATTCAGAATTAAGTCCTCTAAACCATGAAACATAAAACGTAATCAATCAATCAATTTTACCCTTATGTCTTGATTGGCTTTTGAATTTTGGAGAAAAAACTGATGAAAAAATAAAAGATGAAACGTTATCCGGCGGCAGTGAACTGGCACTTTAATCCCAATCATCCAAATTCATCCCCCCACCTCCTCCACAAATTAAAAATTAATCAGAGCGTAAATTAAAACCGATTGGTGCCCCCCCCCCAACACACACACACACAAACTTAAGCAAAGAGTGAGTGGTTATATCAAGGGCCCTTATCAACACATTTAATATGGTTATATCAAGGGCGGGAGAGCTGAGAGGGAGTGTGTGAGTGAGTGAGATTGGTTGCTTTATGCCCTTATCAACACATTTAATATGGTTATATCAAGGGTGGGAGAGCTGAGAGGGAGTGAGTGAGTGAGATTGGTTGCTTTACGCCCTTATCAACACATTTAATATGGTTATATCAAGGGTGGGAGAGCTGAGAGGGAGTGAGTTTATGATCATACCCAGGAAATAGAGATAGAGAAGAAGGGAGAGAGAGACAGAGAAAAAGAGACAGAAAGGCAGTTCATGGTCTTACCCAGGGAGAGCTGAGAGGGAGGCAGTTTATGATCATACCCAGGAAATAGAGATAGAGAAGAAGGGAGAGAGAGACAGAGAAAAAGAGACAGAAAGGCACTTTAAGGTCTTACCCAGGACCTTATCATGGCAGAAGTGGATATATACCCTATATATAAGGCCCATCCTAATGAAGCAACAATGCCTTGATCGTATAACAAATCGTAACGTTATATCATCATGCTGTCATTGTTACTACATTACCTTTTCACAGACATCAATCTGCTACAATCACAGCGACTTCATTACTTTTTGGCTCCCACTCAAGAATGTTCCTACATAATTTATTAGACTTCAGTCATTCCACACAATTCTGCGAGGTCCCCATGCACAATCTAAGCACATTGTCAGAATAAGGGGTTTGGACGTTAGCCATTTTGTATCCTGATTCGCATGGAACTGTGGGACACGTGAGTCAGTCAAAAGCTATTGAAAACATTTCATATCAACTCAGTCGTACATGCCTGATTTATTACCATTTCTCTTTGATTTCTTGTATACTGTTTATGATAACCTCCTGTGAATCTCCTCGGTTTGTAGTAATAGGATTTTGTGATGGTTTTTATGTGTGTATCTCTTTTGTTCCCGAATTTTTGCTATGTAATGCCTTTTTTTGGCTTTGAATGATATATTATAAATTTTCCTCTTGTTGTAATGATTGTGTATTTGTATTCACTCATATCAGCCTCGAATGAGAATAGTTTATAACTACATAATTTCACCCTGCTGAATAAACATCTTTAAAAACAAATATTCATTGGTTATATTATCTGAAATCAAAACACAATAGCTGCTAAAATTAGAAGGAATAACATACTAACAAAATTGACAAAGCAGAATTTCCCAGCCTAAACTGCAATTTTATTTTCTGTTATTTAGGTTAATTTCTTGAATAGATTTTGATGCATTCTTCCACTCTGCTCTGGCCATAGTATGGTACAGATTCCCCTCCTCTCACTATCTGGGTCAGATCGTCAGAAAATGTACAATTGGCAGCTGCACACATTGAGTAAATTCTGCTAAATTAAGCTGAAATTTGGGCAATACTAGGTAAATTCAAGTACATTCGGCATTGCATTGATTCTAGCAATCTGTTTGGTTAGGTTGAACTGAATTTTAAACTTTATTTTCGTCTGAAATTTGGGTTATTTGAGAGGATTGGTGAAGGTGAATTGTACAATTCTGTCGGCTTTGAGCCAGACTTGAGGCTGTGGCCTAAGAGAAGGAGGATAGATAGCATGAGCAGGCAGGCTTCCACATACTACTGTACATGATCCCACGCCTGTATCAGCCTCCTCGTGCCTAAACATCATGTCAATGATCATCACTGTAACTCCTATAGCTCTCTACACTATAGTATAACAGCCTATAGCTCTCTCCACTATAGTATAACAGCTCTTCTATAGCTCTCTACACTATAGTATAACAGCTCTACTATAGCTCTCTCCACTATAGTATAACAGCCTATAGCTCTCTCCACTATAGTATAACAGCTCTCCTATAGCTCTCTCCACCATAGTATTAACCTGCCTGTGCCTTAACATCATGTCAATGATCATCACTGTAACAGCTTCCTATAGCTCTCTCCGCTATAGTATTAACCAACAAGGTAAACCTCAGGTATCAGTCATTATGACTGCTCGATATGTATGTATGTAATAGTTTTAATACAGGTTAACTAACAAGTTGGTTTTAGTCGCTTAGAATATTACACACGTTGTGTTAACAGATTTATTATACACTAGCAAAGTACCCATCCTCCGGACGGTCCCACTCTCTCCCAACATTTCCCCCTCTCCCTCTTTTCCCTCTGCCTCTTCTCTGTCTTTCATACCTGTTTTTCTCTCCCAACCCTATCTCCAATTCCCCCCTCTCCCTCCCCTCTTCCTCATGTTCCCCCTCCTCCCTTTCTCTCCCTCTGCTCTCTCCCTTCCCCTACATCCTCTCCCTTCCCTCTTTTCCCTCTCCATCATGCTTATGCGGACGAATCTTGTCCAATAAATTTTGTATTATTGCCGGCTCGTTCGATTCTCTCTATTTATATGTCAAAGGTAGAGATTCTATTACGGTTGCGCCAATTGTATATCCCCTTTTAGTCCATTTTGGGTCAGATTTTGCGTGCACTTATTATACTACAGACCGCGTTGGTCTAGTGGCGCCACCTGACGTGTTCCATCACGGACTAAAATCAATATATAACTCAGATTTAGTGTTCGGCCTTGGGACGTCTATGGGCATACAGACCGTTCTCACGCTAAAATCCTCGTTGTCTATTGCTATACCAGTGGTCTTCCAGGTCACCCTAGCTGTACAATTTGCTTGATTTTCCTGATTTTCCTGAGTTGAGGTGAATGCAATATTGCATTTAAGTTCATTGCTTGGCAATACTTTACATTATAACAGGGTAGTCAATAACTGAAATTATGTATAAACATTCTTGAGTGGGAGCCAAAAACTAATGAAGTCACTGAGAATGAACCATATTGATGCCATGAAAAGATAATGTAGTAACGATATATCATTTTACAAATACCTGATACATGAGGAATACAGGGTTGTCCAACGCGTTTAGTACACCTTACAAATGTTTCATTGTCTGTACACGCTATTTTGGGGAAGAGCAAGAAGAGCAAAATTGTCCAAACATCTAGTTCACCTTCATCAAGGATAAATCCAACAAATAGTTTCCATCAAATATCCTTGGAATACATTGGAACAGTGAATGGCAATGTCAACCCCAAACTGTTGCCCTTTTCAAGAAACACTTTTGGACTGATCCATCAAGTCTTCAGAAAATGTACAAATCACCTTCACCAATCCTCCCAAATAACCCAAATGTAAGACGAAAATCAGGTTCAAAATACAGTTCAACATAACCAGACAGATTTATTGAATGAATACAATACAGAATATACTCAGATATACTCAGTATTTATCATTTTTCACTCTAACTTAGCAGAATTTGAGAGATGTGTAGAGCTGTAGATTGTGCATTTTATGAAAATCTGACCCACCAAACAGAAATTTGTGAAAGGCACTTGAAACAGTTGTTGAATGAAACGTAACAAGATGTCCATTTTATAATGTAAATTATTCCCCTATAGTCCGTCTGAAAAGGCCTGTAATACATTTAAAAAACTCCTAAAAAGAATTGAGGTTTAAAACACAGTTAATACAGCCTAATTTAGCCACATTTACTGAAATTGTAGGGCTGCCAACTGTACATTGCTTGGCGACCTGACATATGAGTCTGTTAGTCAGAAAATGTACAATTGGCAGCTCAATAAATTCATCAAAATCTGCTAAACAAGACTGACCAAATCATAAGTTCTAATTATATTTGAGTATGATTTGGTATTGAGGTGATTCAAAAGGTTTCTTTGGTTACCAGACTTAGCTAGACTAAGACTGAGGCTATTTCCTACTGGTTCAATATACTATTAATTTTGCTTATTTTAATTGTCTATATGTCTGTATTACATTGTCATTACAACGACAGCAACACTCATAAAAGCGGTTTGGACATTTTTTATTTCTCAGTAAAACATAGTCAGATGAGATAAAGTCGTTTCGTTTCTTGAGGTAAAGTTAAAGTCTGTTGTAAAACAAGAAGCCCTCTAGTTATCTAATTAATTAATTAGAGTAATTTATAAGAGGTGAGGGTGGGTGGGCGAACTTGACACATCGGTAGAGTGATTGAAACTAGCTTTCGAGCCAGGTTATATAGGAAGTAGTTACGTAATGTGAATTGGGTAGAGGAGCGGTTTTTGACTGCGTGTAATGATCGGTCATGTACCATGACCCTACCATTTATGTATATTGACTGATAAATACTCCTAATAAAAAAAATAAAATAGGTTGAACTATAGTTTGAACCTAATTTATTGCCTATGTCTAATTTATAGTCTATGAAAAGTAGTCAACACGTGATTCCTTAATCCCTTTAAGGGGAGGGAAAAGTGGGGGATTTTTTACTTTAAACCTTTGCCCCCTGAATCGCCGTTTGCGACCGAACATGGCTGTATTCGACCGACCATGGCCAGGTATACAGCTGTATTATATTGCGCTGCCTCTGTTCTATGTGCAGCAGCTGTTGTGTTGCTTAGAAGGAAGGAAGAGCTGGTTATACTGGCCCTGTTTCTCAATGGTTGATTGCAATGAGCGACTCACTGAGCAAAGAGTGGACAGGTCCTTGTCATGAATAGAAATAAAAAAGCTCCCATTTTTCCCCCCCTTGAAGGAACTAAGGAATCACTTGTCAACTACTTTCCGGATAGACTATATCAGGAATGATCAAAACCAAACCAAAAATACCTCCATCATAAAAGCTCCTCGTGGATATCAATGCAACACTGAACGAGAATATAGACTGCAAAATTAAAGGTAAATTAAAGAATATTCAGATTGCATTGATTCTAGCAATCTGTATGGTTAGGTTGAACTGTATTTTCAACTCTATTTTCGTCTGACATTTGGGTTATTTGAGAAGATTGGTGAAAGTGAATTATACATTTTCTGAAAATCTGACCCCATATGCCGGTGTAGAATTGATCCTTTTCATGTTTCCCATTTTAACTGTCACTATAAGAAGCCATTGCAGCGAGATTGCAACACATTGGTGAGGCCTTGAAACAGTGTGAATGAGATGAGATTAGAGGTGGGGAATACAAGATTCCTGCCTCTACTGCTCGCCTGTCACTTGCTGGTTATGTGGGTCAGACTTTCAGAAAATGTACAATTGGCAGCTCTACACATTTCGTAAATTCTGCTAAATTGGACTGATATTCGGCCAATACTGGGTATATCTGAATATTTTTGGTATTTAGTTGATTTAAAAACATGTTTGGTTATGTTAAATGTCATTTTTGTCTTAAATCCTGATTATTTGAGAGGGTTGGCCAAGATCAATTGTGCGTTTTCTGGTGATTTCACCCATATAATATATGGGTCAAATTTTCAGACAATGTACAATTCGCCTTCACCAATCCTCTCAAATAACCCAGATGTCAGACGAAAATCAGGTTCAAAATACAGTTCAACATAACCAGAGAGATTTATTGAATGAATACAGTACAGAATATATTCAGATATACCTAGATTTTATCATTTTTCACTCTAATTTAGCAGAATTAGGTACATGTGTAGATTGTAGATTGTCCATTTTCTGAAAATCTGACCCATGGATATAATATATTATATATTATATTGAGTGTGCTGCCGCCGGGCCAGCCCTGTGAATGTAACCTTTTCACTAGTGTTTACGCTAGCTGGCCCAAGCGGGGGTGGGGGGAGGGACTGTAGAAGGAAGTGCAGTGATGGAGAGAGTGGGGGCTAATAGGGAAATATACTTTATGAGGCTGGCTGGTTAAATGTAACATTTCCACTGCTTACCCTGAGCATGGGGATGGGATGGGGGTTGTGTAGAAAGAACTGCAGTGATGAGTGAGTGAGATTGGTTACTTTACGCCCTTATCAACACATTGAAGGTTATATCAAGGGCGGGAGAGCTGAGAGTGAGGCAGTTTATGATCATACCCAGGAAATAGAGATAGAGAAGAAAGGAGAGAGAGACAAAGAAAAAGAGACAGAAAGGCACTTCATGGTTTTACCCAGGACCTCATTTTCTGGCGATATAGTATATTATATATGATATTGAGTGTGCTGCCGTCCGCTGGCGGTCCTGTGAATGTAACCTTTTCACTAGTGTTTACACTAGCTGGCCCAGGCGGGGCGGGGGGGGGGGGGATGGGGGGGGGGGGGGGGGGGGCAGGGGGTACTGTAGAAGAAACTGCAGGGATGTAGAGTGGGGGCTAATAGGGAAATATACTTTATGAGGCTGGCTGGTCAACTGTACCATTTCAACTGCTTACCCTGAGCATGGTGGTGGGATGGGGGTGGGGCTATATAGAAGGAACTGCAGGGATGTAGAGAGTGGGGGCTAATAGGGAAATATACTTTGTGAGGCTGGCTGGTTAAATGTAACATTTCCACTGCTTACCCTGAGCATGGTGGTGGGATGGGGGTGGGACTATGTAGAAGGAAGTGTAGTGATATACAATGTGTTCTGTTGAGTGTTAGAGTATGAGGTTGTGTCTACACATCCATGGAACAAGACCGAGATGAATATACATTGATGAACATAACTATCAATATCCATAACTATTTTGCATGATAAACCCATTTAGTCCCTGTTTGTTGGGATGGGGGTGTTGTGGGCGCACAGACCAAGCCCAGTTATAGGCGTACAGACAGAGCCTACTAGTGTTGGACGTCCGGTTCCAGCTGAACGCTCACAGCTTATTGCTTTCCATAGGTTTATTTTGCTTCAAAATCGTTTATAATTTGTTGTTAATGACAGTAACATCCCAACAAATGGCGACTAAAGCCATTAGATCATTCGGTTGTGTTGCTTCGGCCAGGTCTATGCGTCCATGGAACAAGACCGAGGCAAAGCTGAGGTATTGTTCCATGGACCCATGACCTCATGTAATGAAGAATCTTTAGATCTAATTACATTTTAAGCTAAAGGAGTCATTAAAATCAGCAGATTTTGGTGGCCTTCTCATTTATAAACTGTATGTATTGGCCTGTTGTATAATAAATTCATACTTAAACTTACTAAACTATTTTCTTCTTGCTCACTTAGGAAATTCCCACTATAGGACTACAGTAGCATTGTCTATATAAGAAATTCCTTCCCTAAAAGCTCCTTACCAGCTGCTAAGCAGCTAATAAGGAAGCAAGGAAAACATTAAGTCAGAATTTGTTATGCAACGGGCCCCACTGGTCTAACCCTTATGGATCAGATTTTCAGAAAATGTACAATTAAACTTTACCAATCTTCTCAAATAACCCAAATTTCAGACGAAAATAAAGTTCAAAATACAGTTCAACCTAACCAGACAGATTGCTAGAATCAGTGCAATGCCGAATATACTCGATTTTACCAAGTATTGACCCAACTGCAGTAGAATTTACTAAATACGTAGAGCTGCCAATTGTACATTTTCTGGAAATCTGACCCTTGTATAGGTGTGTGTGTCTGCTGGGGGGTGGGGGTGCTAGGATAGCTGTGTGCCCCCTCCCTCCCCCCACATCTCACGTCTACCCGGGAAGCCAGCCCACTGACGGCTGCTGTCAAACAGAGATATGGCGGGTATAAAAAGGCAGCCGTTGACTGAGCCTATTAGAGACGAGATTTGTCATTATAACATGGCCAAACAAACACGGCTTGTGGCTTGTGGATAAAACTATAACAAATGAAAGACGATAGCTTTAATATCCTCATTGATGGCTGGGGTGATTGGATGGGTGGTGGTGGGGGGGTAGGGGTGTGAGATGCTATTTATAATAGGGATCTCCCTATTGATTCCAATCTGGGAACTAACGTGTAATAAGATTAAATTTCAAATTTTATACAATATAACAAAGACTTATGTGTCAGATTTTCAGAAAATGTACAATTGACAGCTGTACACATTTAGGAAATTCTCCTAAATTCTGCTGAAAAATGAAGAATACCAGGTATATCTGAGTATATTTGGTATCACATTGATTTAAAGTATCAGTTCTGTTATGTTAAACAGCATTTTGAAGCTCATTTTTGTCTTAAATGTGGGTTATTTGAGAGGATTGGTGAAGGCAAATTGTACATTTTCTGAAAATCTGACCCATTTATATGGACCTCCCTGGGTATGGATTGATTCCAATCTGAGAACTAACGTGTAATAAGATTAAATTTCAAATTTGATACAATATAACAAATACTTATACATTATACTTGTATTTTATCTTATTTTCTGTGATGTGATGGTGAAAAAAACACAAAAGGATTGTGGTGTTTGATATGGCCCTTAATGGGTGCAATGATTATCATTATGTTTATTAAAACTAATGTCAGTAATTTGACACATGCTATTATGATCAGCTAAATGGTTAAATGCTAAACAGGATTAAACCTACGAACATTTATATACTTTCTCAAACTAGAAATGGAATTTTTGTATTATTTTGACTTGAGTCTCTGAGAATATCACTGTACCACCGAAACCAGCTCAATAACAATTTCTTTAAAAAATTGTAGTCCTTATAGAGGCATTGCTAGAAAAGGACTCGGTTTTTTATATTTATTCTTTTTTTATTCTTTTTTTGAACGTCGGTTGGTTTATTTCACCATAAACAGTTTAGATATGAATTTTTTCAAGTCACATAGACATGATTTAATCTCATGATTTAATTATTGAATCATTGTTTAATAATTAAATATTGCTCCACATGAGGTGGATCAGAAGGATACAAGGGTGAAGTCGCCAGAAAATGTACAATTCACCATCAACAATCCTCTCAAATAACTCAAATTTCAGACGAAAATAAAGTTCAAAATGCAGTTTAACCTAACCAAACACATTGCTAGAATCAACGCAATGCCAAATATACTCAAATTTACCAAGTATTGACTAAATTGCAGCCTAATTTAGCAGAATTTACTAAATGTGTTACAGCTGCCAATTGTAATTTTCTGAAGATCTGGCCCACAATGGTGATTTCAACTGTGCTCTGAATAAAGTCAAATGCAAAACATAACACTATTTAAAGGCGTAGATCGAATGAATGAATTCTGAATAAAAGAGGAGCGAAAGAGCGGACAGAGGAGTCCGAGGAAGAGAAAATCTCCATAACTTTTGACATTTGAAAAGGCCTTCCTCGCTTAGTCAATCACTTCTTCTGTTTCAGATTATTATTAACCTTTCCCTCTATGTTTAATATAGATCTTTGTTGCGAAAATGCTGCAAAACCAATTTGTGATGTGTTCTAGCAAAATGAGTCATAAGCCGCAAAATCTATATTTTAAAAAATGGGTTATTCACAGGATAGCATTCTGGGAATGTGTTCATTTTTGGTGTGCTTAATGCTGCTTGTAGCATGAATACATTTACCAAATTTTAAGAAAGTGTAATAAATATATCTATGTATTTCTAAGGTCATCTTATAGACCATATTAAGCTACTTTACTAGGAAATGTCCACACGGAAATATTACAAACTTGTCATTCAAACATAAATATATCAAACATAAAATATAGAGACACTTCTGATATAGAGGGACAATAGAGAAGAGAAGGGGTAGGATGGAAAAGGAAAGATAGGGGCCGGAGGTAGGCTCACTTTGATTAGATTAGTGACTGACATTGAGGACATCCCCTCTATATTCTTTCTCATCTTTTAGTCCTTTTTCTGTTTAAGCAGAGTAAAGAATTGAGAATGAAAATGAGAATGGATAATCAGTAATGAGTAATAATGGTGGTTTACTATTTCCACGGACTTGTAATGATTACAAGTCCGTGCTATTTCATAATAGGTTTTGAGACATCATGTTGTGTTTATAATGATATGAAAAACTCATATGTTATGTTACTCTAAGTAACGAAATGTGGGGTATTTCAGGGGAAATGATCTCGAGTCACAAGTCGCAAAAAATGGATTTTGAGATATCATCATGT